>CAWUFW010013993.1:0-439718 GCA_963921515.1 Calotriton arnoldi
GCCAGGCATGGAAGCGGCAAAAATCCGCCCGCACACACCGCCTGAACACCGACCACGCCATTACGATTACACAAACCGAATACCGCCATCGGCGGAAAAGCACACAAAATACCGCCCGCCAACGTCCGAGTCGGAGTCAAACCGCCCGCCACGGACGGAAACACGCACGACAACACAAAACCGCCCGCCCTCACGGCCGACACACCGCACGTGAAATTACGATCGCACCGACATGAGCGCGGAAAACCACAAATATACCGCCCGCCAGCGCAAACAACGCCGATGAGAATCGACACGGCAGAAGCCATGGCGCCAACGTACCTGCACAGAAACCATCCGCACACAAAACCAATAGCACACAACATGGCCAACAAGTCCACACAGCAAGGCACGCACAAATACACAAGCACAGTACACATCCCGAAAACACCCCCCGGACAAACAAAAAATACAAAGGCCAGAACCCCAGACACAACACACCTGAAAACAACAGACCATGAGGACACACCCACATAGGTGAGTACAAAAGCAGCACTCCCACAGACCACAACCCCTTGCTACATTGCAAACCAGAGAGGAGAGGAGAGGACACAGTGACACAGCAAGGACAGCAGCACACCACAGAAACGCACACATCACTACCACCACCACCACCACCACCACCAAACACCACCACCACCACCACCACCACCACCACCACCACCAAACACCGGCACCACAAACCCCTGCACATTACACAACACACACCGCACCAGCACCACAAACATCATGGCACCACAAAGAATGCCCAAGTTCACGCCCATGGAGCTGACGGTCATGGTCGACGAGATCATCAAGGTGTACCCACAAATCTATGGGAACATGGTCCAGCACACACCACTAGCCACCAGAAACAGAATGTGGAACCGGATCGTAGACCAGGTCAATGCAGTCGGGACCCTGCCCAGGAACAGAGTCGAGATTAACAAACGTTGGAATGACGTAAAGAGCCTGGTCAAGAAGAAGGAGGGCAAAACAGAGAGCTGGCTGCCGTCACTGGCGGAGGGAATCCCGCGCTCTTTAAGACCTTCAAAGCGTGGGAGGAGAAGGTGCGAGTCGTAATCCATCCGGAGATCCTCGCCGGATTAGCAGGGGGAGTGGAGGCTGGTAAGTACAAACTAATGTATACCAGCACACCGCTATGTACTCACATGCACTACCACCATGCCACAGCTCCCAGGGACAAACACCCCCATGTCCAGCACACAATACACAACACATCACACACACATGCAACAGACACTACCACACACAGCCCAAACCGAACAACTGTAAGATGCGTGGGGACATGTGTACACTAAGCCAGCCACGTAACCACCAACAGGTCCACAAATATGCCAGAAGCGCCACAACGAGCACCCACCACACCCATGTGTCCGCCACAGCTGCACTAACCGACAAGTAACAGGTAAGTGGCAGGAACACAAAGTGCAGTGGGTGGGACGGTGGACAGCCCAAGTACAACACACACCAGGCCCCAGTCCCACAGCACAGCAAGGAGGAGCATCCCCCACAGCCACGTGTCAGCCACCGCAGTGCACAACGACAGCCGAAAGGCAGACATCACGGTCCACAGCAATCGGTGTCAGTGGGTGTCCAGCCACCCCCACGACCCACAACACCCCCCACCCCCACAGACCTGCAACATGGAGCACCCCCGCTTAGAGCCATGTGGCATCCAGTACAGTGCACGCACGAACAACTTGCAGGTGGGAAACTGGACAGGGCTGGATTACTGGAGGCATGAGGACCATAACACGACCAACACATGGGACATGTCACGTAGCAGACGAACACGCAGCACCGCCCACCGTCATGAACAAGTGAACAATGTGCACACGGACATGAACAACAGACTCACACCCCACATGACCCATCACAGACATAGCAACACCCAAGGAGCCACGTCTGCATGCACAAGCCACACTGAATATAGTCCCACACGGCAGCCACTGTGCAACTCATCACACACAACCGAAACACCATTGAAGTCCTGTCCATGTAGCCCCTACTGCCTGTCAACCACACACCCCACAACTACGCCTATGTAAGACAAACAACACTAGACGCAACAGAGCGGAACAACATAAATGCACACGAACACCACTGAACCCATCAAACACACAGACACACCATGCACAAACAACATACCATCCATCCCATCCGTCAGCCCCAGTCTCATGAAAGGCATGTCATCCGCACAGCTGCCACACATACAGCAGTCACGCTAAGATACATGCCCATGACCAACCATGTGCCAGAAGTCAATGAAGTGCACGACACACTGTGAGCAACAACACACAACATGGGCCACACCCCCCCCCGAGCACTGCAGTGATGCACAGGGCAGCACGCACACCAAGGAGATGGGACAACTGCAATACGTTGGCTGGCACACAACCATCACTCACTCATAACGATGCGTCCAATGCCATGTCCAGTAATCACAACAGACAGCAAATATGCAGGCCATGTCAAGCATGCACACACCTCAAACCATGCACTGTCATGCTGCCACAACACATGTCACGTTCGGCACCCATGGCTCACAGCATGTACCCCAAAAGCATATTCCCTCCCAAATGCGAATCTGGGGCATGGCCCCCATGTTGCCATATGCGTTCCTAAGCGTTCCATTTGAACCCCAAAAGCATATTCCCTCCCAAATGCGAATCTGGGGCATAGCCCCCATGTTGCCATATGCGTTCCTAAGCGTTCCATTTGAACCCCAAAAGCATATTCCCTCCCAAATGCGAATCTGGGGCATAGCCCCCATGTTGCCATATGCGTTCCTAAGCGTTCCATTTGAACCCCAAAAGCATATTCCCTCCCAAATGCGAATCTGGGGCATGGCCCCCATGTTGCCATGCGTTCCTAAGCGTTCCATTTGAACCCCAAAAGCATATTCCCTCCCAAATGCGAATCTGGGGCATGGCCCCCATGTTGCCATATGCGTTCCTAAGCGTTCCATTTGAACCCCAAAAGCATATTCCCTCCCAAATGCGAATCTGTGGCATAGCCCCCATGTTGCCATATGCGTTCCTAAGCGTTCCATTTGAACCCCAAAAGCATATTCCCTCCCAAATGCGAATCTGGGGCATGGCCCCCATGTTGCCATATGCGTTCCTAAGCTGCTCCATTTGAACCCCAAAAGCATATTCCCTCCCAAATGCGAATCTGGGGCATGGCCCCCATGTTGCCATATGCGTTCCTAAGCGTTCCATTTGAACCCCAAAAGCATATCCCCTCCCAAATGCGAATCTGGGGCATAGCCCCCATGTTGCCATATGCGTTCCTAAGCGTTCCATTTGAACCCCAAAAGCATATTCCCTCCCAAATGCGAATCTGGGGCATAGCCCCCATGTTGCCATATGCGTTCCTAAGCGTTCCATTTGAACCCCAAAAGCATATTCCCTCCCAAATGCGAATCTGGGGCATAGCCCCCATGTTGCCATTTGCGTTCCTAAGCGTTCCATTTGAACCCCAAAAGCATATCCCTCCCAAATGCGAATCTGGGGCATAGCCCCCATGTTGCCATATGCGTTCCTAAGCGTTCCATTTGAACCCCAAAAGCATATTCCCTCCCAAATGCGAATCTGGGGCATAGCCCCCATGTTGCCATATGCGTTCCTAAGCGTTCCATTTGAACCCCAAAAGCATATTCCCTCCCAAATGCGAATCTGGGGCATGGCCCCCATGTTGCCATATGCGTTCCTAAGCGTTCCATTTGAACCCCAAAAGCATATTCCCTCCCAAATGCGAATCTGGGGCATAGCCCCCATGTTGCCATATGCGTTCCTAAGCGTTCCATTTGAACCCCAAAAGCATATTCCCTCCCAAATGCGAATCTGGGGCATGGCCCCCATGTTGCCATATGCGTTCCTAAGCGTTCCATTTGAACCCCAAAAGCATATCCCTCCCAAATGCGAATCTGGGGCATAGCCCCCATGTTGCCATATGCGTTCCTAAGCGTTCCATTTGAACCCCAAAAGCAAAGTACAAACCAGACCCAGGATGGGCCAGGAGCCCGCATACACCAGAGTCACAATAAGTAGGGGCACAGCAACACACCCATCGGCATGGCCAATCCGTCCCATGCCACATGTGCACAGCACACAGTCCCATTGCCAAGCACACACAACTACAGATGCTACAGCCACACACACGCCTCCGGGAAACCCATGTACGAGATTGCACGAACTGTCAATGTCAGACGACAAATACATACTTCGCCAGGTGCAACACAATAACAAATCTCATTCTCTCCACAGGTGACGAACTGCTGGATGCTGGGGATGGAGCCAGCAGCCAGCACAGCCAGCCTACAAGCCCCCAACGAGGACACACGGATCTGGAGGATCTGTCCTCCTCTTCGGACACGGACAACCAAGCAGGCCCATCTGGTGTGGCAGGGCCCAGCCGCTCCCCAGGACCCCTCCTACCCACCAACCCATCATCCAGGGCTGCTGAACATTCCCAGCCCCCTGCTGCCACTGTCGTTGCGGCCACACCCACGGTCATTGTGGCCACTACCACTGCCGCAACCGCCACCATCGCCGCACCGACCACCACCGCCGCCACCACCGCCACGTCTTCGCTGGCACCAGCCCCAGCACAGGTGGTGGCCCGGACGACTGGATCCACCCTGGGAGCCACAGCGAGGACCGTGGTGAGCAATGTGGCTAGTGGGCAGGCCGGTGGCAGCAGGACTGGTAGGAGGAGCAGGGTCAGGGAAACGCCAGCCTCCCCTGGGAGCCATGCCCTGCCTCACATGGCCAGAGTCCTTGGGGCCTATGAAGAGGCCCAAGGACAATGGGTCCGGTCTGCTTCAGACACGCGTGAGGTGCTGGGGGTGCTGAGGTCCATGGACGCCCGTATGGGCCAAATCGTGGACCTCATGGGACAGCTGGTGGTGGCGGTGAGGTCACAGCCAGGGACAGCAGCTCCCCCTCCGCCACCACCTGCCGGGGCGCAGGGTGGAGCAGCAGTGTCCAGTTCCCCTGCGTCCACAGCCAGTGATCACACCTCAACCACCAGCATGTCGCAAGCAGGCACCCCCCCCTCACAAACGTGGAAGGGGCCGTCCGAAGAGGAAACAGATCTCCCGGGAGGACTTCGCACGCTCCAGACGCAAGTGAGGCAGCCAGCCAGCCTTCCGCCAGCCTTCCTTGACCAGCCACTGCATTGACTTGGACTACGATCCCACTCCACACAGCCATCTGGATGGCATGTGTGTGTTGGACTATGGACATAGAACCAGTGGGTACACCCTGATCATCACGCAGCCATGACCGACAGCTCATTGTCACTGCACGCACCACTTTTGTCATCACCTTACACACAATCACATGTCACAGTTTGTAATAAATGCACCTTTTTCACTAACTGCTGTTTGTGCCCTGTGTCTTATTTGTACGGAATACAACGGCCACCTTGGGCGGAAAGGCACCTGATGCGTGGCATGGCATTTGAATCCGGAGGGCCTGTAGGGACCTAGGGGTGGGAGACAGAACAGGAGCACATTCAATGAGTGTGTCACACACCCATCACACAGTACATGTCAACAACTACAAGCAATGTACACACATCGCACAGAGCAATAGGGCACAATGCCACAGCCACCAACAGTGGCATACTACCCTGGCCATGGAGCGTTGACACACAGCACGCAGTGAACAAACGGCCACCCTGACACAGCACACACACACCTGCACAGATACAGCCACATCAGCCGTCGTACATGGACACTCACCGTCAAGTGAAGTAGCGGGCGATGAGCTGCTGCCGCACATTACCAGCTTCCTCCTCTCCGCTGTCCTCCTCACTCGAGCTGTCCTGGTCTGCGGGCTGGGGCCCTGGTTGATCTCCGTCATCCACGATGAGGGGGATCTGCTTCCGAATGGCCAGATTGTGCAGCATGCAGCACGCCACCACTATCCGGCACACCTTCTGTGGGGAGTACGCCAGCGCACTCCCGGTGCGGTCCAGGCACCTGAACCTGGACTTGAGGAGGCCAAAGGTACGCTCGACCACACGTCTGGTCCTCCCATGTGCCTCATTGTAGCGATCGTCTGCTGGGGTGCGAGGATTCCTCAATGGACTGAGCAGCCATGCCCCATTCGGATACGCAGAGTCACCTGGGTGTGAGGGACACAGAGAACCGTTGCTAATCCAACTGGACAGGGGACAGCATCGCACAGCCAGCACGCTACACCACTCCACATACTCACCGACAATACAGGCACGATCCTGTTGCATATTGGACATCAGTCGTGGCAAGATGCTGTTGCGCATTATGTGTGCGTCATGGGCCGAGCCTGGGAACTTTGCACACACGTGGGTGATCACCATGTCCGCAAGGCACACCACTTGCACATTCAGGGAGTGCGTGTGCTTCCTGTTGCGGTACAGGTGCTCAGTGGCCTGTGGTGGAACAAGGCCGACATGTGTGCAGTCAATGGCTCCAACGACGTGTGGGATTCTGCCAAGGGCATAGAATGCACCCTTCACTGCCGCCAATTCACGAGCCCTGGGGAAGCGGATGTACCTGTTCCGGTACAGCATCATGGCTGCCAGTACATCCCTCAGCACCTTGCTGAACATGGGCTGGGACATCCCTCCTCCACTGCCCACTGTGTGCTGGAATGACCCAGTGGCGAAGAAATGCATGGCGGCCATCACCTTAGCCGTGGGGGTGACAGCAGTCGGATACACCCTGCGGGGACGGAGATGGGGTTCTAACATGGCACACAGTCGATGCAGGGTTGGCCTGTCCAGCCGAAACTTCCTAATAACCTCTGTATCGTCCATGTCCGCCAGCAATTGGTATGGGCGGTCAATGTTCGGTCTCCGCCTAGGGACAATGGCAGAGGACACATGTCAAAGCAACACGACACATAGCAATTTCGCATACACATCACTGACATGACTGAGTTAGCACAGGAGCCACAGCCCAGCTGTCAAGCTGGGACGGCACGGCCACAATACACTTACACAGGTCTCACAACAATGGCAATGGCTAGTGATACAAACCACTGCCATGTGCATGCACATGGGGTTCTAGGCCCCAATGACTTGCGGGGCGTGCTGATGGGGACTGACTGCATATCCGTCAAGCGGCAACGCCACGGCAACATGAATGTCTGCTGAGCATGGAACTGCTTCCGTGGCTGGATGAGTATGGCACATGACGACGACGATGTGGGCACAGGCTGAGCGGCCAAAACAAGTGGGACCTGTGGCACGAGGGGATATGAGACAGTAGTAGGTGTCAGCACTGCACCCTATGTACAGCACTGTACGGATCACACCTCCCGAAACATTGACAGGTGTCCACATTGACAGCCCCATGCCAAGACGGCTGTGTGCTTGCAGTCACACGTCACAGGTGAGAGGTTACATTGCACGTGCCAGGTGGCAGTCGTACATAGTGGGAGCTGGCATGTGTGTGCATGTGTCTCCTGTTCAGGATCCACCAGATGGGCGCTGACTCTGTACTGACCATTGGACACAGCATGTTCCGTGGAAGGCTTGTGTGTGTGGGATGGTGGCACTGGATGTGCCTCCGTTGGGTGGGGGGCCATGCACAGGGCGGGTACGTCGATGATTGCGCATTGTTGGTCACGGTGGGTGCACCCACTAAGATGTGTTGCCCTGTGTTCAATTCCTATGTCCGCATGATGATGGACTGTAGATGTGGGCAGACTACACATTGGTCGATGTGCTGTCTATATGCATGTGCCATCACACCAGGCACAGCTGCCCCTGCACATGTGACCCCTGCTGGACTCGCTGCTGGGTCTGTGGAGCTGATGCACCTTCTGCGCGTGGGGCGGGCAGCTCTCCTCACTTCCCTCATTGCGCATGTCATGACTTTGCCGCAGGTGACATGGATCATGGAGGGCCCACATGTACGCGTGGGTAGGCTACACATGATTGTACACTGGTCGCCACCCCCAGTCAGTGTTTCGAATGGGAAGGTTGTCGTGCTGGTGGTATGTTCGATGTGGCGGATGGGCGGGCCTAGGTGCGGGCTTACATTCCGGACATGGGGGGTAGTTGTATTGGCGACTAGTTGCAGTACACACGGGACACGTCTCTTCCTTTCCACATCTGGGTCATCCCTTGTACTAACTGACAGTGATACAGTCATCTCGCACCAGCCCTCATGTCCTCCCCTCGCTCCCCCAATATGCATGCTCACCTGCGAGGCTAGCGCTTGCACAGGCAGCCCCAAGCTCGCACCAGAGAGGGCAAGGAGTGTATGTGTGGGTCCAGTTGCACGAGTGGGCTGTCTCAGGGTATGATGTGTTGCGGGACGCCGTCCACCTGCGTGGTGCCCCAAATGGTGACCCGGCCTGCATGGACTATGCATCACAGTCTTCGCCTTCCGGATCCGCCACCTGCGACACCCAGTGGCTGTGGCTGCCCTTGCGGCCAGGCCGCGTCCGTCTGTGGCTGATGGCCCACACATTCACTCTTTGGCCTCTCTGGGGAGGGCTCGGGGGTGGTGGCGCACGCGCTTGCACTTAGTCGCAATGGCATGTGGCGTGGTTGGTATGATGGGCAATGGATGGGATGGTGCGAGCCACCTCCCGTGACGTCAGTGCTGCTCGTGCTGTGGTGCGTCCCCCTACACTTCCATCTGACTTGTGCCATGCTAGACGTTGAGGTTCTATTGCCTGCGTGATATGACCAGGAGGAGCGCGAGGAGACCTCTCACACACCATGCTCCACTGCCATCCCGTGCCCTGTATCGCCTGTGCGGATTGACTATGTTGGGGTTACACCTGGTCGACTGGGGCTGTGTGTGCCTTGTCAGGGGCATGGCGGGCGCACAACAGGATCCAGCTTGTCCACAGAGGGTGGGCTGAGGTGCGCCTGGTACCGCTTTGTACGTGTGCCCGGCTGCTGTGCACACACGTGTTCACTCCCCCGACAGGTGTCCTCTCACAATGCCCAGGGAAGCGGTGGTGTACTGTTCATGACCCCTCCCAACACGGCGTGCTCCAACTTGGCATGTGCGCATCTACCCGTCGCACCCACCCACCTGAGCACTGCGTCCATACGACTTCACACGACACATGTGTGTCTTCCACAGTAGTGCTACTCATTTGCGTTGACATCCAATACCAGTGGACTACATGGTCATGTCACGACTGCCGTGTACTTCACATACTCTCATCCTCTCTCATTCGTACTTGTGAAATGAGTCAGCGGAGACAGTTTTGGTTTCAAACATTATATTGAGTCTTCTGTCCTCTGTGATGCAGTATAGTGGACACTACTGGCAGCGGGATACATGTTGAGGATATACTGAGCATGATTGAAAATGGGATAGGGTGTGGGGTTACATGTGATTGGCTGTTGCATGTGGGATGTGGGCTTCAGAGTGACATCTGCTTGGCCAAGGCTGTGCTAATGTACATTTACGTATAGCTGCGGAGCTGCGGACTTTGACCCAGACGGTATACATGTAGCCTACCAGACCGCTTGGCATCATGGGCACAGTCCATCTCAGTTCCATGTGACAGGTTTGCTGCGGTTGTTCCTCATGCACGCGTGCATGTGAGATGACATCAGGGCATGTGCTTGCGTGCATGCAGCGGCGTGCCACTTGTTGTTGCACTGTGGTGGTTACTGGACATGTCACAGTCACTGGGGTCGTGTTGTTGTTGTATGCACTTGTCGTCCATGCAAAGGTCCTGGTATGGGATTCCCGGGGCGGGGGTGGGAGGGGTGCAGCACCCACAGACTCCAGGCGACCTATTCATGTCCACTGAGCGGTGTGTGTGTCCATGGGCGCTGGATCCATGTCGTGTCCTGGTTGTTCGTGCAGTTCCGTCCATGTGGGTGCGATACACAGAGCCCATGCCACTGCCTCCCACGATGCATGCAGTGTTCCTGGATGTGATGGGGAACAGTGTGCATGTCCCGGTCATATCCGATGTCATGGCGATGTCGTTGATGGTGTGGTTACAGTTGCCGGTCGTTTGGTATGGCTGTTGTGGTGGTGACTGGCCAGTCCGTGCGGAAGCTAAGCATGGGTGCAGGGTTGGACATCATAGGTCACTCGGGGAACCTGCGTTGTGGTCCGACGTATTTACAGGTTGTCAGGTATGCGATGCCGTCCAGCAGGGCTTCCATGTCATTGGTGGTGTACATGTTTGCCAGCCAATGAAGCGGATGGTGGCTGTCAAGGTGTTGTTCGTAGGTTGTCCCTTGGAGGACCATGATGGGGCATGCTGGGTGACATTCGATGTAGCTGTTATCGATGATCCGTCGTGTGGAGGCACAGTGGTCCCATTTCAGTGCGGGTGCGATGTTGGCCCCATACGCCATGCCCCCATAGGCAGAGCAGGCCCTGTCGTGTGCGTCCAGAGGGAGGAGTAGTGGTAGCAGGTCCGCCTTTAGACATGCCGGGTTGGAGAGGCATATCTCGACGGGATGCTGGTAGGGACACCTCCGACAGTAGAAGACGGGCATGACGCAGCTGAACAATGTGATGCGGTAAGTCAGTCGGTAACTTACGTTCAGCAGGGACAGGAGATCGCATCCCAATGTATGGCACAGGTTGGTTTTGTACAGCTTGAGCTGTTCGGCGTAGTTGGGTAGGTGTGTTGCGGTTGCCATTTCGCAGCGGTTCGCTGAGGTGGCGTGCTCCGGCTGTGTGTGCAGTCTGCAATGTGCACGCTCCGGGGTTGCTGTGAGCTCTGTGTAGTCGTAGGGAGACAGGACTTGTGTTCTGTTGGCTTGTTTGGAGGACACGGGCCCTCTTCCCACATGCTTCTCAGACAGTTCAAGGTCAGTGCTGTGTGACTCCTTCCAATTAACTTGCATGTGGCCGACATGGGGGAGTGTTTTCTTCTTTCTTCCCCGTCCGTTGTGTGCTTCTGTGATATGCGCTATCTGCCCTGTGGTCGGTCTCCTCGGCATGCCTATGTTGGTCTATTCTTGGACAATGGCTGTATTCACCGGCTTCTGTCGTAGGGCTGTGGTTTCGGAGTTGGAATGGAAGGTCATTCAGTGCTGTCTGCTCTCCCTTGTGTGGGCGGCAGGCTGCCTTTCCGCTCTGCGTTGGGCCTTGTGTGTGAATGTTATTCTTGGGCCACCTGTTGTCGGTCCCCGGGCTCTTTGGTGTTCCGTTTTATATGTCTTGTTCATATGTGCAGGGTGGTATGGGTGTTTCTGTGTGGTACTGGCGTTCCTCTTCCCGAAGGGGCCCTGCTTCTCCTAGTTGGTGTTGCCGCCGCTGTGTGCTACGCCATGTTTGTTACACTGGGGTGTGTCCTGCTGTTGCGTGTCTTCACTGACATGTGTGCGTCGGTTGTGTGGCGTTGGGTGTTGTCCGTGAATTGGGCGTTGAGGACATGTCTGTGGCCGGCCTGTCACGTGTCATGTGCGTTCGGGGTGGGGCTGATGTGTGTGCTGCTTGGTTGTGTCCCTGTGTCTGTGTGCGACGCATGCATGGCGCTGCGGTTGGCCTCTGCGTTGTGCGCATGTGTGGCGGCGTCATCGGCGCTTTGGGGCCGTGACGGGGTGGTTGGTTACTAGTCCCAGGTGGTGTGTACACATGTGTTCTGCGATGTTACGATTTGGCCTGTGTGTCATATGTGGATGCGATGGTGGATGTGTAGTGTACACGCGCTGGTGGGGGGTTGTCCGCTTTTTCCGCCCTTGCACTGTGTGCGCTGTTTGCGTGCACTTGTTGTGTGTGTGCCTACCTGCGTCTCCGCGGTACGTTGCGTCCTTGGTGGTGCATCAGCAGGAGCATGGGGAGGGCCTGCAGTGCTGGATTCATGCTCGGGGAGCCGCTTCTTCGTTGTCCGTGCTCGGCATCCGTGTTACCGCTTCGGTTTGTCGTACGGTATCTCTTGGCCGTGGGAGCCGTTTGTTTGCGGCATCGTAATTTATGCGCCGGGCGGGACGTGTTTCGTCGGACGGTGTGTGTCAGTTAGCTGCGCCGCTATATGTACGGGCGCACTTTGATGGCGGACGGTGTTGCTGGCTTGCCGGCGGTGTTTGGCCTACTTTTCGCATCGTAATTGGACGGGCGTGTGGACTGCTGCGTGCCGGCGGTAACTGGTGGTTTTTGCATCCGCCAGCACGGCGGTGGTGCTTCCGCCCGCCATCGTAATGTGCCCCTTAGTTCCGAAGCGGGCTGTGAGTTTATAGGGGAATAGAGTGGGAAGTAATTTAGTTATATTTTATTTTTTTATTTGAATTTTGCTTTTTTTGTTCAATAGCAGGTTGTGGGTTTATAGGGGAATAGGGTGGAAAGTAATTTAATTATATTACATTTATTGATTGTTATTTATTAATATTTATTTAATTGATATTTCATAGTGTTACATGTGTAAAGTAATTTATTATTAATTAACTAATAACTGATTGTTAATTAATTTTAATTAATTAATTGTTAATTAATTATGGTAATTGTGTAATTAATTTTAGGTGTGTGTTATGGTTTTTATAGGTGTAAAGGGTGGGAAGGGTGGGAAGTAATTTGTTTTTAATTGATGAATTAATAATTGGTTGTTAATTAATTTTAATTAATACATTTTAATTAATTTTGGTAATTGTGTAATTAATTTTAGGTGTGTGTTGAGGTTTTTATAGGTGTAAAGGGTGGGAAGGGTGGGGAGTAATTTGTTTTTAATTGATGAATTAATAATTGACTGTTAATTAATTTTAATTAATACATTTGTAATTAATTTTGGTAATTGTGTCATTAAGTTTAGGTGTGTGTTGTGGTTTTTATAGGTGTAAAGGGTGGGAAGGGTGGGAAGTAATTTGTTTTTAATTGATGACTTAATAATTGGGTGATAATTAATTTTAATTAATAGATTGGTAATTAATTATGGTAATTGTGTAATTAATTTTAGGTGTGTGTTGTGGTGTTTATAGGAATAAAGGGTGGGAAGTAATTTGTGATTACTTAATTAATATATAGTTGTTAATTAATGTAAATTAATAGATAATTATTTTGGGTAATTGTTTTTTTGGGTTGAATTTATTTTTAAAGGGGTAAAGGGTGGGTATTAAATACATTTCAATTATTTAATTATTAGTTGTTAATAGTAATTGCTTTTAATTTTAAAATAAGTTTTAATTGTGTTTTATTATTTTATAGTTTAATTTAGGTGTGTGTTGTGGAAATTATAGTGTTAATATGTGTGTAGTCAATTAATGTTTATAGTTTTTTTATTACAAATATTTTTTAATTGATCATTAATTATGTTAACTATGTAAATACATGTAAATACAATTTTTGAAGTGTTTTGTTATTGGTGTGGTGTTATAGGTTAGGAAATAAAATAAATACATTTATTTTTTAATTAATCTTTTTGTTTGTAAATATTTTCTAGTTTAAAAGAAATATTTATTTGTAAATGTATTTATTATTTTATTATATATAGTATTTGTAGGTTTTTGTTATATGTAATTAATATTATAATATATGTTCTTTTTATATGTTTAATACATTTTATTTTAATTTGTTTATTGTTTATTAATTTTTATAATTTTTGTGATTTTTCAATATATATTTTTTTTTTAAGTGTTTGAGTGTGAATAGTACATTTTTTTTCTACGGTATCCAACACTTTCCTTACTGTTGCATTCACTGGAGAGGGAATAGTATTTTTTACCCCTCCACTATCCAGCACTTTCCCTACTGTTGCACTCACTAGAGTTGGAATAGTAAATTTTACCTCTCCGCTATCCAGCACTTTCCCCACTGTTGCACTCACTGGAGTGGGAATAGTAATTTTTATTTCTCCGCTATCCTGGAGTTGGAATATTTTGTAAAAATGTATATTAAATGTAATTTATTTTGTTAAAATTAATATTTATATTTAATATATTTGGTATATATTATTTTATTTTATATATTTTTTTAAATTGACATTTTTTCATCTATATTTTTAACATCAATATTTTTGACTCAATATTTTTTTACTTACCTGTGTAGGTATGGGAGTCCATATTTTTTTAGTCTATACTTTTTTTTCGATATTTTTGACCGATATTTTTGACATCGATATTTTATCCGTGAACCGTCAAAAACCATGGGTGGTTGCATAGGAACACCCATGTGCAATGGCTCCATGGCGCCAAGTAATGTAAACCGGTGCCTCTCACTGCTTTGAGTTACTTTTAGGCAACTATTCAGTGCAAAATAAGTTTTCCGCAGGAAAGAAAATGACAAAAAAAACATTTTGTGGTGGTTTGTGTCACTTCCATGATGCAAACCCAGTGCAAAATGTTAGAAAATCTATACTGCAAAGACCTTCAGTCTCTTTGCGCTAATATTTCACACACACACACACATGTGACTATTGGATCAGGTCACAGAACAACAACAACTTCAGTTCTACATGTAAACTGATGACAACCAGCTTCATCTGCAATTGGTATGGGTATTGGAGAATCACTTAAACATTACTGCATGTGTGTAACACAGTTTTATTTGAAAGAATCTATCTTTCTAAAACTAAAATATCAAAACTTGGAAGTCCTCTTGGATGTCAGATGTCATAGCTAAGCCTAGGCGTAGTTTGCGTAGTAGCACTTCACGTAGCTACGTGAAGTACAGCTTCAACTACACGTAGCTATGCAAATTGCGTAGTGCGTAGCTGTGTGCTTGACTGCACTGTACAATAATTACCAAAAGCATCTTGTACAGTACAAGTTAAGATAAAATAAATATTTCTGTCTTTATATGCTAAAAATGCATATAGTCATTTCACTAAAGTGAAAACAAAAAGTTAACAAGCAGTGAGAGAGGTGATGATTTTGGTATCCTCGCTAACTTAGGGAGAGAACCAAGCAGATGTCTTGAAAACAAAAAGCACATCTTATTGAACGATTCGGTGGTGGTCCCATCCTCTTAGGACCACCCCAAGCACAGTTATTGGCAAAATACAATCCCAACCAAAGGCCCTGCAATGCATTATGGGACGAGATTAGCAGTGGGCAGTGAATATTATAGTATCCAATATCAAAATAATTCTATAAAGAGCTGTAGTTCCACTCAGTCGCTACTAGGTGCCTTCACGAGTCAAATGCAAAAGCTTCATGAAAGGTTTTCAATACTTTTGCATTTGACTCGTGAGGGACATCTTGTAACGACTAGTGGAACTGCAGCTTGATGTATTAATAATTTCAATGCTTTTGCATTTGACTCGTGAGGGACACCTAGTAACGACTAGTTGAACTGCAGCTCTTTGTAGAATTATTTTGATATTGGACACTATAATATTCACTGCCCACTGCTAATCTTGTCCCATAATGCTTTGCAGGGCCTTTGGTTGGGATTGTATTTTTGCCCATAACTGTGCTTGGGGTGGTCCTAGGTGGAAGGGACCACCATTGAATCGTTCACATGATATGCTTTTTGTGTTCAAGGCATCTGCTTGGTCCTCCCCCTAGGTTAGGGGGGACTCCAAAATCATGACCTCTCTCATTTGCTTGATATTTTATTGTCAAAATTCATTTTTGTGAATTGTTTATATGCTTTTTAGCATAAAAAATTGCTTTATCAAAGCATTTGAAGGAGTTTATTTTATACTCCTGCTACGCTACGTTGATTAGCACAGTTATTCACTCTGCTACGTGCAATTTGCGTAGTGTGTAGTAGCACAAACTTTGCATGCTTTGTGAGCGTAGCAAAGTATTATGCCCAGGGTTAGTCATAGCCTGCACTTCTGTTCTCTTGGTACCGTTATCTAGAATCATCCTCGGAGCATGATCAAAGAGTAATTATTGGGGCATAACCTTGACTTTCATTTCTACATTATCACACAAACCAATGCAATGATGAGAGTACCATCCTAAAGGCTAAATCCAATTAGTAAAATTATTTCACATATTGATCACTGAGTTGATATAGTCCAAACCCTAATCCTCCAATCAGTGGGACACTGCCATAACCTCAATGCAGGCCACTCCAAGTAAGAGAGAGCAAAACTCAAGAGAAATCACCTACACTGAACACCCTTCACCTCAACACAGGAGAAAAAAGAACATTATTCAAGATCATGATCTCCAGGAACAAGGGTGCCTATGATAGAGGCCCTCAGTACCATCAGAGGCTGGCTCTATCCTATGGCCTGTCCCAGGATAGCTTATTGATTCTGGACAAATGTCAAGTCAGAATTAACATGGTGGAAGGACACTGAAAACAGTTGTGTGCTGTTCTGAAATAAACATGATCAATGTGCAGTGTGAGGTCTCTTCCATGTTGATTCTCACCTTTCAATAATCTTGATCAAGGTAGGCGATACAAGGAGAGTTAGAAAAACAAATAAAAGAACTATCTGACTAAAATGATAATCAGGCGCTGCACTCCGGGGTCCTTTTAAACCACAGATCTATTGGAACAAAAAAAAGTTTTCATAGTGACCAAACCAGTGTACCTGGAAACATACAGCCTCTTGCATGGATGTTCAAAAAGCTTGTGCACATTACATATGATTTGATGGGCATTTCATGTTATGTTACACCAAAAAGAAAGTTCTAAATATTAACTTTTTCATTTAGATTGATGATTTTACCTATTGACTTGCTTTCAAAGATGGCTGAAATCATAGCTAAACTTGGTTGAGGTGCTCATGCTTTTTTCATATGAACCCCCAGACAATGTATTCTCTTAGAAGCATTTAAAGGCCAACGGTCCCAAATCTGGTGTCACATGTTATTCCGCAAAATCACGAAGAAAGCATAGATGTTTTTGAGTAGTGGAAAGGTTTTGGCACTACACAGTTCTTTAAGTGAAATCTTCTAGGTGACCTACCATGTCATCAAGATGTTAGCCATCAAGATCATAAAATCCATAAAGTGGATGACCTCTGCTTCTGCCATCTGCAACCCCTTCAATTTTTACCAGTGGCTCACTATCCTGTTCCTCTGATGACTATACCAGTTAATGCCTCACTTAGAGAAGAAGTAGGCCTTAAAAAGTTTGGGCACTCCAGTGGTCCTATCTTTGTAGTTCTTGCAAATGCCTCTAAAGAAATGACTCTTGTCCAGTGTCAGTTTTTCTGTCTTTCAACACCGACATATATTTTGAAATAATGCCATATGTCTTCAGCTTTTCCTTGCATCTTGGTGTCTCTGTAATCAACTCTTTCATATGTATTTGACTGCCACCTGTTTTGGATATTACCATCACACTGGGCACACATTTATGAGCTTAATCAATTGTTATAATTATCTTGTTTTTTCTCACCTAGGTATTTCCCTCCTTTTCAAGTTACATATATTGATTATTAAGTTATAAGTTACAAATATAGAATATATGTTTATTAATGTAATTTATCACTAAAATGTGATAATCAAGTCTGCTTGAAAATATTAACAGCATTTAAACTGACTTAAATTGTCGAACAAGGTTTCATGGAAGTTGCTAATTTAGGGGCCCATTAGGATGTCGGGCGGAAGCACTACCGCCGTGCTGGCGGATGCAAAAACCACCAGTTACCGCCGGCACGCAGCAGTCCACACGCCCGCCCGATTACGATGCGAAAAGTCAGCCAAACACCGCCGGCAAGCCAGCGACACCGTCCGCCATCAAAGTGCGCCCGTACACGTAGCGGCGCAGCACAATTGACACACACCGTCCGACGAAACACGTACCGCCCGGCGTACAAATTACGATGCCGCACACAAACTGAACCCACGGCTAAGAGACACCGTACGTCAAACCGAAGCGGTAACACGAACGCCGAGCACGGACACCGAAGAAGCGGCACCCCCGAGCATGAATCCAGCACTGCAGGCCCTCCCTATGCTCTATCTGATGCACCACCAAGGAAGCAACATACCGCGAAGACGCAGGTAGGCACACATACAACAAGTGCACGCAAACAGCGCACACAGTGCAAGGGCGGAAAAAGCGGACAACCCCCCACCCCCGCGTGTACACGACACATCTACCATAGCATCCACATATGACACACAGGCCAAATTGTAACATCTCGTAACACATGTGTACACACCACCTGGGACTAGGAACCAACCACCCCGTCACGGCCCCAAAGCGGCGATGACGCTGCCACACATGCGCACAACGCAGAGGCCAACCGCAGCGCCATGCATGCGTCGCACACAGACACAGGGACACAACCAAGCAGCACACACACCAGCCCCACCCCGAACGCACATGACACGTGACAGGCCTGCCACAGACATGTCCCCAACGCCCAATTCACGGACAACACCCAACGCCACACAACCGACGCACACATGTCAGTGAAGACACGCAACAGCAGGACACACCCCAGTGTAACAAACATGGCGTAGCACACAGCGGCGGCAACACTGACCTTGAACTGTCTGAGAAGCATGTGGGATGAGGGCCCGTGTCCTCCGCACAAGCCAACAGAACACAAGTCCTGTCTCCCTACGACTACACAGAGCTCACAGCAACCTCGGAGCGTGCACATTGCAGACTGCACACACAGCCGGAGCACGCCACCACAACGCACCGCTGCAAAATGGCACTCGCAACACACCTACCCAACTACGCCGGACAGGTCAAGCTGTACAAAACCAACCTGATACATATATTGGGATGCGAACTCCTGTCCCTGCTGAACGTAAGTTACCGACTGACTTACCGCATCACATTGTTCAGCTGCGTCATACCCGTCTTCTACTGTTGGAGGTGTCCCTACCAGCATCCCGTGGAGATGTGTCTCTCCAACCCGGCATGTCTAAAGGCGGACCTGCTACCACTACTCCTCCCTCTGGACGCACACGACAGGGCCTGCTCTGCCTATGGGGGCATGGCGTATGTGGCCAACATCGCACCCGCACTGAAATGGGACCACTGTGCCTCCACACGACGGATCATCGAGCACAGCTACATCGAATGTCACCCAGCATGCCCCATCATGGTCCTCCAAGGGACAACTTACGAACAACACCTTGACAGCCACCATCCGCTACATTGGCTGGCAAACATAAACACCACCAATGACATGGAAGCCCTGCTGGACGGCATCGCATACCTGACAACCTGTAAATTCGCCGGACCCCAACGCAGGTTCCCCAATTGACCTATGATGTCCAACCCCGCACCCATGCTTAGCTTCCGCACGGACTGGCCAGTCACCACCACAACAGCCATACCAAACGACCGGCAACAATTACCACACCATCAACGACATCGCCATGACATCGGATATGACCGGGACATGCACACTGTTCCCCATCACATCCAGGAACACCGCATGCATCGTGGGAGGCAGTGGCATGGGGTCTGTGTATCGCACCCACATGGGCGGAACTGCACGAACAACCAGGACACTACATGGATCCAGCGCCCATGGACACACACACCGCTCAGTGGACATGAATAGGTCGCCTGGAGTCTGTGGGTGCTGCACCCCTCCCACCCCCGCCCCGGGAATCCCATACCAGGACCTTTGCATGGACGACAAGTGCAAACAACAACAACACGACCCCAGTGACTGTGACATGTCCAGTAACCACCACATTGCAACAACAAGTGGCACGCCGCCGCATGCACGCAAGCACATGCCCTGATGTCATCTCACATGCATGCGTGCATGAGGAACAACCGCAGCAAACCTGTCACATGGAACTGAGATGGACTGTGCCCATGATGCCAAGCGGTCTGGTAGGCTACTTGTATACCGTCTGTGTCAAAGTCCGCAGCTCCGCAGCTATACGTAAATGTACATTAGCACAGCCTTGGCCAAGCAGATGTAACTCTGAAGCCCACATCCCACATGCAACAGCCAATCACATGTAACCCCACACCCTATCCCATTTGTAATCATGCTCAGTATATCCTCAACATGTATTCTGCTGCCAGTAGTGTCCACTATACTGCATCACAGAGGACAGAAGACTCAATATTATGTTTGAAACCAAAACTGTCTCCGCTGACTCATTTCACAAGTACGAATGAGAGAGGATGAGAGTATGTGAAGTACACGGCAGTCGTGACATGACCATGTAGTCCACTGGTATTGGATGTCAACGCAAATGAGTAGCACAACTGTGGAAGACACACATGTGTCGTGTGAAGTCGTATGGATGCAGTGCTCAGGTGGGTGGGTGCGACAGGTAGATGCGCACATGCCAAGTTGGAGCACGCCGTGTTGGGAGGGGTCATGAACAGTACACCACCGCTTCCCTGGGCATTGTGAGAGGACACCTGTCGGGGGGGGAAGTGAACACGTGTGTGCACAGCAGCCGGGCACACGAACAATGCGGAACCAGGCGCACACGTCAGCCCACCCTCCGTGGACTAGCTGGATCCTGTTGTGCGCCCGCCATGCCCCTTGACAAGGCACACACAGCCCCAGTCGACCAGGTGTAACCCCAACATAGTCAATCCGCACAGGCGATACAGGGCACGGGATGGCAGTGGAGCATGGTGTGTGAGAGGTCTCCTCGCGCTCCTCCTGGTCATATCACGCAGGCAATAGAACCTCAACGTGTAGCATGGCACAAGTCAAATGGAAGTGTAGGGGGACGCACCTCAGCACGAGCAGCACTGACGTCACGGGAGGTGGCTCGCACCATCCCATCCATTGCCCATTATACCAACCACGCCACATGCCATTGCGACTAAGTGCAAGCGCGTGCGCCACCACCCCCGAGCCCTCCCCAGAGAGGCCAAAGAGTGAATGTGTGGGCCATCAGTCACAGACGGACGCGGCCTGGCCGCAAGGGCAGCCACAGCCACTGGGTGTCGCAGGTGGCGGATCCGGAAGGCGAAGACTGTGATGCATAGTCCATGCAGGCCGGGTCTCCATTTGGGGCACCACGCAGGTGGACGGCGTCCCGCCACACATCATACCCTGAGACAGCCCACTCGTGCAACTGGACCCACACATACACTCCTTGCCCTCTCTGGTGCGAGCTTGGGGCTGCCTGTGCAAGCGCTAGCCTCGCAGGTGCACATGCATATTGGGGGAGCGAGGGGAGGACATGAGGGCTGGGGCGAAGATGACTGTATCACTGTCAGTGAGTACAAGGGATGACCCAGATGTGGAAAGGAAGAGACGTGTCCCGTGTGTACTGCAACTAGTCGCCAATCCAACTACCCCCCATGTCCGGAATGTAAGCCCGCACCTAGGCCCGCCCATCCGCCACATCGAATATACCACCAGCACAACAACCTTCCCATTCGAAACACTGACTGGGGGTGGCGACCAGTGAACAAACATGTGTAGCCTACCCACGCGTACATGTGGGCCCTCCATGATCCATGTCACCTGCGGCAAAGTCATGACATGCGCAATGAGGGAAGTGAGGTGAGCTGTCCGCCCCACGCACAGAAGGTGCATCAGCTCCACAGACCCAGCAGCGAGTCCAGCAGGGGTCACATGTGCAGGGGCAGCTGTGCCTGGTGTGAAGGCACATGCACATAGACAGCACATCGACCAATGTGTAGTCTGCCCACATCTACAGTCCATCATCATGCGGACATAGGAATTGAACACAGGGCAACACATCTTAGTGGGTGCACCCACCGTGACCAACAATGCGCAATCATCGACGTACCCGCCCTGTGCATGGCCCCCCACCCAACGGAGGCACATCCAGTGCCACCATCCCACACACACAAGCCTTCCACGGAACATGCTGTGTCCAATGGTCAGTACAGAGTCAGCGCCCATCTGGTGGATCCTGAACAGGAGACACATGCACACACATGCCAGCTCCCACTATGTACGTCTGCCACCTGGCACGTGCAATGTAACCTCTCACCTGTGACGTGTGACTGCAAGCACACAGACGTCTTGGCATGGGGCTGTCAATGTGGACACCTGTCAATGTTTCGGGAGGTGTGATCCATACAGTGCTGTACATAGGGTGCAGTGCTGACACCTACTACTGTCTCATATCCCCTCGTGCCACAGGTCCCACTTGTTTTGGCCGCTCAGCCTGTGCCCACATCGTCGTCGTCATGTGCCGTACTCATCCAGCCTCGGAAGCAGTGCCATGCTCAGCAGACATTCATGTTGCCGTGCCGTCCCTGCTTGACAGCTGGGCTGTGACTCATGTGCTTGCTCAGTCATGTCAGTGATGTGAATGCGAAATTGCTATGTGTTGTGTTGCTTTGACATGTGTCCACTGCCATCTTCCCTAGGCGGAGACCGAACATTGACCGCCCATACCAATTGCTGGCCGACATGGAGGATACTGAGGTCATAAGGAAGTTTCGGCTGGACAGGCCAACCATGCATCGACTGTGTGCCATGTTGGAACCCCATCTCCGTCCCCGCAGGGTGTATCCGACAGCATTCACCCCCACGGCTAAGGTGATGGCCGCCATGCATTTCTTCGCCACTGGGTCATTCCAGCACACAGTGGGCAGTGGAGGAGGGATGTCCCAGCCCATGTTCAGCAAGGTGCTGAGGGATGTACTGGCAGCCATGATGCTGTACCGAAACAGGTACATCAGATTCCCCAGGGCTCGTGAATTGGCGGCAGTGAAGGGTGCATTCTATGCCCTTGGCAGGATCCCACATGTCGTTGGTGCCATTGATTGCACACATGTTGGCCTTGTTCCACCACAGGCCACTGAGCACCTGTACCGCAACAGGAAGCACACGCACTCCCTGAATGTGCAAGTGGTGTGCCTTGCAGACATGGTGATAACCCACGTGTGTGCAAAGTTCCCAGGCTCGGCCCATGACGCACACATAATGCGCAACAGCATCTTGCCACGACTGATGTCCAATCTGCAACAGGACCGTGGCTGTATTGTCGGTGAGTATGTGGAGTGGTGTAGCGTGCTGGCTGTGCGATGCTGTCCCCTGTCCAGTTGGAATAGCAACGGTTCTCTGTGTCCCTCACACCCAGGTGACTCTGCGTACCCGAATGGGGCATGGCTGCTCAGTCCATTGAGGAATCCTCGCACCCCAGCAGACGATCGCTACAATGAGGCACATGGAAGGACCAGACGTGTGGTCGAGCGTACCTTTGGCCTCCTCAAGTCCAGGTTCAGGTGCCTGGACCGCACCGGGGGTGCGCTGGCGTACTCCCCACAGAAGGTGTGCCAGATAGTGGTGGCGTGCTGCATGCTGCACAATCTGGCCATTCGGAAGCAGATCCCCTCATCGTGGATGACGGAGATCAACCAGGGCCCCAGCCCGCAGACCAGGACAGCTCGAGTGAGGAGGACAGCGGAGAGGAGGAAGCTGGGAATGTGCGTCAGCAGCTCATCGCCCGCTACTTCACTTGACGGTGAGTGTCCATGTACGACGGCTGATGTGTCTGTATTTGTGCAGGTGTGTGTGTGCTGTGTCAGGGTGGCCTTTTGTTCACTGCGTGCTGTGTGTCAACGCTCCATGCCCAGGTTAGTATGCCACTGATGGTGGCTGTGGCATTGTGCCCTATTGCTCTGTGCGATGTGTGTACATTGCTTGTAGTTGTTGACATGTACTGTGTGATGGGTGTGTGACACACTCATTGAATGTGCTCCTGTTCTGTCTCCCACCCCTAGGTCCCTACAGGCCCTCCGGTTCCATTGCCATGCCACGCATCAGGTGCCGTTCCGCTCAAGGTGGCCGTTGTATTCCGTACTATTAAAACACAGGGCACAGACAGCAGTTTGTGGAAGAGGTGCATTTATTTCAAACAGTGACATGTGATTGTGTGTAAGGTGATGACAAAAGTGGTGCGTGCAGTGACAATGAGCTGTCGATCATGGCTGCGAGATGCTCAGGGTGTACCCACTGGTTCTATGTCCATAGTCCAACACACACATGCCATCCAGATGGCTGTGTCGAGTGGGATCGTAGTCCAAGTCAATGCAGTGGGTGGTCAAGGAAGGCTGGCTGGCTGCCTCACTTGCGTTTGGAGCGTGCGAAGTCCTCCCGGGAGATCTGTTTCCACTTCGGACGGCCCCTTCCACGTTTGCGAGGGGGGGTGCCCGCTTGCGACCTGCTGGTGGTTGAGGTGTGCTCACTGGCTGTGGACGCAGGGGAACTGGACACTGCTGCTCCACCCTGCGCCCCGGCAGGTGGTGGCGGAGGGGAGCTGATGTCCCTGGATGTGACCTCACCGCCACCACCAGCTGGCCCATGAGGTCCACGAGTTGGCCCATACGGGCGTCCATGGACCTCAGCACCCCCAGCACCTCACGCGTGTCTGTAGCAGACCTGGCCCATTGTCCTTGGGCCTCTTCATAGGCCCCAAGGACTCTGGCCATTTGAGGCAGGGCATGGTTCCCAGGGGAGACTGGCGTTTCCCTGACCCTGCTCCTCCTACCAGTCCTGCTGCCACCGGCCTGCCCACTAGCCACATTGCTCACCACGGTCCTTGTCCTGGCTCCCAGGGTGGATCCAGTCGGCCGGGCCACCACCTGCGCTGGGGCTGTGGCCAGCGAAGACGTGGTGGCGGTTGCGGCAGTGGTAGTGGCCGCAATGACCGTGGGTGTGGCCGCAATGACCGTGGGTGTGGCCGCAATGACCGTGGGTGTGGCCGCAATGACCGTGGGTGTGGCCGCAACGACTGTGGCAGCAGGGGGCTAGGAATGTTCAGCAGCCCTGGATGATGGGTTGGTGGGTAGGAGGGGTCCTGGGGAGCGGCTGGGCCCTGCCACACCAGATGGGCCTGCTTGGTGGTCCGTGTCCGAAGAGGAGGAAAGATCCTCCACATCCGTGTGTCCTCGTTGGGGGCTTGTAGGCTGGCTGTGCTGGCTGCTGTCTCCATCCCCAGCATCCAGCAGTTCGTCACCTGTGGAGAGAATGAGATTTGTTATTGTGTTGCACCTGGCGAAGTATGTATTTGTCGTCTGACATTAACAGTTCGTGCAATCTCGTACATGGGTTTCCCGGAGGCGTGTGTGTGGCTGTACCATTTGTAGTTGTGTGTGCTTGGCAATGGGACTGTGTGCTGTGCACATGTGGCATGGGACGGATTGGCCATGCCGATGGGTGTGTTGCTGTGCCCCTACTTATTGTGACTCTGGTGTATGCGGGCTCCTGGCCCATCCTGGGTCTGGTTTGTACTTTGCTTTTGGTGTTCAAATGGGACGCTTAGGAACGCATATGGCAACATGGGGGCATGCCCCAGAAACGCATTTGGGATGGAATATGCTTTTGGGGGTCAAATGGGACGCTTAGGTACGCATATGGCAACATGGGAGGCATGCCCCAGAATCGCATATGGGATGGAATATGCTTTTGGGGTACATGCTGTGAGCCATGGGTGCCGAACGTGACATGTGTTGTGGCAGCATGACAGTGCATGGTCTGAGGTGTGTGCATGCCTGACATGCCCTGCATATTTGCTGTCTGTTGTGATTACTGGACATGGCATTGGACGCGTCTGTTATGAGTGAGTGATGGTTGTGTGCCACCCGACGTATTGCAGTTGTCCCATCTCCTTGGTGTGCGTGCTGCCCTGTGCCATGTGCATCACTGCAGTGCTCGGGGGTGTGGCCCATGTTGTGTGTTGTTGCTCACAGTGTGGCGTGCGCTTCATTGACTTCTGGCACATGGTTGGTCATGGGCATGTCTCTTAGCGTGACTGCTGTATGTGTGGCAGCTGTGCGGATGACATGCCTTTCATGAGACTTGGGCTGACGGATGGGATGGATGGTATGTTGTATGTGCATGGTGTGTCTGTGTGTTTGATGGGTTCAGTGGTGTTCGTGTGCATTTATGTTGTTCCGCTCTGTTGCGTCTAGTGTTGTTTGTCTTACATAGGCGTAGTTGTGGGGTGTGTGGTTGACAGGCAGTAGGGGCTACATGGACAGGACTTCAATGGTGTTTCGGTTGTGTGTGATGGGTTGCACAGTGGCTGCCGTGTGGTACTATATTCAGTGTGGCTTGTGCATGCAGACGTGGCTCCTTGGGTGTTGCTGTGTCTGTGATGGGTCATTTTGGGGTGTGAGTCTGTGGTTCATGTGTGTGTGCACATTGTTCACTTGTTCGTGACAGTGGGCGGTGCTGCGTGTTCGTCTGCTACGTGACATGTCCCATGTGTTGGTCGTGTTACGGTCCTCATGCCTCCAGTAATCCAGCCCTGTCCAGTTTCCCACCTGCAGGTTGTTCGGGCGTGCACTGTACTGGATGCCACATGGTTCGAAGCGGGGGGTGCTCCATGTTGCAGGTCTGTGGGGGTGGGGGCGGTGTTGTGGGTCGTGGTGATGGCTGGACACCCACTGACACCGATTGTTGTGAACCGTGATGTCTACCTTTCGGCTGTCGGTGTGCACTGCGGTGGCTGACACGTATGCTGTGGGGTGTGGGGGATGCTCCTCCTTGCTGTGCTGTGGGACTAGGGGCCTGGTGTGTGTTGTACTTGAGCTGTCCACCCTCCCACCCACTGCACTTTGTGTTCCTGCCACTTACCTGTTACTTGTCGGTTAGTGCAGCTAAGGCGGACACATGGGTGTGGTGGGTGCTCGTTGTGGCGCTTCTGGCATACTTGGGGACCTGTTGGTGGTTACGTGGCTGGCTGAGTGTACACATGCCCCCATGTATCTTACAGTTGTTAGGTTTGGGCTGTGTGTGGTGGTGTCTGTTGCATGTGTGTGTGATGTGTTGTGTATTGTGTGCTGGACATGGGGGTGTTTGTCCCTGGGAGCTGTGGCATGGTGGTAGTGCATGTGAGTACATAGCGGTGTGCTGGTATACATTAGTTTGTACTTACCAGCCTCCACTCCCCTGCTAATCCGGCGAGGATCTCCGGATGTATAATGACTCGCACCTTCTCCTCCCACGCTTTGAAGGTCTTGAAGAGCGCGGGATTCCTCCGCCAGTGACGGCAGCCAGCTCTCTGTTCTTGCTCTCCTTCTTCTTGACCAGGCTCTTGACGTCATTCCACCGTTTGTTGATTTCAACTCTGTTCCTGGGCAGGGTCCTGACTGCATTGACCTGGTCTACGATCCGGTTCCACATTCTCTTTCTGGTGGCTAGTGGTGTGTGCTGGACCAGGTTCCCATAGATTTGTGGGTGCACCTTGATAATCTCGTCGACCATGACCGTCAGCTCAATGGGCGTGAACTTGGGCATTCTTTGTGGTGCCATGGTGTTTGTGGTGCTGGTGCGGTGTGTGTTGTGTAATGTGCAGGGGGTTTGTGGTGCCGGTGTTTGGTGGTGGTGGTGGTGGTGGTTGTGATGTGTGCGTTTCTGTGGTGTGCTGCTGTCCTTGCTGTGTCACTGTGTCCTCTCCTCTCCTCTCTAGTTTGCAATGTTGCAAAGGGTTGTGGTCTGTGGGAGTGCTGCTTTTGTACTTACCTATGTGGGTGTGTCCTCATGGTCTGTTGTTTTCAGGTGTGTTGTGTCTGGTGTTCTGGCCTTTGTAGTTTTTGTTTGTCCAGGGGGTGTGTTTTCGGGATGTGTACTGTGCTTGTGTATTTGTGCGTGCCTTGCTGTGTGGACTTGTTGGCCATGTTGTGTGCGATTGTTTTTGTCAGCGGATGGTTTCTGTGCAGGGACGTGGGCGCCATGGCTTCTGCCGTGTCAATTCTCATCGGCGTTGTTTGCGCTGGCGGGCGGTATATTTGTGGTTTACCCGCGCTCATGGCGGTGCGATCGTAATTTCACGTGCGGTGTGTCGGCCGTGAGGGCGGGCGGTTTTGTGTTGTCGTGCGTGTTTCCGTCCGTGGCGGGCGGTTTGACTCCGACTCGGACGAGGGCGGGCGGTATCTTGTGTGGGTTTTCCGCCGATGGCGGTTTTCGGTTTGTGTCATCGTAATGGCGTGGTCGGTGTTCAGACGGTGTGTGCGGGCGGATTTTTGCCGCTTTCATGGGTGGCGGATTTTTTTACGCCCGGTATCGTAATGGGCCTTTTAATTCCTTATTAATTATTTATAGTCAAAGGCCACATTCTCAAAGAATGAAAATAGGTAAAAGAGACTCAGACCATTTCCTACTAATTGTTTATTCTGAAAGTTATGTAGTTTATGTACAGAGAGTGAAAGACATGACAGACCAATTATATGACCTACTTCTGCTGAAGACTTGCGGGAGGCGTACTTAGCCTTCACTTGCTGCGCTTATTTTAGACCAGTCCGCCTTAGGGTGGTATTCCTCAAACTTTTTGCCTGCTGACCTCCACTTTTTGCTGTTTTCCTGTTGTTGGCCTTAAGAATCTAAGCACTTTACCACTGCTAACCAGTGCTAAAGTGCATGTGCTTCTCCCATGAACATGGTTTATCCACAATTCGTATATTTAATTTATCTGTAAGTCCACATGTGCCCAAGGCATGTAAATTAAATGCTACTAGTGGGCCTGCAGCACTGATTGTGTCATCCGCACAAGTAGCCCTTTAAACTTGTCTCAGGCCTGCCACTGCAGAGCCTGTGTGGGCAGTTTATACTACCATGTCTTCTGGCATTTAAAACCCCTTGCCAAGCCTTAAAACTCCACTTTTATTGCATATAAGTCACCCCTAAGGTAGGCCCTAGGGCAGGGTACTGTGTACGTAAAAGGTAGTGTTGCTCAGATATGAATTTACCTTAAATAAATGAAAAAACAAGAGGCGTTTGGCAAAACAGAAACAAGTTGGTTTAATTAAAGGGTACAGCTGGGAGAGCCTGGACAGAGTGCATCTGCCAAAATCTCTTGATGTACAACGTTTTGGGCCTCAACTTACACAGTGCATGAGGTACAATAAAATGATCTCTACATTATTAAAGAGCATCTCAGTCATAAATCAATTAAATGCACGCATCTGATAAGGACACAGATGGCTCTTAGCCTCTGGGAGAGCTGCTGTGGGCCAGTGTGTATGTGTCCAGATGTCCGGCAAGAGGAGCACGAGATCACTATGTGTGGTGTCCATGTAGTGTTCTGACTGGTTGAGTGTGCCTATCCACATGTGGTATCTAGCTTTGTGGTATTTCTGGGGAATGTGAACTTTTGTCCAAACGTGTTTTATTGGAGCCAATTTCCTCTGACATGGTTGTGGTACAACTATCTATCTGTGGAATCGATCAGGGTTTTCCTGGATGCGTGTTTGCCTTTAGTTTATGGGGGACCCCACCTGTGACCTATTACTCAATAGGCATGGACGTGGCAACAGGACTTGCCTGACCACGTATCTCTGATTTTGGGTTGATCGGGAGGTCACCTTGGGTGAATCTGACAGCAATGATGGAAGTTCATTGGAACTCCTAAGAATAATATGGCAGCCACTGGTATCGTTTTTATCAACATTATCAACATTGCGCATACAGTTGTCATTTTGTACATTGACATCATTCTTACTGGTATTAACAAAGTTATGTTTGCTTTGGTCTGAACCTACATTGACATTGTTCTTATTGGCAACAATAATATTCATTGGTATCATTATTGCTGATGTCCAAGCTGCTGTGCGGGCACAAGTTACATAATATATTTACATTGCATTGACGGGCGTTCATGTGGTTACGTGGGCACAGCCTATTACATTCACATTGTGTTTACTGAGATTGTAATTGTTGGGCCTGCACATATCATGACATTCATTGAGATTGTATTCACCCATTCCAACAGAAGGACATGTACTTTTAGGTTTTGCATGTCCTGGTAGTAAAAAACACCTACACTCGTTCACTACTGTGGGGCCTACCCCACTCATAGGTTAACATTGGGAATTCCTTATTACACTTTTAAGCAGTAGTTCTTGATTGAGAAGGAGTGACCCTGTCATGTTTAATATCATTGGCATCGTAATGATAAATCATATTTGCTGGTAAAGTTAGATTTATCTTTACTATTTTAGAAATGGCACTTTTAGAAAGATGGCATTTCTCTGCTTTTGAAGCTCTGTGCGCCTGCAGCTTGGATCCAATACATGTCTGGAGTGGGTTACAGCTAGACTTTGTGCTTCACCTCTAGACAGCCACACTTAAAGAAAGGGTAGGGGTGACTGAGGGGCCATCTGCAACCTGATGGGCCAACTTGGGCATGATGGGAGGGAGGAGCCGACACACATGAATAGGCACTATCCTGTCCCCACACAAAGGGTTGCATGCCCCCATGTAGTGAGCCTGGAGCCAGGGATGGGAAGGGAGGACCTCTATGCACTTCAAAGCACATCAGTGTCATAATATCGATCCAGCAAATATTGAGAACCACAAATGTCAGAAATTAAATATTGAGAACAAACATATCAACTCCATATACATAACTATAAAGCTCACTAATATCCAGCACACAAATATCATTAACAAAAATATCAATTTTGCATATATCAATAACAAAAATATCAGAAACACAAATAAACATATACCATGTCAAAAATATCTATTACCACACTATTGACTACAAAATTATCATCAAAATAACAAATTCAATAAAAATACCAAAAACGCTTGTTTACATAAACCAATTACTTAAAAAAACCTAGGCTTATAAAAAACATCTATGATTAAATTAAAATATTTTACATCACCAAAAATGAAACATTAATCCCTTAAAAATAGTACACCTGTAAAATATGCAATAAATACACCTAAAACCTTATTATTGGCTATAAACATTTAAATACAAATAACAATATAAAATATTATATCAAAGCAAATAAATTCATATTTAAATCAATACAATTATATATATAATACTACTAAAAGAAAATATAAATTAGCATTTACCAAACATCTAACCTATAAAAAATTCAAATTATACTAAACCAACCAATAAAATAACACTATAAGAAACTTTAACCAATTAAACAACTCAAGAAATTAAACAAGCAGTATAAAAGGCACACTAATTGAAGCAAATATTTACTCCAACAACGACAAACACTGCAAGAGAAGGAAACTGTGCCTGATTCTCGCTACAAACAATTATAGAAGAAAATATACATTTCTACAACTGCATATCCAAATAAGGAACTAAAAGATTGTTAATTAACAAGTAAATAGTAACACACTCTATAACCTTTATCATGTTACACATACTACATGAAAGAAGATAAAACAACTTCCAAACCAACAAGCTTCTAAAAAATCTCAACTTTATCAACACACCAATATAATAAAATAAAGTAAGTACACATAAATAATAAATTAGAAACTCATCCAAACAGCGCCCATAAACAAATCTATCTCCCTAAACATTAGCAAACTAGCAAAAAATATCAATTTAACTTACTCTAACTTTTTTCCTCTTTCAACAGAAAATAAATATCTGCTCCATGTTTAAACAAGCTCAAAGGAAACGCTGCAAAACTGTGCAAAACATACAAGTAAGTAAATTAAAAAAAAGTAACTGCATTTTTAAATATATTAATAACTAACATACAAAATGTAAATATATGATATATTTATATGATTAAACTACTTACAGATATAATGACACAAAGCACCAAATTTATTAGTTCACAAAAAGGAAAGCAATTTTAAGTCATATGGGCTACACCTACAGCCAAGAAAGTGCATCGACATAAACTATAATATAGAAACATACTAAATATTATTCTAGTGCATGCTATGGAAGGGCAACTACAAAAGAAAATGTAACAAATAATGTAAAATAGCACAACCACCTCCCAAATGTTACAGAAATAGAAGTGACAGAACTTTTACAGACAAAAGAGAGGCCAGCACTAGTTCTCAAAACACCACAACCAAAATCCTTAAAGACATACTACCCAAAGTCCCTAAACACATAACTGACCGGCTTCAGCCCACCTGCTCCTGGAAGATACCAGGACATAGATATACCAGACCATTTAATGATTACACATAAAAAAGAACCCTTTTCTTGCATGACATTAAAAATAATGAAAAACAAATGCTCATCTTCTCCATTGCACACAACTTAATGTAACATATCTAATGCCACACCTGGATGATGGATGGGACCTTCAAAATGTGTCCCAAACCATTTACTCAGATATGCACCATACATGGTGAATATCAAAACACCAATATCTCTTTCATATATAATAAACAAAGCAGTAGCTACTATGAACTCCTGAGCTATATAAAACATCAAACAAATAACTACTAGCCTCAGAAAATAATCAACGACTTTGAACAAGCTATGATTCAAACAATACTAAAAATATACCACCACACAGCAATACAAGGCTGTTACTATCCCTTTAATCAAAGTATGTGGCAACACCACCAGAAATCTACACAATGGGGCCCGATTACAAGTATGGCAGTCCCAAGACTGTGGCACCTGTGTTGGCGGTCTGACCGCTGCCTCCTCAGCAGTACGAGTGCCTGATTAGGAGTTTGGCAGTCAGACCGACACAAGACCCCCACCACCACCAGGATCGTGGATCCCGACCGGATGTCGGTGAGGGAAGCGGTGATCAATGGTGGCAGTGCCAATGCCTGCACCACTGTGCTGATCACGACCTGCCTTTCTACTGACCTGTTCATGATGGGGACCCCACCATGAAAAGGTCGGCGGAAAGGCAGGGAAAGGGCCCCAAACAGGACCCCAAACAGGACCCCAGGACAAATTTGCTGTGCCCCCTTCTGCTTGCAGTGTCGTGCGTGCACTGTGTGCCATGCTGTTTTGTTTCATATAGGTACCCCAATATAGGCTCAGGTAGTCACCTAACCTTTCACCTATATTCTCCCCTACCATTACACTACATAACGGTTCTTGGGACTGACCTTTTACCTAGTTACGATACTGCTTACAGGACGTAGGGTTTTCCCTGAAAACTAGCCTCATCCATTATGCATGAGGATTCTTGGAAACTCAGCAGGACTACTATCTCCTGCATAATAACTATGTACAAGGGTCATTCCTTCCGTCCTCCTAAGTCTGACATGACACAGCAAGGTAGAACCCCTGAGGGTACCACTTGGGGTATATAAACACCATATCTTACTGAGGTAGTCAGAGGAGAAAAGGACTTCCATGCTGACACACTGACGCGAGACGCTGAGATTCCTGCACGCATATACTCCAGCTCACAGTGGTCTGACATCCCTCGTGGGATATCCATCTTGAGACCAAGACGGGGTCCCACAGTCTCTCACTTCAGGTAACGGGGTTGACTTTATCCTAGAGGGATTCTTGGCTTTACACCTACATACATGCTTGGTACACTTAGGTACATCCAGTTAGGGTCGCATCGTAGGAGTACACATTTATTACTGTCATGTATTTTATATACTTGCCTGTATTCATTGTTTTAGCATGATGGTAGAAATCTACCATCCTTTTACTCTGTTAGTGCTTCTCATCATGTATATCTGTTTCTGTCTAATGGTTGTTTCAGCACACCTATTTTACACTAGACTGACGCTGGTTCAATAAATGCTTATTGAAAAACGTCCCTACCATTTATTCTGTGTATCTCTCTGAGACAAAGTGAGCAAGAGTGACTGAGCGAAAAGTATTGCACTGCTTCCACGATCCTGAGGGATCAGGGTTGTCATGTTCGATAGTTGCCCAGAACTATTCTCTCCTTGGTAAGAGGGGTTTCTAGTGGCACTGTGAGCTAGCTGGTACACAGGCTAACATACCCGGTGGGGGTGTCTAGAATCAGTCCAGACACCAATCCTACAGTGTATGTTGTCTAAACGTGCAGGTCCTATGTAGGTTTATAGGAACTACACGATATGGCGCCGCCAACGTTGGTTTGGTTCTTATTTAACAGTCAAATCTGAGTAGTTCAGTCGTGCTATTCCCAGAGACCCCTACTCACATTTCCCCAGAGACATCTGGAGTGGGAAGGGAACTATCCACCACAGCTGAGTAGGCATATCCTATGTATTGGCTGTAGGTTTATCAAGTCTGTAGGACAAACAGTTCCTATTGTGCATAAAACCTTATCTCAGTTTCCTTGAAACTCTTCTTTGAAAACCTTTGTCAACAATGGCTGACGAAGATGCTGCTGCGCCAGCACAGCGTGCGAATGCAGCAAGGGAGGAAGAGCAGGAAGGTGAAATTAACATTTCAGAAAATGTCAGAACTGCCATTACTTTAAAACTAGCAGACTATGGAGTCACAGCTAGGGGTGGGACAGTAACATTTGTGATTGAGGCTCACGAGTCATATAGAACAGAGGTATTCTATTCATGGGTCAAATTCCCACAAGCAGATGCACAATCAAATACATGTCATTCTTACACTGAAGATGAAACACCAGATGAATACTGTCGATATGAGGACATTGAAGTTCCGCTTACCTACCAGGAGCACATAAACTGGTTTAAAGGCACCCTCCCCCACACAAAAGATAAAGTAAGACTAGATCCGCTCGGAAGAGATGGAACCACTTGGCCAGTACTTGCGGCTTACACAGCACATCCAGACATTGACTCAATGCCAGTGGCAGACTTACGTCCACTTCATAAAGAAATAATAAAACTTTACAGAAACCTGACACAGTTCGTGATGAGAACGCTCACACTTCAGCCAACAAGGGCTAGACAAACAGGACAAATTCAGGGATCTACAACTAAAATAACACCACAAACGCTATACGCAGTTATGGGTAAAATGCCCACTAAACGTGAGCAAATGCCATTCTGGATAGCTCAAAAAATAACACAGCTTGAGGCAGTATTTCAACACACAAGCCCTCAAGAAAAACACAGAATGTTAACAATCTGCCTGCAAATGGGGATAGCTCCCCAGATGGAGGATTGTACCACTTGGGGTACAGTTTTCACTCCCATATATATCAGAACTCATGGTATCCCGTCATTAGCAGTAATACCAGATGTATTAAGACAAATACAGAATGAGTATGGAGCTGAACCTGCTCTGAACTTAGGGATGAAATTATTAGGTCATTTTGCCCAAGTATCAGCTATCATATTAGCTAACGTTAAAGGGGATGCAGCATCAGTGGCAATACACCAACGTCTGAGGGATTTCACTCCTTTAAAACAGGAATGTGAATTACCTAAAATTATTGAAGACACCTATGCTGAATTAGGTAGAGATAGTTTGGGAGCTAGAGCAACAAAACCTCAACTGATGGTAGGTCCTGAAAACAATAACATCAAGCAAGCACCTGATTCTTCCAAGAAAAAAATTGAATAATAACAATAAAAAACAAAAGTATAGAGAGAATAGATCACAATCCAGGGGTGGGTCACCTCAATAGGAGCCCTCCGAAAGGAGGTACAACCTCAGGAATCGTGATAACATTAAAAAACCTAACAGGTATCAAGATACTGATACACGTTCATCTCATTCCTTTCAGGGTTCATCAAAAAACTCTGAGAGGGAAGGACTGTCACAGCACAGACAAGAAGAGCGTACAAAGTCCAGAGACATGCCACGAACTTCAGATTATAATTCCAAAAAAGAAGAGAAGCCAAAATCAAAACCTCAATTTAAAAAGAAGAAAGTAGCAGGTCTTAAAGTTAGACATTGTTCAATGAAGCAACGGCGGACCCCTAATTCCGCACCTCAAGCCAGTTCCAATCAGTAAGTTCGCTGTGCAACCAACCCCAACGCCAGCCGTTGCGTGACGCTACTGTGCTCCAGATCAAGGAAATACTTTCTTATCCAATAGGGGTGCACAGCTTTAATAAGTCCAAAAGTCAAATAGTAATTATAAAAATAATTTCTTTATTTCAAATCAGTAAAATTTATCCAGTTAAGAATAGGCTCTTATAAGGATACATTTCGATCTTGGGTGAACACATCCATCTTGGCATCAAAGAACTTTTATATTCGTTTGCATTAGATGGATAATTGAGATATCGTTATCTGTAGCATAAAAGGACGCACACTGACTTTGGAGGAATCCCTGCTCTTTGATGTCAACAGAACACTAACATCTGCCATTGTAGGAGGAAACATCTTATATGTTACTCTTCTATTGCCCTGATGAAGTTCCCAGAAAGGGAATGAAACGCGTTGGCTGGAGTTTCTTAACTGGATACATTTTACTGATTTGAAATAAAGAAATTATTTTTATAATTACTATTTGACTTTTGGACTTATTAAAGCTGTGCACCCCTATTGGATAAGAAAGTATTTCCTTAAAGTTAGACATGTCCAGAGTTCTGAGGACTCAACTTCTGAACGGGGAATGTGCTCTGACAATGCTAGACAGCGCAGCAGAAGTAACAATAGCTCGCCAGAACCTGATGGAATTTCTGGTGACAGCGGATTTGAATGAGCATATCACGGTGGAAACACCTGATACAAGGGTGAGTGTCCCACATAGGTTACATGAGATAACACTCCAAATGGAGGGGGACAAACCCAGAAAAATTAATGGTCTCTTTTGGGAGAACCTGACTTTTGGCTATGACATCCTTTTAGCTGAAAGAGATTGGCCGCCTGAAATTGTTATGGATTGCCCAAAGTTAGAAACAGTAATTTTACCAGCTTTTTCCGACCTCGTTCCAAAATACTTAAAACACACATACGCTCAGGAGCACTATATCGCAACCATGTTGGGTGGGATGCTGAGTCACCTCACCATACAATCCCACTAAAAACTACTCCAACTCCACAGAGACAGTACCCAATAAAACAAGAAGCAAAAAACAGGTCAGGGAGATCCTAGATCAACTTGAATACCAGGGTGTAATTGAAAGTTGCACCTCTCCATGAATAATCCTTTGTTTCCCGTAATGAAACCCGATAATTCATACCGTCTAGTTTTAGACTAAAGACATCTGAACACATGCACTGAAACATTTGCAGTACAGAATGCACATAGTGCCGCATTAATGAATAACCGTGTGTGGAACAAAATACAAAACAACACTAGATATCTCAAATGGATTTTTCTGCCAAAATATAGCACCTGAAAGCAGGTATTTGACAGCATTTTCAGCGCTAGGTTCCCAGCGTCAATTTTGTTGACTCCCCCAAGGGTACAAGAATAGCCCTGGGTTGTTCTCCGCTAGGGTAACAGAGTTACTTCAGATTTTGGATGAAGAGGCATTATCCTATGTAGATGATATTTATCTGATGGATGATGATCTAAAGGATCACTTGACCAGGGTGAGCAACATAATTTTGGGGTTCGCCTCTGAGGGCTACAAATTCAACTTTAAAAATTCAAAAATAGCCCACCTCAATGTCCTATTTTAGGGATATGAGCTATCAAGTGAAGGGAAAAGCTTGGCAGCTAACTTTTTAGAAAAGTGTGTGCTGCTCAAACCTCCTGAGTCATTGAAAAACATACAATTCATATTGGGATTCCTAAATTTTGGCAGAACATACATTTTAGATTACGCAGAAAAAGTAAAACCTTTCTACGACTTAATAAGACCTGATTTTTCAGTTAGGCTTTGGACACAGTAACACACAGATATCCTTTGTTCCCTACAAACTGACATGATAGCTTCAAAACACTTGCAGACATGCGTAAATGTCCGCAATCTGGTGATCCGTGTTTATAGCGGGTCAATCTGCGTACACTTACCTAACTTTCAATGAAGGAGTAACGATACCCATAGCATATAAATCACACTTGTACACGAACGCTTAAATGCGCTTTGCTTCTACAGAAAAACCCTGACAGCAGTACAGACTGCTGTAGTAAGAGAAAGAGCACTGGCTCAGGGGATACGAATAATTGTCGTAACTCCGGTACCAGCCTTAGAGGCTGCTACAAAGGCAGTTGTTCCTAATGCTAAAGCCTTACATCCAAGATGGATACAATGGGCTAATTCTTTCACTGCAACGGATGTAGAATACAGATATGAACCTAGTTTAAAAACACAAGCATTCCTGCAATATGAACAAGAATATCCTCTACCAAATGAAATAATGCCTCTAGATCAGAATGAATGTATCATTTACACTGACGGATCTGATCAGCCAGCCATAGGAAGTAAACAGCAACACTGCATCGCGTGTGTGATTGTGAAGGGTCATATGCAGGATGGCAAGTTCCATCCCAGCAGTCTCTAGGAGACTGCACGGCACAGCTAGCAGAAATAAAAGCCCTGTTACTGGCACCAATAAATACGGATCGAGAATTCTCCACACTGATTTTGTGCGATTCTTTTTATTGTGTCCAGTCATACAATGATTATCTTCACTACTGGGATCAAAATGGCTTTAAAGACACAAAAGGTGGCACAATTAAGCATAAAATGCTATGGGAACAGGTAGCAGAGTTGAAAAACGAACTACCAAGAGCTCACGTGATACACACACTGAGTCATCAACGTGATGGCGTTCACGTTGAAGGGAATTCATTGGCGGATGAAGCCGAGAAGGGGGCAGTACGGACTGCTGCCGTAGCTGCAATCACTCATTCAAAAATGAGAATAGACGGACAGATAATGATAGCTGTCATTGCTTCACGCAAAAACAGCACAGCCTTACTGAAAGGTTTTTCACTCAAGTACTCCTACAAGTTAGATGCAAACAACATTCCGTATGCTCAGATTCCAGGAGTGGGGGATAGAGTAATACCAAACATGGATCGCAGATTAGGCATAATACTAGCTGCACACGAGGGTCTAGGTTCTGCACTCGCAGGGATTACCGCGACAGTTTCATTATTGAAACAGCGCTATTGATGGCCAGGGTTGACTAAACAAAACAAAGAATTTTGTCCTTAATTGCGACATCTGGCAGCAGATGAAGGGTAAGTAATCAAAGGGAGAATGGATCACTTGTACCTGTATTACCAGGGTCAGGTGTGTTGACCAACTTAAAAACCCTCATTCACGTACAGGATTGGTAGAGCGGTATATCTTGATTCCCCGCTTCTCTTAGAACATGAAAGCATCATCATTGGGTCTTTTCGACAATATGCTTTCCTCCACCTGGAGGTAGACCAACTGGTGATAGCAGTAGTGATCAGTGATAGTTGAAAAAAGTGAATTAAAATTGCTTCCCATTCCTTCCCAAAGAAACTTTATTCGGTAGGAGGGGGGGCAAGGTTAAAAACTAGGGCGGTGCGCTTATAGAAATGTTACTGTTCTATAGCACCTCTTCGTCCATGTGAAAGGTCGACATGTTTCAGCCTTTTGCTCGCCCAGAAAGGTCGGGGGGCTTTCTTCAGGACCTATGTAATGAGAGATGGCTAAATTTCAGCACTCTGTAAGGGCAGGTAAGTAACTCACCCTTCTTCTTATTCGTGACAGGTCAATAGTACCTATAACTGGGATGAAAGAGAATTCAGATAATTTCAATTACACATAACAATGAGTCCCCCAATGCAGATATTTCGCTGGGGGTGCTGTAATCTTTATATTCAGTATGACCCAGTTATCAAATCATGAAGTGATTCCAGGTGAAACATAAAACTACCCGTAAGGATAAAAGCAAATTGAGGTGACAAAATGGCAGAAGACTTTTGTATTGTGGATATAGTTAGCACTCTCATGGGTTAACAAGTGTAGCTCTATTGTTATCATAACGTACATTTAGTGCACATAGTGACCTCTTTCCTCTAGTTGTGCATTGTGAGCTTTGTAAAATATAGGAATATGATCTGAAACACAAGAGGATCGTTGTGCGTATCGTTATCATCTGTTTGACTGTTCATGCACCACAAAAAGTCTAAATAAATGGCAAGACGTGCCCCGTAACTAGTGCAATATGCGTACAAGGGGCGCAGTGGATCGGTTCTTGAACAAAGTCTGAAAACACTACAAACATAGGCAGGACGGGCGTGTCATAAACAATGTGTTTGAGGGCTCGTGTCAACGAGTAAACGCGCTTGCCTGCGTTTAATTATACTAGTGGTAAAGGTTTCATGTAAATAAGCATGCGCGCTTGTTTGCTGTGCATCTAAAAGCGGCTACGATTGAGTTTTTAAATTTTAGTGCGGCCCAGACGGTGTTGCGCACAGATATGGGGAAAGTTCAATGGAAAGTGTGCTCAGCGCACTCAGCGCTATTTAAACAAAAGCGCTCGCATACCTCATTGTTCCCGAACTCGGGCTTCCTCGGGTGACCGGCGGGTTCTGTAACCTGCTCGTTGAGGCGATGAAAAGGTTAGGAACTGATGCATAATGAAGCGCCCTGGCTGCTGCTCTGTTGAAAACGGAGGTTACCTGAAGTTGCAGGTTATTAGGCTTGTGCTCGCTCCAATGACGGTGCCCTGAGGATGCGGGCCCGTCGTGAGCTGCTTTTATGTAAATTAAGGATAAGCATAGTAGAGAGACTGCGTGTCTTTTTGACAGTTAAGCGAAATAAAGTTACATAGTTCATTAATGGCTGCTTATTGAGAATAGTGTGTATACTTACAGAAGCCCAATGTCGTGCCAACTGAGGATAAGCATAGTAGAGAGACAAAGGGGCCGAATCCGATTCGGGCCGGAAAAAATACAGACCGACTCGGTATGGGATACTAGTCCGACCGACACGTACCGGCATTGCCCGACCTGGGAAGTACGATGAAATGCATGGGAATCACGACCGACTCGCACGGAACTCAAGGCGAACGACCGACCCGGCCGGAAACAAGCTATCCGGCCGGGAAACCACGCAAATCGAACCGACCGACACACATCAGGAAATAATCCGAACGAAACGTACCCGCGAACTCTGACCCGCGCAGTACGATGCAATGGGTGCAAATTCAGACCGATTCGTACGGAGCCCAAGCCGTACGACCGACACGCATACCAAACACAGCCGAACAAACACAATACTCCGCGACCGACGCGTACGCCGCATATGAAACTGAGCTGAAACACAGCGGGAACGACTCGGAGAGGCGCGCACGAGACAACTGCAATGTCCTACTCGGTCATAAGAACGACTCCTACATGCACAATAATCACAAATGAAAAAATACAAAAAAAAAGGGCCAAACAAGCAATTACAAAGCCAATAAATACAGGGGGTGAAAAAAATGGAACAAGGACACACCCCCAACTCCACCTACATAAAGCCCACAAATCCCTACCATGATCCTTTGCAAATCCCACTGACCTGCCACCACAGAACACCATCACACAGCAAACACAGACACACACACAGCTCATCCAACACAAAAGCCACACACCATTAGCACCTCAACAAATAGCACCCTCACACACACACAGCAAAACCTACACACACACACCCTCACTTGCACACACACACATCAATCACCACCACCACCACCCATCACCATGCCCCTAAAGAAGAATCCAAAGTTCCTAGATAGTGAATTGGAAGTCATGGTAGACGAGATCCTGAGGGTAGAGCCACAGTTGTTTGGCACATTGGGCCAACAGACCCCCATGTCGCAGAAAACCAAGATGTGGGCGAGGATCGTCGACAGGGTGAACGCACAATCACCATGTTTGCGCACAAAGGAAGACATCCAGAACAGGTGGTATGATGTGCGCAGGAGGGTCAGAGACCTACTCAAGAAGGATTACCTCCTGAGCCAGCACACCGGCAGTGGCCCTCCTGCAAAACCATTATTCCTCAGGCCCTGGGAGGAGAAGGTGCGGGCCATCCTACCACCAGTGAGCGTATATGGACTAACAGACATCCCAGAGCCTGGTGAGTACACAACTAATATACACCATATTGTGTGCAAATACACACACATCACTCTCAAGGGGTCAGTCAAACCATCCACCCCTAGCAAATCAACAGCAACCAAAAGATAATCATCCCAAGATGTGTATGTCAGTTAGATAAACACAATACATGCCATCTCATAGTGATATGCAACTGTGTCATGACATGTACAAACCTAACAACAAATAGAGCAAGGCAGTGGCACAAATATAACCAACAAACACTGCCTGATATTTTGCCACCACTAGAACACCACCTCACAGGGAAGCTCACTTAAAGGAAGGAATTCTGTGTATGCTGGTGAAGTTAGTGTAGCCAATAGCATGATGGGAGTTGTTGTCACAGATACTGTTCACCCTCACAATTGGCCCATCAACAACACTCTGAACCATGCTCACATCACAGGGAGTGGATAAGGACTGACAAGATGGCTGACACTGGCTACTGCTGTGGGGAGCACAAGGCCCTGCTGGGAACTGTGCACCAACAAACAGCACAACACCACTGCCTGACATCCTGAAAGCCAACTTGCACTCTCTGCAATGCAAGCACGTTGCATGGTGGGATATCTGGCTAGCTGGGAAGGAGGACTCACAGCACTGACCATAGTTAAAAGCAGCTCACCTCACACACCCCCTCAACACAAACTCCACATAACCCACCTGGGAGAATGCAATGCCTCACATACCAAATGAAGATCCCACAAAGAACCACCACCCTGGGTAATGCTGTGTGAAGCACAGGGACACACCTGGGACTTGTAGCCAAACAAACGCAAGGACAACACTGTCAGCCTTCCTGTCAGCACAGGCACACTACCCCACAGGGAAGCACAGTCCAAAGGAAGGAAGTACGGGCATGCTGGGAAGGGGGGTGTAGGCAATAGCATGATGGGAGTTGTAGTCACAGATACTGCTCACCCTCACAATTGGCCCATCAACACCACTCTGAACCATGCTCACATCACAGGGAGTGGCTAAGGACTGACAAGATGGCTGACACTGGCTACTGCTGTGGGGAGCACAAGGCCCTGCTGGGAACTGTGCACCAACAAACAGCACAACACCACTGCCTGACATCCTGAAAGCCAACTTGCACTCTCTGCAATGCAAGCACGTTGCATGGTGGGATATCTGGCTAGCTGGGAAGGAGGACTCACAGCACTGACCATAGTTACAAGCAGCTCACCTCACACACCCCCCTCAACACAAACTCCACATAACCCACCTGGGAGAATGCAATGCCTCACATACCAAATGAAGATCCCACAAAGAACCACCACCCTGGGTAATGCTTTGTGAAGCACAGGGACACACCTGGGACTTGTAGCTAAACAAACGCAAGGACAACACTGTCAGCCTTCCTGTCAGCACAGGCACACTACCCCACTGGGAAGCACAGTCCAAAGGAAGGAAGTATGGGCATGCTGGGAAGGGGGGTGTAGGCAATAGCATGATGGGAGTTGTAGTCACAGATACTGCTCACCCTCACAATTGGCCCATCAACACCACTCTGAACCATGCTCACATCACAGGGAGTGGATAAGGACTGACAAGATGGCTGACACTGGCTACTGCTGTGGGGAGCACAAGGCCCTGCTGGGAACTGTGCACCAACAAACAGCACAACACCACTGCCTGACATCCTGAAAGCCAACTTGCACTCTCTGCAATGCAAGCACGTTGCATGGTGGGATATCTGGCTAGCTGGGAAGGAGGACTCACAGCACTGACCATAGTTACAAGCAGCTCACCTCACACACCCCCTCAACACAAACTCCACATAACCCACCTGGGAGAATGCAATGCCTCACATACCAAATGAAGATCCCACAAAGAACCACCACCCTGGGTAATGCTGTGTGAAGCACAGGGACACACCTGGGACTTGTAGCCAAACAAACACAAGGACAACACTGTCAGCTTTCCTGTCAGCACAGGCACACTACCCCACAGGGAAGCAGAGTGCAAAGGAAGGAAGTACGGGCATGCTGGGAAGGGGGGTGTAGGCAATAGCATGATGGGAGTCATAGTCACAGATACTGCTCACCCTCACAATTGGCCTATCAACACCACTCTGAACCATGCTCACATCACAGGGAGTGGATAAGGACTGACAAGATGGCTGACACTGGCTACTGCTGTGGGGAGCACAAGGCCCTGCTGGGAACTGTGCACCAACAAACAGCACAACACCACTGCCTGACATCCTGAAAGCCAACTTGCACTCTCTGCAATGCAAGCACGTTGCATGGTGGGATATCTGGCTAGCTGGGAAGGAGGACTCACAGCACTGACCATAGTTACAAGCAGCTCACCTCACACACCCCCTCAACACAAACTCCACATAACCCACCTGGGAGAATGCAATGCCTCACATACCAAATGAAGATCCCACAAAGAACCACCACCCTGGGTAATGCTGTGTGAAGCACAGGGACACACCTTGGACTTGTAGCCAAACAAACGCAAGGACAACACTGTCAGCCTTCCTGTCAGCACAGGCACACTACCCCACAGGGAAGCACAGTCCAAAGGAAGGAAGTATGTGCATGCTGGGGAGGGGGGTGTAGGCAATAGCATGATGGGAGTTGGAGTCACAGATACTGCTCACCCTCACAATTGGCCCATCAACACCACTCTGAACCATGCTCACATCACAGGGAGTGGATAAGGACTGACAAGATGGCTGACACTGGCTACTGCTGTGGGGAGCACAAGGCCCTGCTGGGAACTGTGCACCAACAAACAGCACAACACCACTGAATGACATCCTGAGAGTCAACCTGAACCCACTGCAAGGGTGGCATGCTTCATGGTGGGAGAACTGGGCCAGGTGGAGAAGGATGGCCGGATGTCCACCAAATACAACCAATGCTGGCCATGCACACACCTCAACATTCATATTGAAATGCCCCAGGTATGCATGACAATGTGCTACACCAATATCAACCTCTTACTGTGACAACTTAGGACAATGCAATGTACATGCCCGCATCCAGAGGTACAGTCACAACTGTCAGGTGTGTGAACCATTGATGTCTGTAGAAACATTACATACAATGTGTGTCTCTTCCAAATACAGGTGACGATGATGGGGACACAGCAGCAGGCGAGGAGGAGTCCCTGTCCCAGGCTCCGGGGGACACAGAGCTCACTGGTGTGGAACAGCCTCTGCCCTCCTCGGATGGCGAAGACCTACCTGGCACCTCCGGTGTGAGTCATCATGCAGCACCAGCTGGACCAACATCTGCACCCCCTGCACCCACCCCTCCAACAACTGCCAACATACAGACCACCCCCGCCGACACGGACAGACCAAGGACCACCGCTGACAACAGCACAGGGCCCCAGGCCCACCGTGGAGCAACGGATGACAACACCACTAACAACCCCCAAGTGGGCCTTGGGTCACCTGTGCGTGCCACCGCAGGTCCTGCACGTGTCGCCAGGGGTGGTGGGAGGGGTGGTAGACATAGGTCGCTGCTTGCAGAGGGGTCTGGACTGCATGATGACCCACAACTGGCACGCATCGCTGATGCGTACCAGGATAGCACCGGAGAGGTCAGACAGGTAGTGGGGATCCTCAAGGACATACAACAGCAGCAGGCTGCCCATCATGCCTGCTTGGACTCCCACATGGCCCGTGTGGAGACACACATGGCCCATGTGGAGACACACATGTCGGGCATGGAGTCCAAGTGGGACACATTGCAAGAACTCACAGCGGTGCATAGGGACATATTGACATGCCTCCGCCAGATTAGCACCAACATGGCCACACCTCCCTGTGTGCCCACAACATCTGGTGCTGCAACAACTGACACCGCCACAGGGAGGGAGGAGGACTCTGGCAGAGAGTCCCCTGCACCGCCGCAGCCTGCACGTGAGGGTCCCCCCCAAAGAAGAGGGGTCGTCCGAGGAAGGAAAACTGAGAGGTTGATGGCCACGTACATCCCCCAGGAAGCCAACACCTGTTCCGGAAATTCTCCTTTGTGTGCAAACGTTTCACCCTGTCGAATGCAACACTACTTTCCCACATGACATGGGGAGTTCAAGTTGGACTAATGTATCATATGACTGTGGACTTCACTCAGGACATTTCTGCTACCAAGACTTCCAACTCATCAGGGAACTTTGGATCACAATCCCAATGTACAGCACCCACCATCCTGTGCACTATACACACACACATTTCTGTAAATAAAATCACTAGTACACCATACTTGCCACTGTTGTTATTCAAATGTGGATACTGTTATGGTGATGATGTTCTGCTAAATTACACTGTGTATGCTAACTGCTACAGCAAGTACAACACCGTCGTGTGAGTCATGGTGACGTGACACATATGAGGGAGACACACCACTAGGGCTACACAACACAGACACCAGGGCAATTGGACTCATCGCCCACAGTGATGTTGCCAGGAAATACAGTGGAATGCACAGACACCACACCTATTCAGAGTCTGTGTCAACTAGCCCACAGGTGCAGTAAGCAAATGTCAGTCAGATGTGTGACCACAGACAACGCACATCCCAAAGTGAAGCACATGTTTATTACACATTTGCAACATGTTGTTTCCACTACAAATGCAAGGTTTACCCACGTGGCAGTGGCCACACAGTCAACAAGTGCAGAAGATATGAAGTCCAGGGGTGTGTGGCACATCACTTGTAGGCCAACTACTGCTGCCACCCTGAAAGCTGAATCATGGTGTCGGGGGATGCAAGTTGACCAAAGTACTCAGTAAGCACCCTGTGAAGCACAGACATGACACACAGTTAAAATCACTGTAGAACAGGACAGTACTGCAATACTCATGCCCAATACATTTCACAAGACAACTACACAAAACCAAGTTAGCATATCAAAACTGTTGGGGAGTTCAGACTACCTGGAAGGACACATTGCTGCACGCATCCAGTCAAGTAGCACATGGCCACACTCAAACAGCACAAATGCACCACCCACACATATCATGCAAACTCACGTCATTCACATTACATCTCCCTGGATACTCACATTCAGCTGAAGAAGTTGGTGATGAGATGTGTGCGGTCATCACCATCATCATCACTGGCATCGTGGTCCAGGCCAGGATCCTCCACAGGTGGCGGACGTTGGTCATCGTCATCCAGGATGAGAGGCAACTCCTTCCGCACTGCCAGGTTGTGTAGCATGCAGCAGACGATGACAATCTTGCACACCTTTGCTGGGGCATATGGGAGGGCCCCTCCTGTCTTGTCCAGGCAGCGGAAGCGGCTCTTCAGGAGACCAAAGGTCCGCTCTATCACTCTCCTGGTCCGACCATGTGCCTCATTGTAGCGCATCTGGGCTGGTGTCACAGGGTTCCTGAGGGGTGTCAGCAACCACGGCATGTTGGGGTATCCGGAGTCACCTACGGACAGACAAGTGCACATTAGCTGATTTGGAAAAGTGGGTGGAATACTACAGATCAGAACACACACAATGGTACAAAGTCAGTACACACCGACAAGCCAGGCACGCTGGTTCTGCATCTGTGCCATCATCCTCGGGATGCGACTACTCCTCATCACGTAGGCATCGTGTGCTGAACCAGGGAAACGGGCGCACACATGTGTGATGCTCATATCTGCTAAACATACCACCAGAGCATTGATCGAATGGTAATGTTTATGGTTCCGGTATGCCTGCTCATGTGCCTGTGGTGGTATCAAAGCCACATGTGTCCCATCAATGGAGCCAATGACATGTGGCATCCTCCCCAGGGCATAGAAGTCACTCTTGACGTCAGTGAGTTGTTGATGTGTTGGGAAATAGATGTACTGGTTCAGGCATCTCAACATTGCCTCCAAAACATCGCGTAGCACACGGCTGAACATAGTCTGTGACATCCCACCGGCAGTCGCAACAGTGTGTTGAAAGGTACCGGTGGCAAAGAAGTGTAGAGCTGCCATTACCTTCACCTTGGAGGTCAGCGCCGTAGGGTACGTCCGGCCAGGTTGCAAATGTGGTGCCAAGCGCACTGCCAAATCCTCAATCAGCTGCCTGGTGAAGCGGTACCGTCGGATGCTGTCACGTTCCACCATCGTTGCCAGGTCAGGGAATGGTCTATGGACAGCTGGAGCCCTGCAGTGCATAGGTTGAAGGAAGAAAGATTGTCAGTCACCCCACATATGTGCCATTCACCATACTCAATTTCACATGATACATCATTACGTGACACAAGTACTTGATGTGTGTGCCGTTCTGTCGGACATAACTCGCACCTACATGGCCATCATCTAACTTCTCAGAACAACATGTGTGCACAACAGGTACCAGGTTGTGCTATGGGAAACCATTAGGCTGTGTCACAGTACCCATTTACTGCTGTCACGTTCCACACACACACCACAGTGACATGTCTGGACAGATGCGCCACAGGCATCCAGATCATTGACAGGTAGATTCCCAGTGACCCTGTCTTGCCACATGGCCACTGGCATGACATGGCGTATCATGTACACGTCAGAAAAACAAACATGACTCCCACAGGTAGTGGCCCCTGTCGCATCCGCAGGACAGATATGGACGCCAGTGACGCACAACATCAAAGTCCATGCACAAACAACGTTGATGTGGAGACTGTCTCCCATCGTGCACATGGAATCAGTGACATCGGAAACACAACATGCACACAGACTGTGGAGGGACATCACTATTGTGGCAATGGGTCATCCTGTGACGTACATGCCTTCCCACATGGGACTCTGGGGGTATGTGACATGTCATACACATACACAACCTGGAAATGTGACCATGCCACATGCTCCAAAATGAACTGTTGCACATCACAGTGGTCATGTGCACAACACACCAAGGACCCTGTCCCCATGAACACATGCACAGCCTGGGTGTGGCTGCCCACAAGTGCCACCACAAAAACCACATGTTAACCCCCATACACAGAGAAGGAAATGCAGCCTTACATGCCTCAGGAAACAGTGTGGACTGGGTGTGGTGTTGTAGGTGTGCCCCTGGGTCTCTGGCAGGTATATGTGGCTGGCATATGTTCACCAGTGACAAGCATGGTGACATATGCGACTGACCTGTACAGGTACGCGTTGTACAGCAATGGACCGATCGGTGTGCCCGGCCGGCCCATTGCATCTGTTGTGAGCGGGTACGCGTTGAACAGCAATGGACCGATCGGTGTGCCCGGCCGGCCCATTGCATCTGTTGTGAGCGGGTACGCGTTGAACAGCAATGGACCGATCGGTGTGCCCGGCCGGCCCATTGCATATGATGTGTGCGGGTACGCGTTGTATCCCGAAATACGCGTTGTACAGCAATGGACTGATCGGTGTGCCCGGCCGGCCCATTGCATATGATGTGTGCGGGTACGCGTTGTATCCCGAAATACGCGTTGTACAGCGATGGACCGATCGGTGTGTCCGGCCGGCCCATTGCATCTGTTGTGAGCGGGTACGCGTTGTATCCCGAAATACGCGTTGTACAGCAATGGACCGATTGGTGTGCCCGGCCGGCCCATTGCATCTGTTGTGAGCGGGTACGCGTTGTATCCCGAAATACGCGTTGTACATCAATGGACCGATCGGTGTGCCCGGCCGGCCCATTGCATCTGTTGTGAGCGGGTACGCGTTGTATCCCGAAATACGCGTTGTACAGCAATGGACCGATCGGTGTGCCCGGCTGGCCCATTGCATATGATGTGTGCGGGTACGCGTTGTATCCCGAAATACGCGTTGTACAGCAATGGACCGAACGGTGCGCACACATTGGCTGGGGCCTGGCATGGCAACGGACGCGTTTTCGAAGCTCCAACGAGTCTGATGCAGTGAATTCAGTTGGCCAGCCACAACAATGTTGCAAAATCATGGGTGTCATGAAGTTGAAGATTTGAAGGATACTGTGGGCGTGTATTAGTGCTGCTATTCCATGGATTGGTCAGATTCAGAAGATGCAAACGACTTGGACCTATCACTTTGGACACATGGGACAGTATCTGCCTCTGCAGCACACATATAATGCTGGCTGATCCCCTGAGAGCTCACTTGCCTGCACTACATGCTCCAGGACGACATCTGCCACCAACACTGCTGCTGTTTATGCATCCTCTGGCTCCTGCAATGGCACGTACTGTGGAGAGAGCCCCAGCCTTCAGCCTTGAGGAGAACCAGGCCCTGCTGGACAGCCTCCTTCCACAGTACAGCAAGCTGTATGGGAAACCAGGGGAGCAGGTGAGTGTGCTGTCCACTGCCTCACTAATTGTGCATGTTGTCTGACTAGCAGGACTTTCAGTGTGCACACCACTGGCTAGCATGCCCACTGAGTAGTTGTCACACCCCAAAGTGTGTAGTTACATGCACTGAACTGGTACAGTGCAGTAACAGTGCATTCCAACTAGGTTTACTTCCCATGCAATGATACCATGTAGTGACTGCTGGCAAACTGTTCATAGCCATTGTTGCACTGCCTGTGTACATCATATGCCCCTGTGATTGAGACATGTATATCCAACTGTGTGATGCACGTATATGTTGCATGTGTAGTAATGGCCTTTTCACTTTGTCATCCCCACAGGTTGATGCCCACCAGAAGCAGGAAATCTGGCTGACCATCGCCCGGAAAGTTAGATCCGTGGGGGTCTACAGGCGCAGGATCCGCAACTGCCAGAAGAGGTGGCAGGACCTTCGTGGCTGGACCCGGAGGATCGCAAGGGTCCAGCTGAAGCTGTCGCCTCCTCGCAGGAGGGGCGGACACCGGACCCTGACCCCCACATGCTCCGGATCCTGGTGGTGGTCTTCCCTGACCTGGATGGGCAGCTGAAGGACAGACAGCAGCAAGGAGGGGGTGAGTCCATGACTGCACTGTGCACTTTGTCTGACATGCTATGTGCCCTCCTCTGGCCTGGTTAAACTTCCACAGTACATCAGTCATGTGGTCCAGGACCCATGTCCCTCATTTGTGACATGCCCACTTCTCCTCTGATACGCATATGTGTGGCCCTTATAGTCAGGAAATTGTGTCATTTGGGGACTGTGTCATTGCATTTAGCTTTGCTCAAGGTGGGGGACAGCATTTGTTCCCGTGACTATGTTGTGCGATTCATGGGTGGGTCAATTGCTTACACAATGCCTAAGTTCTGACATGTAATCTGGGTGTAACTTTGATATGTGGTCCGCTTGCTGCTCTGACTCACCACATGTCCCTGGGGAATTTGGCACACACCCATGCTGCTGGTGGGAACAATGTTTGGGCCTCAGGAGTATGTGTATCCAGTGTGTCACACATGCTTAGCCACCTGCCTACTGTCCAGGACTCATCCCTCTTACAGGTGGAGCTGGACAGTCATGCCTACTCCAGGGCATACAATACACTCTGTACTCCCACTCCCGTGTATCATCTGGCATGTTGTGATCAGTGAAATGTACCCTCAGGTGTCTGCCTCTGTCTCATTGTGCTGTGTCTTCGTTGTCAGGACTACTGGTATGTTTATCGGTTAGGGCTCAGCATGCCATCTGAGATGTGACCATGATAGACGATACTTCTGTGACTTATAGGTGTCTGATCACTTGACTGTGCACACAGGTGTTTGCGACTGTGACTTTCAGGCAGCTGTATTTTCATTCACAGCACACTGTGAGGTGCTCATGTTCAGAGAGTTGTGTTTCATGTCCCCCATATGTCCAGTTGGTATGACGTTGACAAATAGTAGTACAGATGATGTGGTATTTGGCGGATGGACATGTGCACTTGTCAGTCACATAACTTGCATTCCCCATGCCCTCAGATTGTGACACAGTGCAGACTGTTGTTGGCTGGCTGCCATGGCCATGTGACTTGAGACAGTAATGTATGACTTTGCACGCATTCCTGTGTCATGGCATTAAACTTCCTGAGACTGATCCTGCAGGGGAGTGACATGTGCAACATGCACCCCATTGTGGCATTGACTATCCGGACATGGGTGCATCATGGTGTCTGGTGCTGGTATGCATCACATGCATTTCTATTTAGACTCTGGCCATCCCTTTATCCGGACACATGCACTGACTCAGTGGCAAGAGATGTGATGTGTGCATGTTCACATACTTCACCGTGTTCCCTGCAATGTCCAACAACTGTGTAGGTGGTGCATGTGTCCACACTGGGGTCTTACCATCAGACAGGCACCAGACAGATGGGTGCAAGGGCAGGAGTGGTGTGAGTCCCATGGTTGACTATCAGACTGACAATTGGCTTCCCCGAATCTGTGTGAGGACTTTAGGCAATGTTCAACTAAGGATGCCAGGGCTTGCTCTGTAATGTGCTGTACTTACTGTGGTGTGTGCGGTCAGTGCAGGTGACTGATGTTTGTCTGTTTCCCTAATTGTTTGCAGATACATCCACGGCCACAGGAGGGGACAGCTCCACGGACCAGGAGGAGCAGCGGAGCCAGACTGGGTCAGCATCGGATGAGTGGTCAGAGGGACCCAGTGGCACGGAGGGCGAGGGGAGCCACACCGAGGAGTCCTCAGCACCATCCACCTCAGCTGAGGACCACAGCAGCTCGGAGGATGACTCCCTTGTGGAGGCGGGTCTCAGCAGCCACCAAAGGCCAGCTAGTCTGTCTGGTCCCGCCACCACCACCACCACCCTCCCATTGGCTCCCATTCCTGAGGTCCGTTTAGGCTCCCGTACTCGGGAGCGTGTCTCCATCGTGCCAGGCACCGCACCCCCTGCCCCTGTGTCCCCTGCTGCCCTGAGTGAGGAGTCTGTGTACCTCCTTTGGCAGCTCCATGTAGGGCAGACAGCAATGCTGAGTGTCCTCCATACACACACCACTCTGTTGACACAGCTGGTGTCGTTCATGGAGGGCATCTCGACGGGTATGTCTGCCCTACAGAGGAGCAATAAGTCCATGGACTCCTCCCTGACGGCAGCAGTGTCCCTCCTCCAACAGTCCCTCACCCCTCCCACCTCTGCCCCATCCACACTTCCTGCCCCCTACCTGTCCAAAGCACATGCACACCTGCACAGTCACCCAAACACACAGACACGAGCAGCACAGACACACCCAAGAGAAAGGCAAGACGTGCACACAAGCATCCTCAGGGGACTGATACCACAGACACAGGGGATGGGGAACACACACACACACAGGCATCCACATTCACTCCGCAGTCCTCCAAATCCTCTCCCTCCAAGACCCCTTCCCTTGCCTCGCCTGCTACCCCACCTACACAGCAGATCTTCCTGTGTGACCTCGGCCTCTTCCCCTCCAATCCTGCTGATCCAGCATACCGGGGAAGAGGAAGTCCACCCACACAGAGGGGAGTGCCCCTCGCCCCCGGACACCCTCCCCCAGGCGCAGGCAGACACAGGACCCCATTAGGAAGTCCCCACGGACCAGGAAGAGCAAGACCCCACCACCACCACCACGCAGCTCCACCACCCAGTCTCTCTCCTCCATCCCCCAGGCCACCACTGCACAGGTTCCCCTGCCACACCCTGCCCCAGGTTCCCCCACACACCGATACCGCATCCCCAGACTGCTTAGGCCCTCCCCCCTGCCACTTGCTCTTCCACCCCCAACCCAGACGCTCTGCACGTTAGTGGCACTGTTGTGGAGACCGGGTCCCCCCCTCTGTCCTGTCCTCCTCATCTGCCCACCCTTCCACTCCCTTGGAGTCATGCACTGCAGTGGAGTCCACAACCACCACGTCTGACTCGGGCACTGCAGTGGGTACCCAGTCCACTACATCAGTCCAGCCCACTGCAGTGGTTGCAGCACCCACACCAACTGACTTGTGTACCACAGTGGTGCCGGCCCCCCTGAGTCAGACACCTCCACTGCAGTTGCCGGTGACACTCCTGCACCCACCACCCCTTCACTGCCTCACTCTGCCATCCCCTGATCCTGTCCCTGCGGTGCCTGGCCTGCCCCTTGTATGCCCCTCCAAGGGGGATGTCCCCTAACCGTACCAGTGCAGGCAAGCAATGTGTGACCAGTTGTCACTTCTCACCCCGTTGGGACTGTGATTTTGGACTGGCCATTGGCCTTAGTTTCTTTTGGACTTCCGTGTTTACCCTGACATTTGCTGAATAAAGCCTCTTTTTGTTTACTTGTGGGTTTTCTTTTGATGTACATGATGTGGATGAGTAGCATCCTGCATTTGCAGTTGTAATAGTGTTCACATCAGGAAAATGAAGTGTTGCATTGATGGACTCCATGTGGTCCATGGGATATGTGTCCTGTTGTAGTCTGGATCTATGGCATCCTTTGCTACAGTCTGAGGGTGTAATGTTCAGCATTTGACACAGGGATGTCCTTTTTGCATTTGTAAATGAACATCTTTGTCTTACACTGATGCACATCTGGTGGGCTTACCACTGTTCAATGTTCCGATTTCCCTGACTGTGTGCCCAGCTCCACTGGACATGCAGTTTTGCACATCAATGTCGAAGGACTCATCTGTGTATACAGTGCAACTTGCTTGACACGTGTTTTGTGTGTGTGCAGATGACTGACGTGACACTCCCGTACCCAGGCTGATGTGAGCAGAGCCTTCTGTGTGTTGTGGTTGTTGACTCACTGACGGAGTGTTCTGCTGACATGTTTGGGTCGTGCACAGACAAGGTTTGGCACAGCGGACCTTCCACAGGAGTGGAGTGCCCTCATGGCAGTGTGTAATCCGGTGACATTGCGTGGGCCTGTGTTGTGTGTTGTGTAAGCATGTCTGTGCATGTTCCCTTCACTTTTCCTACACAGGCTGTGTCCCTAGGGATGTTCCTGTTTGTGATGCTTGCTGAGTTGTTCTGTGTTCATCCAGCATCTTGGACCTGATTTCTCCGTGATGTGGGTGCAAGGCAAACTAATGTTCATGAGGTTGTCATACCAGGTTGTCTTTGTTGTCAGGGCTGGGGATGTGGGCAAACGCAGATGGGATACATTCAGGATTCCCCTTGGCACTTGTTGTTTACACGAGTCATGTGATTTACAGTTTGTGTTAGCTTTCAGTGATTGTGACACGTTGTGTGTGTGACTGCTGCCACTCCTCAGGGTCAGAGCTGCAATGTTGGAAGTTGTGTACGTGTGTTCTTCGTGTGTCACCTTGGCTTCTTCGTTGGTGTGTGACTATGGCCAGGATCCCATTGATTGTGGTGGATTTCACATCATGCCCATGTACGGCATACTGTGCTGTGTGTCAGACATTGACGAGTCTTGTTGACTGGCCATGTGTGATGGGTTTCTGCACCTTAGTTCCCACCACCACCCCTGGTATTGTCATGGGTGCATGTCCAATGTCACCAGTCCATGTGAGCTTCACTGCTGCACATTGGTGGAGATCAGGGTGTGTGGTGTTGAGTGTGTGCAAATGTGAGTTGTTGCACGGCTAGACCCCTACCTCCATATCGGCCTTGGCTGGCAGGCCGTGCTGATTGATTGGAGCTTGTGTAGGTGTGATGGAAGTTAGTTGCTCAGGACACATGGCTGTGGTTCACAGTGTGAACGACATCTAACTTTGTCATCACAGTGGGTTTATCATGCAGGCTAGTGTCAGCACAATGTGGGGTCCCTGGGGGTAGTGCTGTGGTGGGTCTGTCTCTTGCTGTGTTAGTTGCTGTTCCTACAAGCTTGTGTGACATGTGTAATTTGTGCTCCCTCTCATCTAACAATGCCTGATTGCCCACATAGGGGTATCCGATCCATGAGTAACTTTTGTATGGCACTGTATACACATCTGTGTGGTTGGAATTCAGGCCTCCTCATGTGTTGTGTGGTTGCCTGGGGACACTGGCACACCCCCATCACCTGTTGTGTTTGATATGCAGTGTGAGTCTGCCTGTTTGTGTTTGTGCCTTTGCACCACTGCATTGGCATATCTTGAGTGTGCCATTGGCTGTATGTTGTTTGGGGGCTTTCCCCTGCTGTCCCTGGGACTCCTAGGTCATCAGTCAGCACAATAATCATGGTTTGTATGTCCCATTGCTGCCATGGTATGGTATTTGTTCACCTGACATCTACAGTCTCCACAGGATATCTACATTTGTGTGTCCATTGGTGCAGATATGTGGGTCAGCATTATGATGGTCACTTCTGTCATTGTGTTATTTGTGAATGTTGACAATGTGTGCCCCCATGGGTGATGTTTGTATGCACATGGCCAAAACGATGTTTCAGTGACACTGCACTGTTTCCCTCGACCAATCTATGTTGCTATGGGACACAAGCACTACTATGCCACTGATGTGTTTGTTGTTGTGTGACCAGGATTCATCCATGCAGTTTGGCTTTGGCAGCTTTTACCATGACTACACTTCCCTTTTGGTCACTGTGGTGATGGGGCTTTAGGCCCCATTGCCACACTGTTCAAAATGTGCATCAGCTATGGACACCACACTTCCCTTTTGGTCACTGTGGTGATGGGGCTTTAGGCCCCATTGCCACACTGTTCAAAATGTGCATCAGCTATGGACACCACACTTCCCTTTTGGTCACTGTGGTGATGGGGCTTTAGGCCCCATTGCCACACTGTTCAAAATGTGCATCAGCTATGGACAGCACACTTCCCTTTTGGTCACTGTGGTGATGGGGTGTTCGAGCCCATTGCCACAGTGGCCATGGTCGGCTTGCATTGTGGAGGCCACACACATTTATGTGTGACACATGTGCTAGGGGGTCACATTGTATGTTCAATGTCATGTTCAGTGTTGTAGGCATTTGACACAGACTACACACACTTGTCATGGTGTTGGGGGGATGTAATCTTCTGTCATTCCTTATGTGGGAGTATGCTAGTTGTGTCATGCATTACCCGTCCTATGAGTAGGAGTGGTGTTAGTGGTAGGCATCCATCCCCCATGAGTGGGGATGGTAGTAGTGACAGGCATCCAGGCCCCCTGAGTAGGGGTGGTGGTAGTGGTAGGCATCCAGCCCCCTGAGTAGGGGTGGTGGTAGTGACAGGCATCCAGGCCCCCTGAGTAGGGGTGGTGGTAGTGGTAGGCATCCATCCCCCCATGAGTGGGGATGGTGGTAGTGGTAGGCATCCATCCCCTATGAGTGGGGATGGTAGTAGTGACAGGTATCCAGGCCCCCTGAGTAGGGGTGGTGGTAGTGGTAGGCATCCAGGGCCCCTGAGTAGGGGTGGTGGTAGTGGTAGGCATCCATACCCCCATGAGTGGGGATGGTAGTAGTGGTAGGCATCCATCCCCCTATGAGTGGGGATGGTAGTAGTGACAGGCATCCAGGCCCCCCTGAGTAGGGGTGGTGGTAGTGGTAGGCATCCATGCCCCCCTGAGTAGGGGTGGTGGTAGTGGTAGGCATCCATACCCCTAAGGGTGGGGATGGTAGTAGTGGCAGGCATCCAGGCCCCCCTGAGTAGTGATGGTGGTAGTGGTAGGCATCCATACCCCTAAGGGTGGGGATGGTAGTAGTGGCAGGCATCCAGGCCCCCCTGAGTAGGGGTGGTGGTAGGGGTAGGAATCCATGCCCCCCTGAGTAGTGATGGTGGTAGTGGTAGGCATCCATACCCCTAAGGGTGGGGATGGTAGTAGTGGCAGGCATCCAGGCCCCCCTGAGTAGGGGTGGTGGTAGGGTGGTGTTGGTGGTAGGCATCCATCCCCCCATGAGTGGGGATGGTAGTAGTGACAGGCATCCAGGCCCCCCTGAGTAGGGGTGGTTGTAGTGGTAGGCATCCATCCCCCCATGAGTGGGGATGGTGGTAGTGGTAGGCATCCATACCCCTAAGGGTGGGGATGGTAGTAGTGGCAGGCATCCAGGCCCCCCTGAGTAGGGGTGGTGGTAGGGTGGTGTTGGTGGTAGGCATCCATCCCCCTATGGGTGTGTATGGCATTGGTGTTGGCCATCCCACCCCTATGGTTCTGCTGTTGCTAGTGTACGTTATTTCTGCATCCCTATGTGTGTGTGACATATTTCGGGTATGTGTAGTTTGTTTGTATTGTTGGTGTTTGACTTACCGTCTGCGCCGTACGCGTCCGTGCCGGTCCCGGTAATAGATGTAGAGTATAGGTAGGACCTGCGCAATGGGATTCATGCTTGGATCGTCTCGTTCTGGTTTCTCGTGTCTTCGAGTCGTACTCGTAGCAGGCTTGTTCGTCTCGTAGCCGCGGATCGTCTTGTGGCGCGAAACGGAGCTTATGTACGGCTCGCCCGGATGCTCAAACGTGCCGGACGTAGCGACGGGTTCGGCGCGTTCGGATTGCGCATCGTTCTAGTCCGGCCGGAAGGTGCTGTGTATTTGCTTCCGTGCGGCTCGATTCGGCATTCACGGTTCCGGCTCGGGCGGGGAACAGGAGCTGGATTGGGTGAGTACGGCTCGTTTGGAAAATGATTTGTTATACGCTTCGTACTTGTTCGTCCGGACGAGTGTACGAATCGGTCGGGAAACACGCATTCGGCTTGTATTTTTTCCGGACGAATACTGTTAGGTGCCCTACCGGCCGAGATCGGAATCGACCCCAAAGTGTCTTTTTGACATTTGTGCAAAATAAAGTTACAAAGTTCATGGAATGCTGCTTATTGAGAATAATATGAATAATTACAGGAGCTCCATGTCGTGCCAGACGAATAACCATTATTAATAAGACATCGTTCAGTTCTGTAAAATGAGTGATGGTGTTGAACTCAAGTACAGTACGTTCTTGGGAGAAGACTGATTAAAGCTCCCTAGGTGGTCCTTTCTTGGTCTATTAAATAGGGGTTTCTTGAGCTATTACAGTCTCACAGATACTAGGATGGGGTATCTGTATCGTGAATTGTGCAGTATACCATGTTGCAGGCATATGTCTAATAGGCAGGATGTTGATTTAATTCATACTAATGTTATTGTGAGAGGGTGTGCCAGGGAATGTTATCGTTCAGTCCTATTTCATGTGTCTTAAGACGGTACACCCATCGTTGTTCTTTCTCGTATAAGACTCGCTCTGCATTGTGATTCTTCCTTGCCAGTGTTTCAAGGATTACCCATCTGAGTTCATCGCTGGTATGATTTGACTCGATGAAGTAGTTGCTCATTTTAGTAACTGCTTTCTTACAATTAATGTTGCTTCTGTGTTCACAGATCCGCTGTTTGATCTTGTGACAAGTCATTCCGATGTACTTCAGTTCACAAGGACAGATGATCATGTAGATTACATGAGTCGTGTTACAATTGGTGTGGTACCGTATTGTCCATTCTAAAGTTGGTGTTAGTTGTAGGGTCTTAGTGGGTCTGGTTAATTTACATACAGAGCATGATCCACATGGATAGTGGCCAATTATCGGGGTCATGTTCCAGAAATTGGTGATCGTTTCCCTCTTTGGCTGTGGTGTCAGGGGTCTGGTATGTACCAGGACATCCTTAAGGTTCTTGGTCCTTCGGTTAGCGAATCTCGGTTTTGGCCGGTCTAAAGACCCTGAAGTTAAGATTCTCCAGTTTTTATTGACAATTTTTTTCACTGTGTTTGAAGCGACACTGTAGGTTGTAACGCAGGTGAGAATGTCAGATGCTGCCTTAGGTGTGGTTTCTAGGAGGCTCTCTCTAGGTTGATTCCTTGCTCTTTTTTGGCATTTTCGTATCGTTCCTGGAGGGTAGTTTCTGGCCTTCAGTTTTTGACACAGTTCACATGCCTGTGATTTGTAGTCCTGTGCTTTACTGCAGTTCCTCCTTATGCGCAGAAACTGACTGTATGGTAGGTTCTCTCGTAGGTGTCGCGGGTGGAAGCTATTGTAGGAGAGAAGACTATTTTTTGACGTGGGTTTGCAAAACGTCTTGGTGTTGATGGTGTTGTCCTCCATGTAGGTCGTGATGTCTAAAAAGTCCAGCTTGTGGTTGTCTGCTGTATATGTGAACTTTAAGGATTCATCCCTGGTGTTGATCCACTCATGAAAGTCTGGTAAGCTATCTTTGGTGTCATTCCATATCATGATGATATCATCTATGTAGCGTCTCCAGAACAGGATCTTAGAACTGAACGGGTTGTTATCATTCAGGATGTGGATTTTTTCAAAGTTGCTTACATAAAGCCCTGCCACGCTTGGGGCAAAGGTACTGCCCATCGAAGTCCCGTGGCATTGTAAGTATAGACTTCCACTATATTCAAAAAAGTTCTCTGTGAGGGCCAGACGGCAGCAATCTAGCACAAAATGTCTTGGTGTGTTATATTCCCATTGTTGTGAAAAAAGGATCTCCTCAATTGTCTCCAGAGTCTTCTCTTGTGGGAGGCTAGTATACAGGGTTTCCACGTTAAGGCCTACTAGGCACATAGTTTCCTCATGAAATGGTTGGTCTTTGAGTAGATTTAATAAATCTCGTGTGTCCTTCAGGTATGTTGGAGTTCCTTGTACCAGAGGCTTGAGGAAATAGTCTGCGAATTGGGAGAGAGGCTCAAACACTGAGCCGATCACTGAGACTATCGGACGTCCTGGTGGTGGTGTCCTGTTTTTATGTATCTTCGGTAGGGAGTAGAAGTACGGTACTCAAGGTGATTTTGTCCTCAGGAAGTCTGCTTCATTTTTGGAGATCCAGGAGTTTATTTCTGCCTCATCAGTCATTAGTTCTATTGTCCGTTGCAAGCGCGCGTACTTATTTACATGAAACCTTTACCACTAGTATAATTAAACGCAGGCAAGCGCGTTTACTCGTTGACACGAGCCCTCAAACACATTGTTTATGACACGCCCGTCCTGCCTATGTTTGTAGTGTTTTCAGACTTTGTTCAAGAACCGATCCACCGCGCCCCTTGTACGCATATTGCACTAGTTACGGGGCACGACTTGCCATTTATTTAGACTTTTTGTGGCGCATGAACAGTCAAACAGATGATAACAATACGCACAACGATCCTCTTGTGTTTTAGATCATATTCCTATATTTTACAAAGCTCACAATGCGCAACTAGAGGAAAGAGGTCACTATGTGCACTAAATGTATGTTATGATAACACTTGTTATGAGAGTGCTAACCATATCCACAATACCAAAATATGTATAACACACTGTCTTCTGCCATTTTGTTACCTCAATTTGCTTTTATCCTTACGGGTAGTTTTATGTTTCACCTGGAATCACTTCATGATTTGATAACTGGGTCATACTGAATATAAAGATTACAGCACCCCCAGCGAAGTATCTGCATTGGGGGACTCGTTGTTATGTGTAATTGAAATTATCTGAATTCTCTTTCATCCCAGTTATAGGTACTATTTACCAGTCACGAATAAGAAGAAAGGTGAGTTACTTACCTGCCCTTACAGAGTGCTGAAATTTAGCCATCTCTCATTACATAGGTCCTGAAGAAAGCCCCCCGACCCTTCTGGGCGAGCAAAAGGCTGAAACATGTCGACCTTTCACATGGACGAAGAGGTGCTATAGAACAGTAACATTTCTATAAGCGCACCGCCCTAGTTTTTAACCTTGCCCCCCCCTCCTACCTAATAAAGTTTCTTTGGGAAGGAATGGGAAGCACTTTTAATTCACTTTTTTCAACTATCTCTGATCACTACTGCTATCACCAGTTGGTCTACCTCCAGGTGGAGGAAAGCATATTGTCGAAAAGACCCAATGATGATGCTTTCACGTTCTAAGAGAAGTGGAGAATCAAGATATACCGCTCTACCACTCCTGTACGTGAATGAGGGTTTTTAAGTTGGTCAACACACCTGACCCTGGTAATACAGGTACAAGTGATCCATTCTCCCTTCGATTACTTACCTTGATAGGAAGCCGAATGGATCTCTGCTTCTTCCTCCCTCCTCTGATTATATACAGCAGATGAAGGGTTCCACCATGGCGCGTCCAACGCAGACACCTTTGCTAATATCAGACAGACCACTCGCTTGTGTCTATTTGGACCACTGCGGCCCCCTACAATCGGATGGGGCTTACAAGTATATCTTGGTGGCAGTGGATTTATGCTCTAGATTCCTATGGGTATGGCCTCAGTGCTTGGCTGACGCTCGAACTGTTATGAAAGATGTGCGAGTCTTTATAGGGACATGCGCAGTTGGCACATTACATTCTGACCGTGGCCCGCGTTTAGCTCTAGGGCTTACAAGGAGGCCATGTGAAGTCTGGGTGTTGCACTGCGGTATTCCTCTCCGTACCATCCCGAGGGAAATTTGGTTGTGGAGAGGAAAAACCGAGACTTAACGCAGTCTTTAACAGCGAGAGTGTTAGGTTCGGGTGGTAGTTGGGTCAATCACTTATACGGGGTCCAACGAGCCCTTAATAATATGCCAAGAAGTTCCCTAGGAGGTGTCACTCCTTACGAGGTCCTATTTGGGATGAGAATGTGGGTACCTGATCTCGATTGTGAAAGCACAGTGGCAGATGAAAAACCATTTGATATCAATAAACGTTTGGCTGTTTTACAGGAGATGAATGAATCCCGGGCACTACTAAGCAACGCGCAAGTAAAACGCACCGCCACTGGGGAAGTCAAATCAGTCACTGCAAGACCTGTCTGGATCCCAAAAGTCGGGGATCTGGTCAGTGAAAAGGTTGAGGACAAGAAAGAATTTGGGCCATCATACAGAAAGCCTGTACCTGTCCTGGCTGTAGAAGGAACAAGAACAGTACTTCTTCCCCCTCTTGCCGGAAAAAAAGAAAAGAGATTCGTCTCCATTGATCTGATCAAACCACACTATGTGGCCGATACTGAATAGTAGGCTTTGTGGGCTCCTGGGTAGCCGACGCTCTCCTCTTGCTACCATACAGGAAGTTCAGACAGAAAGACTCATAAGATTTGAAGAGTCACCAATACAAAATGAAGGAATTTCCAACAATGAAATGGAACTCGTTCCTCTTGAAACAGAACTTCAGAACACAATTGAAAGACAAATATAAATTCGGCCTAACACCGATGTCTACAACAATATGCCTCTACAAGTGACGTCTGCCAGTTCCACAAAACCTGCTGATCAAAGATAGATCGAACCGCATCTGGCTACTTCATCGATTTTGATACCTTCTCTCTTGATCCCAGTGAACCCGAGACAACGCCAGCTCCAGTTTCCCGTAAGCAACAAATCCGTGCCTTTTACACTTTTCTGAAAAAGACTTACTTAGTATCACGTGGGCTTCAGCTCTGGATAATAACTGGAATATTGTTTTTTCTGATCTGGATTGGCCTAGTGACTGTTTTTTGCTTACTCATGAATGGAAAATATCTCCCAGAACGCTCTGCAGTATCAAATGTGAACATTGGTCCTGAAACCTCATACATCATCTCATCGCGAACAAAGAGACCTGTTTTTCGTGAACATTACAGCTGTTCCAATTCCTGATGGTATAGTTTGGGACAAGGTTGATTATGATGTATTTGTCCCACTGAACTTTTGAAAATACCACATTTATTTAAAATTTCTCTAAATGATATCATTACCTCTAGTACATTTTCTGATGATTGGGATTTGGAAACTGTAAATAATATGTTGTCTGACTTTGAAAAATCCGCTGCATTTTCAAGCAATGAAATGTTAGAGGACACATTTGATTTTGACACTATGTACTGTTACCATCATTATGGTCATCACTTTTTACACAAATCCAGTATCCCACGAAATATTTTCAGATACCACCAATGGGAACATTGCCCAACACCACCAAAAGGTAGTTCAAAAACATTTGCACAGAAATGTTCTTATTTTTCAGGGTTTAACACTTCTGACCCAACCTCATATTACTATAAGGTTGTACCTACAACTGCACAGAAAAATATGCTAACTAACACCAAACAGATTTATTCTGCATCCTTTATTTCCCAACTGTCTGAACAGGGTTTCGACTTATGGAAGACACTATAGACATAAAATCAGTCTGGGATTCAAAGGAATGGCAAGTCCAGGGCACAGAAGCACTATTTACAGCGTGCCTCATTCCACAGCAGATAATATTTCTGAATGACACTGTGCAACAGACTTCCTGTCTTGGTCTAGCCACGAACAAGGATTTTAACCTCCCACACCTTCACACATCAATTTTACATCACGTGGAGGGGATACAATAGATGACATTATGCAGTACAATATATCAGACCCCAAATGGAAGTGCTGGTTAGTTTGGCCCACAGACACAAACAGATGTCAATCAAGATTCAGGGGTACAACCGAAGGTTTTAGTATCCATAGGCCGGACCAATGCTATGTACAAAGAGAACATCCGGGGGTGGTGACATCATACAGTGTTGGGAAGTTGTGCCTCGAATGGCTTAAAACCTCGACACTGTCCCAGGTGAAACAGCACTTATCCTTACTCTCAGATGAGGTGGATCTAAGGGATTTTTTATTAGGTCCCCGAAAGCCACGTCAGAAACGTTTCTTTTTCGCTGTCTATAATGAAATCTGGAAGATCTCTCAACAAGAAGCTGCGGAGAGACTTTGTGAAATAGATAGAATTAACCTAGAAAAGGCGTTAGCTGCAGTTGACAATGGAATGACTACATTAACATTCAGGATTTATTCACTGGGCAACATTGTATCTTCTGCTATAGATATACTAGTACAAGACTTGTCCATACTACAACACGGACAATCTCAACTACGTTCTATTATGTTATTAAGCTGGACGCTGCAATTATTGCGCGCTGGTTATGTGCCTTGGCGGTTTATCAACAGTAAGTCCCTATTTTCTGCATACAATCTAACTGAGAAGCAGATAATGATGGCGCAAAGGGGAGAAAAATATACAATGCTGCATATTGAAAAACTGGACCAATTACCTTTTACTGTGGCAGAGTCACCATCCACAGAATGGTTAATCCCTGGCCATATAACATTACCGGTCACAACTTTCCAGATTCAGTATTGCCTAAAACAACAACAGGTGGGCAGATATGAAGCGATGGGTAGGGAATTCATCAAGGAATCTTGGGAATTACCATACAGATTTTGATGCAGGAATGGGGACATGGAAGTGTTTCTAAGCGGTTCAAACTGCGAGAACTCTGTAAGTGGAGCTCTCATATGCCTGGATATCATGCTTCACGGGGCCTGTAATGGTTCAGTTGCTAACTGATCTTGTCACTTGAAAGGGTCCCCAGCTGCCGTGATTAATCCGGTGTTCTAGTTGCTTTCAAATAGGAGTTACTTGTTGCTGAATGATCAAGGTTGTTGTGGGATGCTCCCGGGCATCGCATATCTTGTCATTGTAAGCTCCAGGGTTACTTGTATGCAAGTATTGTTTCCACCGACCCATACAGTCAGTAAGGTGCCGTTATGGCCTTCGTTGAATGTTTCCTTTATACGGTTTGATACTCTGAGCCGAATGAAAGCCATGCTTTTACAGCAAACCGTGCCCTTAACCTCTGCCCGAGAAACTTATGATCTCCAGATTGCAAGGTCCTCGGCTGAGATACAGGCACTAGTACGTACAAACTGCCATTTCCATTTCACAGAAATGGTACAACGTATCTTTAACATGTCTGATACGATGGGTATAGTACACTATTTAAGACCATAGGGTCTGGACTGTTAAGCACCTTTAAGACAATGCTAGGAGTTATTCCCAACTTCATACACTCCGTATTCTGAAGCATTTTGGAGGACTTCCGCTGATCCTGTTCCTAATAGGAGTTATCCTGATTGTCATTTTTCTGCTACATAATGGACGTCCCAGTCACCAAGGAGATGGAAAAACGCTCTTGCATGGTACTCCATCTGGGCACACCTCGCCTTCGCGAACTATGTGAATCTTGGTTCCTATCATTTAGATCAGTCTGAATTGACTGTATTCTGCCTGTCCTCCCAATCCCGTTCTGCGGACAAGAATGCATGTTGGACCTCTGTCTAACACTTCCATCGGTTGCGCCACCGGACGTTAATGCTTTACTGGACCCGATAATGGCCCATGTTCTGCAGTGTCCTCAGCGTATTCCAATGTTGATATCTGCATTCTTAGAGCCACCACAGGATGCTTCAGCTCCTGTCGGAATGGATACCGGCTCCTCAATAAGTACTCATGCCTTGGTTGTCACACAGGCATCCCCAGCAGTGGCTGTGGAGAATATGGAGGAACATCTGTGCTCGATTGACCTGATCTGCGAGGTGATGCAGGGACTGTCGTCTGCGATTGCAGGCAACAGTAATGTTGCGTCTCCCAGCCAGGACACATTAACATTTGGCTCAGCGAGTGCTGAGGAAAATTCAGCTTTTCGAAAACATCCAAATTTGGAATTTTTAACAAACAGAAACTTTTGCTAAAACTGCAAGGCTTTCAGTCACTCATAGTTGTTCGAACTATATATACGAACATATTTTAGTAAAACTTCTACCGCTTAAAATACGATCTTAGCATTTAAAAAAAATATTTTTTAAACGCACTAATGTTTTGAAGTAATTAGTTGTTTGCGTACAAATACCTAGAAGTACGTTAAAATGTTAGTATGTCGTCCAGTCAGATATGGAGTGGGTGTTATGTTTCATGCAAGTGGTTGGAGCGGAAGTGGAGGCGAGACTTTGATCCTATCCTGAAGGGCCGCTATCAGTCAGCCATCAAGCAATATCATAGGGCTGTTCAGAAGGCACGGGCTACCCATTTTGCCAACGAGATCAGAAACAGCCATAATCCCTCCAAGAAGATTTTCTCCATCATTAAAAATCTCAAAAATGCTGGGGCTCCTGTGGCGTCCGCCGTTAAGTCAGATGAACAATGAGAGGACCTTGCCACCTTTTTTATAAATAAGGTGGATAACATCTATAAGACCTTCCCTCAGGTGGACATGGGCTTCGATGTTGGGGGCCCATCCCCCCCGCCCATACATTGGCCACCTTTCCGCCAATCACTGAAGAAGCACTCTGTATACTCTGCAGGAAGGTTAAATCTGGCTCCCCAACTGACCCCATGAAGCCTGAACATCTAATGAGACTGTTACCTGTGCTACTTACACCTCTGGGCCAGGTTATTAACATGTCTTTGTCTATGGCTACAGTTCCTAGGTCATGGAAGCAGGCCATGGTAATGCCTCTTTTAAAGAAGCCTACCCTAGACCCAGCGAAACTGGAGAACTTTCGCCCTATCTCCCTGCTGCCTTGGACCTCCAAGATCTCCGAAGCCTATGTTAATTCCATCTTGTCAGGCTATCTGGAGGAGAATAATATACTGGACTCCTCCCAGTGCGGTTTTCGCCCGGGTTTCAGCACAGAGTCTGCCCTCCTAGCTGTGATGGAACATTTAAGAGCAGCACTGGATAAGGGACGTACCTCGGCACTGATCCTACTGGATCTCAGTGCCGCATTTGATACGGTCTCTCACCAGACTTTGATACGGAGATTGAAGGAGGCTGGCATCGTGGGCCTCGCCCTGGATTGGTTTACCTCTTTCCTTTTGGATAGGTCCTTTCAGGTGTCGGCCCCCCCTTTTACATCCAGGGTGCATTCCATCAAACAGGGAGTACCGCAGGGCTCTGCGTTAAGTCCAACGCTTTTCAACCTGTATCTCCAGCCCCTAGCCGTGATAGCCAAGAGGAGAGGGCTGACTATTGTGTCATATGCTGATGACACACAATTAGTAGTCGCCCTCTCCAATGACTGTCTGAATGATGCTGCTAATTTTCGGAGCGGTCTAGCGGATGTTGCAGGGTGGATGACTGCCAACTGTCTCCAGCTCAATGCCAGTAAGTCTGAGGTCCTACTGGTAGGGAAAGATCCTGAGCTTTGGAGTGAACAGTGGTGGCCCACCACCCTGGGCCCTGCACCCACCCCTAAACAGGTGGTGAAAAATCTTGGTGTCTGGGTTGACTCGGCGCTTAGTTTTCAAACTCAAACTAAGAAGGCGGCGGCGGCATGCTTTGGTATTCTGCGCAGTCTCAAACCTCTGTTGGGTTTTTTTGACCCCTCCATCCGACAGATGATTGTCCAGGCATCTGTGCTGTCGAGACTGGACTATGCCAGCTCGCTCTATCTGGGGGTCAACAAGACGGAGATTTCGAGACTGCAGAGGGTCCAAAATGTTGCCGCCAGAACTCTTCTTGCTATGCCCAGACGCTGCTCCACCTCCAGTGCCATTCGTCGGTTACACTGGTTACCGGTGGTGAGACGGGTGGAGTTCAAGTCTCTCTGCCTTGCGTTTAAGATCCTGAACCCCCCCACCCCCGGTATCCTAGCGCGCTTGCTCTCCGCCTACATTCCTACTCGTCATCTTCGCTCAGCAGGCCAACACCTGGTATCTATCTCGCGAGTGAGGAGGGCTCGTGCCGGTGGGCGCACTTTTCGTACACTGGCAGCAAAGCTATGGAATGGCCTCCCTGTACATATCCGGAGTATGGATAACTATCTAGCATTTCGAAAAGCACTATAGACTCATCTGTTCCCTTCCCATTAAGTTTTCTGTAGTCCACGCCCATCTGTCTGCCATTATGGCGCTTAACGGCCCACTGGCCTTCTTTCTCTCTCTCGTTATGTTGGGTCTCTGCTGTCAGCTGCTATCATTGCTCTTAGCGCCGGGACGCCCCTTTGCTGGGCCAGCTGTGCGCTCTACAAGACATCTTAACATAACATAACATATAGGTACCCCAATATAGGCTCAGGTAGTTACCTAATCTTTCACCTATATTCTCCCCTACCATTACACTACATAACGGTTCTTGGGACTGACCTTTTACCTAGTTACCATACTGCTTACAGGATGTAGGGTTTTCCCTGAAAACTAGCCTCATCCATTATGCATGAGGATTCTTGGAAACTCAGCAGGACTACCATTTCCTGCATAATAACTATGTATAAGGGTCATTCCTTCCGTCATCCTAAGTCTGACATGACACAGCAAGGTAGAACCCCTGAGGGTACCACTTGGGGTATATAAACACCATATCTTGCTGAGGTAGTCAGAGGAGAAAAGGACTTCCATGCTGACACACTGACGCAAGACGCTGAGGTTCCTGCACGCAGATACTCGAGCTCACAGTGGTCTGACATCCCTCGCGGGGTGTCCATCTCGAGACCAAAAACAATAACAACAAACCTCTCCCTATACATTAATTACTACATAGGTGATACATCCTAAATTAGAAACAACATTGTCCCACAAAACCACTGTTTTAAAAAAAAATTATTATATCAAAAATCTCTTTTTTTTAAAATTAGTATATAAACTATTTTATATAAAAATCTTTACTGTACAAAATTCAAGTAAACAGCCCCAAAGAAACATCACAAAAGGTATACAAAAACAACATAACACCACAGACCACAAAGACACCAATCATACCATACATAACTCACATGAAAAAGACAAAAATTACACACAACAAACTATATTAAATAGACAATTACAATACATGCAATTCAAAAATCATTTCAAAACAGAAAACAGCACCGACGCGCGTTTCGGAGTGGAACTTTTGCCAACAGTTCCTTCGTCAGGGCGCAGCAGATACAATTCACTTGGTGGTCAGATACCATCCGTAGGTCATGAACATATATTTATAACGTGTTGTGAGGGGCTCTTTATCACAGTACATTCATGGGTATATATATAATTCGATTAATACGGCAATCCAGATGCTCAACCTCCTGAGGGGTCATAATGTCGGATTTACGTCAATCATGACGAAGATACTGTCAGTATGAACACGACAGACCAAAGGTAAAAGACAATGGGATAGCGAGAGAGCAAACAACGTGATGGCTTCTGGCTGCGATTCCGTGGTTATGTATATTTCACGGACGTTATTGGCGCTGGATATAAACCGCTGCGATGTCCAATGATGGTATAGAATTTTAAAGGCAGATAACGTTAATGACCAACACTATGGATATCCTAGATTAATCATGGCCAGAGCCTATTGATCCTTCAGGACCACAAAACGGGGGTCTCTGCCTCCGTCAGACACACTGACGCAAGACGCTGAGGTTCCTGCACGCAGATACTCCAGCTCACAGTGGTCTGACATCCCTCGCGGGGTGTCCATCTCGAGACCAAGACGGGGTCCCACAGTCTCTCACTTCAGGTAACGGGGTTACCTTTATCCTAGAGGGATTCTTGGCTTTACACCTACATAGATGCTAAGTACACTTAGGTACATCTAGTTAGGGTTGCATCGTAGAGTACGCATTTATTACTGTCATGTATTTTATATACTGGCCTGTATTCATTGTTTTAGCACGATGGTAGAATCTACCATCCTTTTACTCTGTTAGTGCTTCTAATCATTTATATCTGTTTCTGTTTAATAGTTGTTTCAGCACACCTATTTTACACTAGAATGACGATGGTTCAATAAATGCTTTTTGAAAAACGTCCCCACCGTTTATTCAGTGTATGTCTCTGAGACAAAGTGAGCACTAGTGACTGAGCGAAAAGTATCGCACTGCTTCCACGGTCCTGAGGGATCAGGGTTGTCATGTTCGATAGTTGCCAAGAATTATTTTCTCCTTGGTAAGAGGGGTTTACAGTGGCACTGTGAGCTAGCTGGTACACAGGCTAACATACCCGGTGGGGGTGTCTAGAATCAGTCCGGACACATTGTATGCTGTCTAAATGTGCAGGTCCTATGTAGGATTATAGGAACTACATGACAATGGTGCATGGTACTCAGTGCACCGACATGCAAGCGGCACCGCCAAAGCACTGGCATATGCTTCAGGCTCTTCCTATGAGCCGAAGCATGCTGCCGCCGTGGCACCGCTGACACAACACCGCCAGCCCGGTGGTGTTATTGTAATATAGCAGTCGGATGCCACCAGCTTGGAAGCATTCTCCCGACTGACACAACAGCAGTCTGGCGGTCAGACCGACAAAACTCAGAATCAGGCCCTAGGTGTAGCATTTGCCACTGACAGACAATTCGCCTTCGAAGCAAAACACAAATTATCACACTAGCCTATGTCCCTATCATAGAGGTTATCAACCACTATTACCTACTAATAGAAAGCCCTTTCTACCAACAAAATGTAGACAAACTTACCCCTAATGGACTATTTCAAAGATACATGGGTTGGAAGACTGCAAAGGTCAGGACACAGAGAGCAAGTAAAATTCCAAATATCATGGTGGAATATCTATGACAGCACCCCAGCACAGGAAGCCAAAACAAACAATGCAGTGGAAGGATTGCATAATGCCTTCCAATTCACACTAGGCAGAACTCAACCTACATTATACAAATTTATTGAAGCATTACAGAAAGGACAAAAAGGACAAAGCTACCAAGAACTGAGAATAGATCAATCCATTACCAAAATTGGCCCTAGACTTCACAAACAAACTAAAAACATGCTTGCTACAAAGTAAAGTAAAGTCAAACTTTTCACAAATAACAAATGACTAGACTGCTTAGAAGTAATAGCCAAATCTATCCTCTAAAATATATATTAACCTACCAAAAACTGCAACATATTTTAACACAACAAACCAAATAAATATTATTTTTAATAACAGTATAAATATTTTATTACATCAGTGAAACAATTATATAAAATAGAAAAATATTAATCACTGATATTATAAACCTATTATTATTAATAATAAAAAATACATATAATACCCACCAACTAACCAACTTAAAAATAAATTCAATCCATATCATCAAATAAACACAAAACATAAAGCAAACAATTCCACATATAACAACCTAAACATAACATAAACAATGCAATGTAATATTTACCATCCAAAACAAAAAATGATATTAAGCTTACTGTTCTGTAGCTGCAGATGTCTCACCAAATCCATATAGCAAAAAATAGTTTTCCACTAAAAAATGAAGAAAATGAATACAAAAATGCCCCCCAAAAATGCGAAAATATTAACAATGCAATCTAAAGTCCTTGAAGCAATCCAAAGCCTGTGGGTTCCATGAAAAAAAAAATATATATATTTTTTAATAATAACTGCTCCAGGAAACCCAAAAAATGAGGAAATCTAAGTAAAAGCAATGGCTGTAATGAATCACAACAGATTACCCTAAAAAAAAAATGCAAACTCCAACTTCCCATTGAAATCTATTGTAAACACAAATCAGTAAAAGAAACATGAAACACCCACCCGTACAATACATTACAGTCCCAAATAAATACATACATAACACTTAGGGCCTTATTACGAGTACAGCTGTCTTGGGACCGCCGTACTCGCGGTGGCGGTCCGACCACCACCACCCTTACGATGTATTGTGAGTGTGGTGGTGGGACCAACACATGACTGCCGCCTTGGCCGGGATCAAAGATCCCGCTGCGGCGGCGGTCTGCAAAGGGCCTAAATTTGCTGCCGGTGCCGAAGTCTGCACTGCCAAAATTATTACGACCTGCATATCCACCCCCTTTTAATGACGGGGACTTCACCTTGAAAAGGGTGGCAGACATGCAGGCAAGGGCCCCGGCCAAATCTCAGCCTGAGTATGCATGCCAAGGGGACAAATTTGGTGCCCCCCTTGAATTGCACTCTCGTTCCTGCAACGTGTGGCATGCATAACATGGCGCATGCCACACCGTGCAGGAAAGTGCTGCAGGCACTCTCACGGCAGGGGTATGGTGTTGAGGCTCTCCTATGAACCTAACACTCCCTCCCACCATGAGACCAATGATGCGCTGCCTGCCTGCCCTGGATTAAAGTCATAATCTGGTGGGCTGGCTCCCCACAGGCTTGGCAGCCTTCCTGGGATCGCCGTGGTGGCGGTCCCATTGGAAGACAGCAAACTCGTAATAAGGCCCTTAATCATCAAAACATAAGTGACATCACACATTCTAGTAATAAGCTAATCATACATTATTAATACTTTTAGAAAAATGCTACACAACAACATAGTGCAAGACAGTAACAAAAATACATCTAAACATACCAAAAACTCTTAAACAACACTGTACCCAACTTTTACACATCCATCCTACATCGTCACTATCCAAAAAACCCTTAACAAAGCCCTAAAAAGGGACTTACCTATTCCGATGAACAGCATCACCTAACCACAACTTGCCTCCTGTAAAACAATCCAAAATAACACCAATAGACTTCAAAATAGAAGTTAGTGGTAAACAAAAATGGACAATAAATGAAACTAAAAAAAGACTATATTCCCATAGAAATCAATAGGAAATATAGTAAAAATGTTTCATAAATGTCAAACAATGTTGTAAAAATTGTTACAAAGGTTGTGAAGTATAAATTAAATAATAGTATAAAATATGTACAATAATATATACTAATGATAAATATCTTAAAGAATGTTTAAAATATGTATGTAACATTTTTTAAATGTGTAAAAATTATATTGACTGCAAAGTAACGTGCAAAAATGTATATTATACAAATATGTATACAATCTGGTTTATTTCTGCTTTTTTACAATATTTTATTTATTTACTTCACTTTAAAATTGCTATTATTTTTATTTTAAAAATATATTTGACAAAATGTAAATATATACAATAAATTAAAATTGTAAAAAAATAAAAATTTAAAAATATGTGTGACATCTTTTTAATGTACTAAATTTGAGGAAAATCCTAAACACGAAAGGAGTGACATTTACTATTCCCACTCCAATCTAAACCAATTTGGGGAAGGTGTTGGACACTAATGGGGTGACATTTGCTATTCCCACTCCAATATAAACCAACTCAGTAATAACGGACACAGGATTTCAGAGTAAAAATAACGGATTGCAGAAGGAAATTCTAGTTCACTGACACTAACAGCTGACTTTGAGTGGTGGAGATGCGAGAGATTCACACGTGGTGGAGCACTTGGAGGAGGAGGAGGGGTCCGCGTGAATGAGCAATGAGCAGGTAGGCTGTGGCACTGAAGTGTGAGGCAGTGTGGACCTGGATTTCGGTGTCTTTGCCAGATCTGCCCCCAACTACCCCCCTGTAGTTTCTTGGTGGTCCGTGACTGCTCCTGACTGCTACCGCACCCTGCCCGCTCTTCAAAAGCCCTCTGTTGTGCCAGGTGGGTCAGAGGTGGGGGCCACAGGAGAGCAAGGCCAACATGAGGGAGCCAATGAGGTCACACAAGAGGAGAACCGGTGGAGGTAATGGCCTACTCACCCTTTGAGCTCTGCTCTCTGTTCTCTGTTCCCTGCTCTCCGGTTTGCCACCGTGCATCCTTCTCCTCACTTTTGGTGGCCTGAAAACCCAAAGAGAAGTGAAGGAAAAGCTCCTGCGATTTCAAGCACCAGTGATCGGAGACCGGTGAGGAAGGGCTGCATTTAATTGTGGATATAAAGAATTTAGGCAATTGCCAGAGAAAAGCAGCACTTTTGGAAGGGCGAAAGGTGGCTTGGTAATTTACAAAGCAAACACAAGGAGATGATAGACGGAGTGCTGAAACTTTTTAGACACTTACCCCCAGTCACAGATCTGGGTTGAATCCATCATCGTTCTTTAGCTCACTTCGCCACCCCAGTTCAGACCCAGCCATATACAAATCAGTCTTGACCCTGTACGGCATGGGAACAGTCCAGCCTGAACAGCCAAGCCAGGTCTTCCTTGGACCGGAAACAAGAATCCTGGGACCGGTTTTGGGGTAACACCCCTCATCAGCCAGGCTAGCTTGAATCCAGAGGCAAAGTGAGCATGGAACCCATGTCTGGGCATACCCTGCCAACTTAGGTCGAACAAAGCAAACACAAGAAGATGATGGACAGAGCGCTAAAACTTTTCAGACACTCACCCCAGTCACAGATCTGGGTTGAATCCATCATCGTTCTTTAGCTCACTTCGCCACCCCAGTTCAGACCCAGCCATATTCAAATCGATCTTGACCCTGTCCCTCATGGGAACAGTCCAGCCGGACCGGAAATAAGCATCCTGGGACTGGTTTCAGTGCTCTGTCCATCATCTCTTTGTGTTTGCTTTGTTCGCCCTAAGTTGGTAGGGTATGCCCAGACATGGGTCACTTGCTCACTATGCAACTGGATTCAAGCAAGCCTGGCTGATGAGGGGTTTTACACCAAAACCAGTCCCAGGATGCTTGTGGACAGCCTTGAGGACATGCCCGCAGAAACCTCAAATCAGACATTAGTTTGGGAAACATTTACTAGAGAATTGATTAATGCACACCAAATCAGAAGAGTCAGTAGAGGGAATAAGGGAGCCTACCTTGGGTACCATAAAGATGTAGTAATGCTACGATCCATCCCCTTGAAAAGATCTACCTAGTCAGGCTTTTCAGTCAGCTACAACGAACCCCCAAAGACAAGAATCTATTAAAAACACCATGAAAGGAGGCAAGACAACTGAAAAGAGAGGTTGGGTAATTTATAAAGCCCAAGCAGGAAACACTGTGGGCCCAGCTGCTGCATGCTTCAAAATCAAATGACTCAAAAAGATTCTGAAAGCTCATAAACAACATTGAAAAAGGTCCCAGAGAAGCCCACAATGCAAGCATTAGCGAGTCTGACTGGATGGAGCGCCCATGATGCAATTAAATCAGACTGGTCCCGTAACAACAACGAGGCCCCTGAGTCATCAGCACATCTAGCATTTATGCCAGCGGAGATAATAAAGGCTAATATAAAGGCACAGGCAAATTGTGCCCCTAGTGCCAATGGGTTACTGCAAGCGCTCTTTAAACATTCAACATTGAGATGGACAACCTTTCTGGCAGCAATGTTCAACTATATTCTGGCAAAAGGAGTCATTCAGTAAAGCTGGAAAGGCTCAATGATCCACCAGATCTTTAAATGAGGCGTGGCATCCTCACCAAGCAATTATCGTTTAATTGTATTCCTTGTACTGGATCTTAAATTTTTCTCCAAACTGCTACTTCATGATTTGCAGACCTAGGTATGGGATACTGGTAGACTTCCATTCAACCAAACCAAATTTACAATGAGCCAAGGCACTTTATCGAATCCTATGGCAGTGGGTCTAATACTCATTAGAGTAAGGGCCAAAGGTACCCCTCTGTATAGTGTGCTTTGTTGACTTCAATGCAGCGTTTGACTGTGTCCTGCACAACAGGCTATGGGCCAAACTTAAACAATGGGGAATCCCATCTAATATCATGTGAGCAATCAGGCTGCTGTACTCAGATATATGGGTCAGGATAAAGATCGGAGATGGTACCCACCTGTCAAGGAAAGTGAAAACATCAACCGGCCTAAAACAAGGCTGTGTTCTAGCACGTCTCCTATTTAACTTATATATTACAGACCTTTCGATAGAACTGGATGGGCAGATATCCAACGCTCTGAGCATGGGTGGTCAGCAACCGTCAAACGGCCGACGACTTGTTATTTCTTAGCAATACCAGAATAGGCCTACAGAGGCTATTGTCAGAGGTAGGTAATACAAATAGTTTATTAGTCAATTGAAACCATAAACACAGTACAATCGTAGAACAAAGAATAAAAAAAAAAAAGTCAACATATATCTACATCAGTCATTGAATATAGATATTTACATTTTCCATCAGATCTTCCTGTCTATAAAAATGCCCAGTACAGGAATTAAATATCACGAGATGGCTGCTCAAACACCAACAATGACCCTAGATGGAGTAAAATGAAAATATGCAAGCCTGCCAATTATCGTACTCTTAAAAATACCATAATAGGTAAAAAAAATGCTTATGTGCAGGATCCGGGAGCCGGTGTAAGTGCTATGGTAAATGGACAATGGTTTTCAGTGAGATCAAGTGCCTATATATGAGACTGGGCTTTATTAAAGTGCCAGTGTGTGAGGCAAAAGGCCAGGTTGAGCAAATTAACCTTGGCAGGACGAGATAGGGAACGACCACTATGGGGGACCCTGGCAGCCCGTTCTTGCCACTTACCTGCTCATGCGAATTTGACCTAAAAACGACAGGGGTATCACAGCTTAAAATCAAGTTTCAGCCCCCTCCCCCCAAGTTCACTCAATACTTAATATTGATCACTTTTCTTTTAAAAGGTTTTTAAAAATGTCCAAAAACTGCACAAGCCTAATGTTCAACTTCATATTGACTGGGTCCATTGACTCCACAAGGGCCATCCTACATTATCTAATTCTCCAGTCAAGAAATTCTCGCCTTAATAGGCTTCTATGTTGGACAACAGCATAGGGCAAATACATATTACGTGGAGCAGAGTCTCGATCTCCCGATGGCACAAGCGACAGGTCCGGACTTCAGATAGACCACCCATCCTCCAATTTGGCATGAAGTCTAGTGTGGGAATTTCTCCAAATCTAAGAGCCAAAAATTGCTGTTTCACCTTCCAGTCGTAAGGTGCTGCAAGCTGGAGCGATTTCCTTGGGATTGAATAAGATTTCAACACCAGCCACCTATGACGTTTGGACAGCGGTTCCTTATCTGCAGTCCAACTTTGCAATCTAGTCAACTTATTTACCACTTTCTTAACAGGTGGGCCGTGATATTAGAGTTCCAAAGGTCCCCCAACTCTAATAACCTAATACTATTATCAAGATATTTCTTGTGGGAGCTGTTTCCCCACTGCAAATTAATCTCAGACCAGACTACACTTGCCAAAGTGTTATCGGCTGCTGCACGCAGTTTATGACAGAGCTTTACGTATGCCGACTGCGTGGCAAGTGACTGTTTTGTAAGAGAAAATTCCAGACGGAGTTGAGCGGGCGAGGCTGACCTGGGTAGCCTAAAAGTTTGTTTATAAGCTCTTATTAACAATTTGTCAAGCAGAGGAGCCTCGTCACCTAGCATTATCTCTGATCCATATGCGAGGGTTGCAGCAGTTTAGTTTTCATAACTGCTCCTGTAGATTTCAGCTCATGACCTTTAATTGATCTGGCCAATGTTGAAAATCCATAATTGATGGCCTGAGCTTTTGCCCTAATCGCCTTCTTCTGAGATGCAAAGGAGCCGTTTGCATCAAATGTAACCCCTAGATATACATAGGAGGAAACTTCTTCAAGTAGATTGTCATTGAGATGCCATTTTCGACTTTTATTAGGGTGCCGATTGCAAGCCATCACACTAGTTTTTTTTATAGTTTACTTCCAGGCCATTTTTTTTTGTATAAGTACCAAGTGAATTAAGCAACCTTTGGAGCCCTATTCGAGTGCTACTGAACAGCAGTAAATTGTCAGCGTATAAAATGTGAGACATTGGTCGACCTCTAACGCTCGGTGCATGAGCTACAAGCCCGTCTAGCTCTGCTGAGAGATCCGCCAAATACAAACAGAGGCTATTGAATTGCCTTGGTTCATATACAGAGAACAATGTGCTGGAAATAAACAAAAGTGATCATTTAATCAGTGTACTTTAAATAAGCGCAAATGGCACCTTAGCGAAAATATAATTGATGAAGCATTGGCCTACGTCTATCTAGGAGTCAAAATAGATGCAAGAGCTACATTTGTACCGCAAAGAAAGGTGATTAAGGGAAAGACCTGGGCACTCAATCATGCCTTCAAAACACTGGCAAGATCCATTCGAGGTCATAACTTGAAGCCACTGGTAACAGTAATAAAAGCCAAGCTGATACCAAGTTTTGCATATGGATGAAAAATAATGATAGGTGCGGAGGCAGACTCCTTGGAAAATTCATTATAAGAACTTATAAGCAAATTTCTGGCTACCTAGATAGGCATTACCCGGCCAAGTCAGGCTGGAATTCTCATTGACGAAACAGTCATTCGCCAGACCTGCAGCCTACATTAAGTGCTGCCACAAATTGTGGTCAGCCCCCACAGGCACATTGACCATCTAGTCTGGTCCAAAATTAATCTGCAACAGGAGAACGGCGAACACAAAAATTATCTTGAAAACAGCATTGAGATGCTCGAACTGAGTGATTTATGGAATACCAGCATACCCGACCATGCCTTTAAAAAAGCAGTTAATAAGTCTATTAAACTGCATAGCTGGATCAATGACAAAGAAAAGGTGTCCAAGCGGTCTCACAGTTGGCTGGTCTTGAAATGGTATACTGCTCCAACTGAGTCACCCCTTTCGGAAGCCACCTACTACCGGAGGATAAAGCAGAGTTTGCTGGCACTAAGATTCAGTGATATTCCAATATTAGATTTTCTCCCTAAAGTGGAGGGAAGGTGGCCAAAGAGAAGACCAGAAATGCTGCCTATGTCATCAGGCAGATGAAACTTTGCAGCACGTTATAGGTATCTGCCCCGCCCGTACCACACAACGAAGAGGTTTGCTGATAAAATAATTTAACAACCTAGGGATCAGGTCTAGTAGGTCAGCACAGATGGAGTCACTAGACTCAAGAAACACAATGTTGAATATTAGACTGGTACAATTCCTGAATATTTTTCAAACCCTGGCCAAGGCAGATACTTGGATACAGGTGGGGTAAGAAGAACGCACCTGGCAAAGACTCCCTGTAGGCATTTATGATCATTGGAGGCTGCTAGAGACTATTTCTATTGCTGCTTCCTATCCCATCAGATTGAGTACAAGTTTCTGACACTAGGCTGCCTGTTACCCTGACTAAACACCAGGTTCTGTGTAAAATTCACATTTCTCTTTAGCCTTTCCGGTTTAGATATCAATGTTTGGCAAATTTGCTTATTGTAGCCCTAGTAACTCTGGGGCCGATTACGATGTCGGTCAGAAAGTTGCCGAATGGCATTCGGTTTCTTCGAATCCAATTTGGAACCCGTCTTTCCAACCGATTTGGAAAGCCTTCCGACCGACCAATTACGATAGTCAGAAACCGTTCAGACTTTCCGACTTGGTTCCAATTCGGTTCTGAATGGCATTCGGAGTAACGGAGCAATTCGGAGCTGACTCATACAGGTCTACAGACGGCGTCTCTGACCAATGTATTATGATGTCGGATTCAGAAAGCCTGTCCGAATCGGTTGTTCCAACATGGTTCGGCTGTCGGAATCTGACTTTGGGGGCCTGTAGCAGACCCCTCTTCACCTGGGGCGCTCCCGATGGGGACCGTGGGGGTACCATCAGTCCCCTCTTCAATACCATTCACAGTGTGGCAGACACCATGGGGTGCCCGCCACAGGGTGCACGATTTTCCCCACCTACCCCTTTCTTCAATGGGAGCCTGTGTAGTCGGTCGGAACACAGGCTCCCATTGAAGTCAATAGGAGTCTGACCGAACGGTGTTCAGAAACATCATAATCGGTCGGTCGGACTCCCCGAATCCGATTCGGTCAGAAGCCATTCCGAGACCGAGTTGGTCAGTCTGCTTTCCGACCGACATCGTAATGAGGCCCTCTGTATCAAAGACTGTTGTCCAAATGTTACCCTGGTTAAATATCAGCTCTTTTCCCGCAAATTTGCACATTGTTTAGGCCCTTCCGGTTTTAGATATAAATGTTCGGCACTTTTACACTTTCAATCAATCAATCAATCAATCAATCAATCAGGGAATTGTAAGCGCGCTACTCACCCGTGAGGGACTCAAGGCGCTGAGGGGGGGGTCCGCAGATCTGTTTAGCCGAAGAGCCAGGTCTTGAGGGTCTTCCTGAAGGTGTTCAGGGAGGGGGCGCGTCTGATGTCTGCTGGTAGCTCATTCCAGGTCTTGGCTGCAATGTGAGAGAAGGATCTTCCGCCTGCTCTGGCTCTGTGGATGCGCGGGGTTTTGGCCAGAGCGAGGTTGGAAGATCGGAGGTTTCTTTTGGGTACGTGGAAGTTGATTCTGTCGTTGAGGTATTTGGGTCCGTTGTTGTGTAGGCATTTGTAGGCGTGAGTGAGGATTTAGAAAGTGACTCTTTTCTCCACGGGGAGCCAGTGGAGACTTCGTAGGTGTTGGCTGATGTGTTCTTGTTGGGGGATGCAGAGGACGAGTCCGGCGGCGGTGTTCTGTATTGTCTGGAGTTTGCGGAGTAGGGACTTGTTGATGCCGGCATAGAGTGTGTTTCCATAGTCCAGTCTGCTGGTGATGAGTGCGTGGGTGACTGTCTTCCTTGACTGGGGGGATCCACTTGAAGGTCTTGCGGAGGATGCGGAGGGTGTTGAAGCAGCTGGAGGTGATGGCGTTGACCTGTCGGTTCATGGTGAGTGATGAGGCGAGTACGATGCCGAGGGTCTTGGTGTAGTCTGAGGGTGTAGGTGGGCTTCCAAGGGCAGTCGGCCACCAGGTGCTGTCCCATGCAGAAGGGGTGGTACCGAGGATGAGGACTTCTGTCTTCTCGGCGTTGAGCTTCAGGCAGCTGTTGGTCATCCAGACTGCGACATCTTGCATTCCTTTCTGGAAGTTGAGTTTGGCAGTGGTGGGGTCTTTGGTGAGGGAGAGGATGAGCTGGGTGTCGTCGGCGTAGGATACGATGTTGAGGCCGTGTTGTCGGACGATGGCTGCGAGGGGGGCCATATAGATGTTGAAGAGGGTGGGGCTCACTGATGAACCCTGTGGGACTCTGCAGGTGATTTTCGTGGGGCCGGAGAGGAAGGGTAGGAGTCTGATCCTTTGGCTTCTTCCGGTGAGGAATGATCGAATCCAGTCCAGGGCTGTAACTTATATGCCTGCGTCGTGTAGTCTGGCGACTAGTGTGCGGTGGGAGACGGTGTCGAAGGCCGCTGATAGGTCGAGTAGGATGAGTGCTGTGGAGTGGCCTTGATCCAGGAGGGTGCGGATGTCGTCTGTGGCGGTGAGTAGGGCGGTCTCTGTGCTGTGGTTGCTTCGGAATCCGGATTGGGACAGGTCGAGGACGGCGTTCTCTTCAATGAATCGTGTCAGTTTCCTGTTGACTGTTTTCTCTGCAACTGTGGCTGCGAAGGGGAGGAGCGAGATGGGCCGATAGTTCTTGAGGTCGGTGGTGTCAGCTGTGGGCTTCTTGAGCAGGGGTCTGACTTCTGCGCGCTTCCAGTCGTCTGGGAAGGTGCCTGTTTTGAAGGTGGTGTTGATGGTGCGTTGTAGTTTGGGTGGATTTGCTTATTGCAGCCCTAGCAACTTTGCATCAAAAACCGATGTCCAAATGTTACCCTGGTTAAATATCAGCACTTTCTTCTTGCTTATTGTAGCCACAGTATCTTTGAATCAAAGACTGTTGCCCAAATGTTACCCTGGTTAAATATCAGCTCCTTTTTCACAAATTTGCACATTGTTTAGGCCCCTCCGGTTTTAGATATCAATGTTTTGCACTTTTATACTTTAGGGTAGATTTGCTTATTGCAGCCCTAGCAACTGTGCATCAAAAACGATGTTCAAATGTTACCCTGGTTAAATATCAGCAACCTTCTCTGCACATTTGCACATTGCCTTCCTAGTTTTAGACAGTGTAGACATTTTTGTACTTTATGCTAGACTTGCTTATTGTTGGCCTAGCAAAATCTATAGCAATGACAGCCATCTATTGGTATATTCCATATAGGTACCCCAATATAGGCCAGGTTAACATCCCAACCTTTCACCTATATTCGTCCCTACACTACATACATAACGGGCTGCTAGGACTGACCCTTTTCCTAGTTACAGTACTGCTCACAGGGCGTGGGGTTTTCCCTGAACAATAGCCTCATACATTATGCATGAGGATCCGTGGATTCTTGGAAACTCAGCAGGACTACCATCTGGAATCAGTTTGGACACCAAGCCCGCAGTGTATGTTGTCTAAACGCGCAGATTCTGTATAGGTTTTATAGGAACTACACGACATGGCGCCGCCAATGTTGGTTGGGTACTTATTTAATGGTCAAATCTGAGTAGTTCAGTCGTGCTGTTCTCAGAGACCCCTACTCACATTTCCCCAGAGACGTCTGGAGTGGGAGGGAACAAAAATCCGCTACAGCTGAGTAAGAAAAGTCCTATGTATTGGCTGTTGCTTTAATCAAGCTTGGAGGATACATTGTTCCTATTGTGCATAACACCTTATCTCAGTTCCCTTGAAAACCTCTTCTTACTAAAAACAATGATTGAGCCGGGAGATGTTGTGCATGAACTAAATCTCTCAGCCGAGGAAGAAGATGCAGACGCAATACACATTGCAGAAAATGTTAGAAATGCCATCACCCTAAAACTAGTAGCATACGGTGTTTCATCTAGGGGTGGGCAAGTAACTTTCGTGATTGAGGCACATGAATCATTTACAACAGATGTATTCTATTCATTGGTTAGATTCCCACAGGCAAATGCACTAACAAAAACATTTCATTATTATGTCGAAGATGACATACCGAACGAATATTGTCTGTATGAGGACATTGAAATTCCACTCACTTACCAGGAACATTTATACTGGTTTAAAGGCGCCCTACCCCATACAAGAAATAGAGTAAGACTTGGTCCGCTCAGAAGAGACGGAGCAACATGGCCGGTATTAGCGGCCTATACACCACACCCTGACATTGACACAATGCCAGCAGGAGACTTACTTACACTTCATAAAGAACTAATAAGACTTTACAGAAACATGACACAGTTTGTGATGAGAACACTCACACTTCAGCCAACACCGGCTACACAACCAGGACCAGTCCTAACTTCTACTACTAAAATTACACCACAAACGTTACACGCAGTGATGGGTAAAATGCCCACTAAACGTGAACAAATGCCTTTTTGGATAGCTCAAAAAATAACACAGCTAGAGGCAGTATTCCCACACCCTGGTCCACACGAAAAGCATAGAATGCTAACAATTTGTTTGCCGATGGGGATAGCTCCTCCGATAGAGGATTGTACCTCTTGGGGTAGTTTTCACTGCAATATATACCAGAACTCATGGTATCCCTTCATTAGCAGTAATACCAGACATATTGAAATAAATACAGAACGAGTATGGAGCAGAACCTGCTCTGAACTTAGGGATGAAGTTACTAAATAATTTTGCCCAGGTATCAGCTATAATATTAGCAAACATTAAAGGGGAAGCAGCATCAGTGGCAATACGTCAACGTCTGAGAGATTTCACTCCTTTACAACAGGAGACAGAATTACCTAAAATTATTGAAACTGCTTATGCAGAATTAGGTAGGGATAGTTTGGGAGCTAGACCAGTAAAACCTCAACTAATGGGTCCAGATAAATAACAGGCAAAGCAAACACGGGTTTCTTCAAAAAAGAAATGGGATAATAACAAACAACAAAAGAATAGATCTCAATCCAGGGGTAGGTCTCCTCAGCAGGAGCCCCCCGAAAGGAGGTATAACCTTAGGAATAGAGATAACATTAAAAAAACCTGACAGGTATCAGGACACTGATACACGTTCCTCTCGTTCCTTTCAGGGTTCATCAAAAAACTCTGAGAGGGAAGGACGGTCAGAACACAGACAAGAAGAGCATACAAATCCAGAGACACGCAACGCACTTCAGACTACACTTCCAAAAAAGAAGAAAAGCCTAAAGCAAAACCTCAATTCAAAAAGAAGAAAGTAGCAGGTCTCAAAGTTAGACATGCCCAGAATTCTGAGGACTCAACTATTGAACGGGGAATGGGCTCTGACAATGCTAGACAGCGCAGCAGAAGTAACAATAGCTCGCCAGAACCTGATGGAATTTCTAGTGACAGTGGAGTTGAGTGAGTATATCATGGTGGAAACACCTGATACTAGGGTAAGTGTCCCACATAGGTTACATGAGATAACACTCCGGATGGAGGGGGACAAGCCGAGGAAAACTAACGGTCTCTTTTGGGAGAACCTGACTTTTGGCTACAACATCCTTTTAGCTGAGGAAGATTGGCCGCCTACTATTGTTATGGAATGCCCAAAGGGAGAAACGGTAATTATGCCAGCTTTTTCCGACCTGGTTCCCCAATACTTAAAACATACATACGCACGGGAGTGGGCAGTAGCCCTTGCTCCTGCATTATATCGCAACCATGTTGGGTGGGATGAAGAATCAACTCACCACGTGATACCACTAAAATCTACTCCAACTCCACAGAGACAGTATCCAATTAAACAGGAAGCAAAAAAACAGGTCAGGGAGATCTTAGTTTAACTTGAATACCAAGGTGTGATTGAAACTTGCACCTCTTCAATGCATAATCATTTGTTTCCCGTAATGAAACCCGACAATTGTCTAGTTTTAGATTACAGACATCTGAACTCATGCACAAAAACATTTGCAGTACAAAATGCACATAGTGCCGCATTAATGAATAACATTGTGCGGAAGAAATACAAAACAACACTAGATATCTCAAATGGATTTTTCTGCCAAAATATAGCGCCTGAGAGCAGATACTTGACAGCATTCTCAGCCCTGGGGTCCCGGCGGCAATTTTGTTGACTCCCCCAAGGGTATAAGAACAGCCCGGGGATGTTTTCAGCAAGGGTAACTGAGTTACTTCAGAATATGGACGAGGAGGCATTGTCCTATGTAGATGATATTTATCTAAAGGATGATGACCTAAAGGAACACTTGACCAGGGTAAGCACCATAATTTTGGGATTCGCCTCTGAGGGCTACAAATTTAACTTAAAAAAATCAAAAATAGCCCATCTCAATGTCCTATTTTTGGGATATGAGCTTTCAAGTGAAGGAAAAAGCTTGGCAGCCAACTTTTTAGAAAAATGCATGCTGCTCCAACCTCCGAAATCATTGAAATATTTACAGTCTATACTGGGAATCTTAAATATCGGCAGAACATACATTTTGGATAATGCAGAAAGGGTTATACCTTTCTACGACCTCATAAGACCTGATTTCTCAGTTAGGCAATGGACACAGGAACACACAGATATCCTTCGGTCCCTACAAGCTGACATGATAGCATCCAAACACTTACAGACACGCGTAAATGTCTGCAATCTAGTGATCCATATAGTTGCCGGTCAATCGGGGTACACCTACTTAACATACAATGAAGGTGAAACTGTCCCAATAGCATACAAATCACATTTGTACACAAACGCTGAAATGCGTTTTGCATCTACAGAAAAAATTCTGACAGCTGTACTGACTGCTGTAGTGAGAGAAAGAGCACTGGCTCAGGGGAAACAAACTATTGTTGTGACTTCAGTACCGGCCTTAGAGGCTGCTACAAAGGCAAGCGTTCCAAATGCTAAAGCTTTACATCAGCGATGGATACAATGGACTAATTCTCTCACTGCATCAGATGTAGAATACAGATACAACCCAAGCCTAAAAACACAGGCATTCCTGCAATACAAACAAGAATATCCTCTCCCGAACTGCATCTGGCTATTTTATCGACTTTGATACCTTTTCTTTGGATCCAAGTGAACCTGTAACGACGCCAGCCCCTAAAACTCGTCAACAACAAATCAAAGACTTCTTCACCTTTCTTAGAAAGACTTACCTGGTGTCACCTTGGATAGAACTTTGGATAAGCACTGGGATACTTTTCTTTGTTTTCTGGATAGTCTTAGTAACTGTCTTCTGCTTACTTATAAATGGAACTTACCTTCGCCAAAGCTCTGCAGCATCAAAAGTGAACTTAATCCTGAAACCTCATGTTTCCTCACATCGTGAACAAAGACACTTGCCATCAGTGAACATTACAGCAGTTCCTATACCTGATGGTATAGTATGGGTAGGCTGTCCGGAAATCGGTTAAAACCGACTGTGCCCGACAGTACCCTACCGGATGAAAATCAGCTGACCCGGTTTAAACCGAGTGTCACTGATTTTCATAGTTGTTGCAACTTTTGGCCACTTGATGGAGCCAAAGCATTACAGTGATGGCCTTTCTCCGTTAAAGGTCAGGAGAACTGGCTTCCTCTCAACAGTGACTTAATTATATTTATGGCATAATATACCGGGGCTCCTACGGCTCAAAATCCCTCAATGGGTATTACTTACCTAAAACACAGACATATCACTTGGGCCAAACGCGAGACGCTCTAATGCAGTGAAATGGTAACTTTGCAAGACAACACAAAACCCACATCATCGTCTGGCTGGATCTGCCGCTAGGGGCACGAAGTGCGACGTGGAAGGAGAAGGAAATCTTGGCGAGGAGCAGCAGCAGCGCTTGAGTACCGAGGCAGACTCGTGATCCGAGAGCACGCGGGTCGGAGTCTCCAAAGTACTGGGGTAGCAAAAGAGGCCGGCACCAGAGAGGGCAAGAGAAGGCGGGCGCTGCATATTTGAGCTCACATACAGGGCAACTAGGAAAAAGGTGAGAAGAGCGGTATTTCAGCTACCCCGTGCTCCCTGACAGCCCGGGGAGGGGCCCGGCATCCTCGAGAACAGTGACAGGGCAGACAGGACAGAGCAGGGGGGCTGCTGCAGTCCCGGTCACACAGACAAACGTGGTAGGAGCGTGGGACAGACGAGAGGGGAAAGTGAATGCTGTCCCGGGTAAATACAGAAAAAATCAGGGTAGGAGAGAATTTAGCTTGCAAGCCTGAGCGCACACTAACGGCAAGCACACACTGACATCGAGGGACAAGAGGTAGTTCCGCTGGTGAACATCCTGGTGGTAAAAGCAAAGAAGGAGGTGGGTCTGCTTCTTAGGGTGAGCCACTGACAGCAAGGGTAGAAAGGGAGGCAGATTAGAGCAGACTCAAGGGACGAGGATGAGGAAGATCTGCTGCTGCGTTGAGCTCACTGACGGCCAAGGAACCTGAAGAGAAGGAGGCGCTAACCATGCCGGTGGCGTCTAAGCACTCGCCCGAGTCCATAAACTGCACCTGACACCGCAACTACTCCACTGCTCGCCACTTGTCTTAACACCTATTCACTGATCGCAGCCTGTGGTGGCAGAGCACTGCACGCTCCAGGCGCTAGAATCCAGTAAGCATGGACGGGTTGCTGGTGGTCTGCTTGATTTCCCTGCCTATGTTCTTGGGGTGCTTCCTCCTCGGTCTCATACCTCTGGCCATTAAACTCTCCGAGGTAAGCGCATGCATTCAACATGGAACATATGATTCCAGGAAGGCGGCCATTAACAGTTTGTTCTCTGCAGCCTTCACATTTTATCAGCAGCGGCCTGCACGGGCTAGCAGTGTTTAAAATCCCATCGTTCGACACCATGGTCCCTAAGTGGCCGCAATTAGTAATAAAAACTGTGGTGCAGAATCTATATGTCAATTCAAGTGCTGGCCTATTTACGAAAAATGGCCCGGTTACTTAAACGCTCGCTGCTTACACCTGTGTGTGACGTGCAGATCAGAGGGTGGAATTCCGGCGGCCTTTTGATCCTTCTGATGTCGTCCAGTTGAATACCATTACAGTGGGCAATATCGACTTATCTGCCAAAAATGGTGCCTTGAGGCCATTCACATCGCCAAGTGTGGCATGTAAGTATATGTATTCATAGGCGTGCCTTTCAGGGTGCTGGCACTGAAATCCCATCTGTTGTATGAAACAGTGTTAACGTTTCTGAACTTTTTGGTATACCAGACTGATGAAATATCTCTTTTTAATGCAAGCAACTGGAAAAATATGCATATCCGTTTCTCTGCAGCATAATCTGCCTTTTGGACGTGGCTGAAGCCGACATGGGATCCGGCAGAGTATGTTTTAATAAACACGTGGTTTGTACGTTCCAACAAAATCAATAACTTTGAGAGGCTGTTGTGGTCAATTGTTTCAACCCCATCTGCATTATATAAAGTGTCACTTGCATTGCAAATATATGCTAATGAAAGTTTTGAAACATTTCAGTTTGGGAAGACTGTGACCTTTTCACACTTCACTTTACACTTGTTATCACTCATCAGACAAATCTCGTCACTGTGGAATCTTTAGCAAAGGGCGGTGAGTGCAAGGATTCTGCGTGTGGCCGGGAGGTCGTGCAGAGCAGATGGTCCGCCCTGCTGTGTTTTTGATTCGAAGGGAGAGGTAACATTTGCAGCCACGTCAAAGAGACAGTGTTCAGCTAAACAAATTGGTCTCAGAAGTGCACGGGCGCTGGAGCGAGCCCTGCTGCAGGCGAGGCTGTATGTCACCGTAATGCCACCACTTTGTGTTTTTTTTTCCTTTGAGAGGCAAAAAAAAGAAACAGGAGCAGAAATCGGTAACCCTGACATTATGCGTGCATTGTGACCAGCTAAATCCCATAGGATAGCGTTATTCCACAGATAATGTCTTCACAAGCATTTAGGCGGGCACTCTCTACTGGGACAGGCGCGGGCACGTTTACAGAACAATGCCTCACCATGGCTTGGAAAGAGGCATGGAGAAAGACACAGGGGCCGATTCCGATCTCGGCCGGTAGGGCTCCGAATCGGATTTGGCTTTACCGGATACGATTCGGAGCCCTGTTTCCCGACCGATTCGTACGTGCGTCCGGGCGAGCGAGTACGATGCAAAATCTCCGACCGACTCGTTCGCGAGACCCAACCGCACCGACCGACTCGTTCGCGAAAGCCGACCACTCCGACCGACTCACACGGACACGACTCGCACCGCGCAATGGAGACGTTCCCCGGCCGGGTAAGTACGATGCGCGCATCGAGCAGTCCGACCGACTCGCGCCGTCCGGATCAAAAGAGCAGTCGGAGCCGCACTTTGGGGGTCCGTGTCGGACCCCCCTGTAGGCGTAGCCGCGCGAGTCGCACACAGGGGGACCCATGGGTCCCCCTACCTGTGCATGTACGGCGCGAGTCGCTTTGACGCGTACCCGCTGTAGGGGGCGCCCTTGTTCGCCTCGCACCCATTGAGTCAATGGGAGCCCGCGTACGCGTTGTACGACCGGCTCCCATTGACTTCAATGGGAGTCCGACCGAATCGAGTCCGATAGCATGCGTGCGCATCGTACTCATTCGGTCGGACTGCTAGGGTCCCATTCGGTCGGAAATCTCCCCGGGTCCGGCTCGGTCGGAGAGATTTCCGGCCCGAATCGGAATCGGCCCCACAGTGTGTAGTTAAAAGCATTTCAAAATGGGAAAAAGAAAACGGGAGCCAGAAAAGAAGGAGTATATTGAAAGGTACAAGTTAATTTAAAAATAAGAGAGAACAAATAAAGCAAATGTGCAATTTAAAAAAGCAATAAAGAAAATAAAAAAACAAATCAAAGAAGCACAAGTGTAAATAAAAAAGCAAAGTGTGTACAGTAACTGCAAAAAGACGACAGAAGGTGCAAAGGTAGGAAACTAAAAGACGTTTAAAAGTAAAACAAAATTGATCCCACAAATATTAGTATTAATATGTTCACTAGGCAAAGAGGTACGCATTGATACACTCTTTGGCAATTATTTTTGAGTGCGATAAGAACAGCTCTCATGGGAAGCCAATGGATCTCTCACTACACATGCTCCCCTAACTCAATACCTGGTATTAGCACTCTCAATTAGAGGTATGAGGTGGAATGAAGGCCCAGCATCCCTTGTATCCACACCCCCATTGGCCTGCCTGTGGTGGCCTGGCACGGAGGTGTAAGGGGAAAACACTGCTTCTGGGCCGGTCCGGCACATGGGGAGCCGAGATGTGAATGGCCCAAGGGCCAGAGCAACACCAGGCCCCCTGCCTGGCTCACATGGGGGGAGAGGAGCTGTTGTGGTCTGCCGTCTGTCTTACTGCGGCCGCACCTGAGTACTTCACAGGTCTTTAAAAATACCATTTACTTAACGAGGCTTTGTTGTTCTTTCACCCCTTCTTAGAGCCCCTGCAGCTACACTCTGCCGATTTTGAGGCTAGTTGCGCCTCTGGGAGCTATGTAAATATGTAAACTATGTAAAGTACAATTACTCACTCATGACCTTCTGTTGTACATTTAGACTCTGTACCCTCTACCTCCTTGTACTTCTGCTCAGCTCCTGGAAGCAGCTTAGGGGCATATTCTCAAGGACTTATCGCCGATTTATCGGCACTTTAGCACGGCAAAAGTGGCGATGGATTCATCGCCCCATTCCCAAGCTGGTGCAAACTGCCGACATCGCCAGTTTTCCAGCGATAGCTGCCACAAAAAACATTGCCACGGATGAGAGCGACAACTAACGCTAATGATATGCAGAGTAGGCGTACCCGTGCAAAAACACACGAAAACACCATTTCGCAATATTGGGAAGGAAAGAGAGAGCGCGAATGACCAGACTCACTGAAGAAATATTGTATGGTGTACTACAATAAGTTCGACTTGTAAAAATGTATTTTGACCTCATATACACTGTACATACACTGTCTATATACCATGCATCAATGAAGAAAGCAAGCAATAATAAAAGCAAAGTGTTCCATAAACACCGGTAAAACACTGTTTCAGTTGTTTTTTATGGCGCGAAAATGAGTAACCACTGAAAAGCACTGTTTTTTTGAGGTAATGAAATCACTGGAAAACACTGAAAAAACACCACCAGAATTTACCAAAAATAGAAACTGAAAACAGGAAAGCCTAAGTATGGGACAAGGTTGATCATGATATATTTGGCCCGACAGAACTTTTAAAAATACTACATTTATTTAAAATTTCCTTAAATGATATCATTACCTCCAGTACATTTTCCGATGATTGGGATTTTGAATCTGTAAATAACATGCTGTCTGATTTAGAACAAAATGCTGCATTTTCTAGCAATGAAATGTTAAAAACACTTCAGACTTTAACACAATGTATTGTTATCAACATTATGGTCATCATTTTCTACACAAATCTAGTACCCCTAGGAATGTTTTCACATATCACCAATGGGAACATTGCCCTACACCACCGAAAAGTAGTTAAAAACGTTTGCACAAAAATTGTTATATTTTTCAGGGTTTTGTGTTTCAGGCCTGACCTCATATTACTTTAAGATTGCACCGACATCCGCACAGAAAAATATGCTAACTAACACTAAAACTAAATTTACTCTGCATCCTTTATTACCCAATTGTCTGAACAGGGTTTCGACTTATGGAAAGACACTATAGACTTAAAATCAGTCTGGGGTTCTAGAGACTGGCAAGTCCAGGGAACAGAAGCGCTATTTAGAGCATGCCTCATTCCTCAGCAGATGATATTTCTAAATGAAACTGTGCAACAGACTTCCTTTCTTGGAATAGCCAAGAACAAAGATTTGAACACACCGCGGATTCCAACACCATCACAGGCCGAGGGTAATTATACATCACTGAAAGGGGATACATTAGATGACATCTTACAATACAATAGATCAGACCCCAATTGGAAGGGATGGTTGGTTTGGCCCACAGACATTAGCAGATGTCAGGAAAGATTCAGGGGTACAACCGAAGCATTCAGTATCGATAGGCCAGACCCACGCTATGTACAAAGAGAACATCCGGGGGTGGTGACATCGTACAGTGTTGGCAAGTTTTGCCTCGATTGGCTAAAGACCTCAACACTACAACAGGTGAAACAGCACTTATCCTTACTAACAGAGGATGTGGACCTACGGGATTTTTTATTAGGTCCCAGAAAGCCACGTCAAAAACGTTTCTATTATGCTCTCTCTAATGAAATTTGGTAAATCTCCCAACAAGAAGCAGCGGAGAGACTTCGAGAAATAGATAGGATTAACTTAGAAAAGGCGTTAGCTGTAGTTGACAATGGCATGACTACGTTAATTTCCAGGATTTATTCACTGGCTAACATTTTATCTTCTGCTATTGATATACTAGAACAAGATTTGTCCATACTACAGCACGGGCAATCACAATTGCGTTCTATTATGTTACTGAGCTGGACGCTGCAATCATTGCACGCAGGTTATGTGCCTTGACGTTTTATCAACAGTACGTCACTGTTTTCTGCATACAATCTAACGGAAAAACAGATGAAAATGGCGCAGAGGGGAGCAAAATATACAATGCTGCTTATTGAAAAACTGGACAGATTACCTTTTACTGTGGCAGAATCACCGTCCACAGAGTGGCTAATCCATGGCCATATAACTTTCCAGTTTCAGTATTGCCTAGAAGAACAACAGGCAGGCAGATTTGAAGAAATGGGTAAGGAATTCATCAAGGAATCTTGGGAATTACTGTATAGATTTTGATGCAGGAGTGGGGATCTAGAAGTGTTTCTAAGCGGTACAAACTGTGAGAACACTTTAGTGGATCTCTCATATGCCAGGACTATTATGCTGCACAGGGCCTGTAATGGTTCAGTGGCAAACCTATCTTGTCATTTGAGGGGTACCCCGGCAGCCGTGATTACTCCACTATTCAGGTTACTTTCAAATGGGAGGTACTTGATGCTGAACGATCAAGGTTGTTGTGGGATGCTTCCGGGCATCGCATATCTAGTCACCGTGAGCTCCAGGGTTACTTGATGTATGCAAGTATTGTTCCCACCGACACACACAGTCAGGGAGGCGCCGCTATGGCCTTCATTGAATGTTTCCCTTATACGGTTTGATACTCTGAGCAGAATGAAAGCCATGCTTTTACAGAAAACCGTGCCCTTAACCTCCGCCCGAGAGACTTTGATCTCCAAGTAGCAAGGTCCTCGGCAGAGATACAGGCACTCATACGTACAAACTGCCCCTTCCATTTCGCAGAAATGGTAAATCATATCTTTAACGTGTCTGATACGATGGGTATAGTACACCTATTTAAGACCATAGGTTCGGGACTGTTAAGCACCTTTCAGATGGTCCTCGGAGTTATAGCAAACTTTATACACTCCGTATTTGGAAGCATTTTTGGATGACTTCCGCTGATCCTGTTTCTAATAGCAGGAATCCTTATTGTACTTTTTCTGCTACGCAATGGACGTCCCAGTCACCAAGGAGATGGAAAAAGAACTCCAGGATCGCAAATACTGTGATCGCATGGTACAACATCTGGGCACACCTCGCCTACGGGAACTGAGTGCGTCTTGGTTCCTGTCATTTAGACCAGTCTGGATGGACTGCATCTTACCTGTTCTCCGATGCCTGTTCTGCGGAGGAGAATGCGTGTTGGATCTCTAACACTTCCATCAGTTGCACAACCGGACGTTGATGCATTGCTGGACCCGATGAAGGCCCATGATCTGCAGTGTCCCCAGCGTATTCCAATGTTGGTGGCGGCATTCTTAGAGCATCCACAGGAATTCTCTGCTCCTGTTGGAATGGAAACCGGCTCTTCCACTGACACCCAGGCCTTGGATGGTGCACAGGCTGCCCCAGTATCGACTGCAGGCAGTATGGAAGATCATCTGTGCTCAATTGTCATAATCTGCAAGGTGTTACAGGGATCGTCGTGTGCCAAGGCAGGCAGCAGCAATGTTGCGTCTACCAGCCAGGACACATAAACATTTGGCTCGTGTGTGCTGGGAATTTTTTTAAATTTTTTTTTTAACAAACTCCAAATTGGAACTCCAAAGCAAATCGACACTTTTTATGACCTGCATGTCTTTCTGATGCTTATAGTTGTTCGAACTATATACGGACCGAGTAGAGCTATTGCTTGAGTGACAATTCTTCAGTTTTAGCACTTTTTAGAGTTTTTAACGTTTGTTTTAGCAGAACTATGGTTTTTACTGCATATGTTTGCGTACCAGTGCCTAGACAGGTAGTATGTTAGAATCAACTTATGTCGTCCAGTCGGATGAGGAGTGGGTGTCATATTCCAATATAGGCCAGGTTAACATCCCAACCTTTCACCTATATTCGTCCCTACATTACATACATTACGGGCTGCTAGGACTGACCCTTTACCTAGTTACAGTACTGCTCACAGGACGTGGGGTTTTCCCTGAACAATAGCCTCATACATTATGCATGAGGATCCGGGGATTCTTGGAAACTCAGCAGGACTACCATCTCCTGCATAATTACTATGTACAAGCTTCATTCCCGACGTCATCCTAAGTCCGGCAGTGGCACGGCAAGGTAGAACCCCTGGGGATATCTTCGGGTATATAAACATCACATCTTGCTGAGATAGTCAGAGGAGATCACAACTTCCATGTCGACACACTGACGTGAGATGCTGAGGTTCCTGCATGCAGATACTCCAGCTCGCAGTGGTCTGAACATCCCTTGACGGGTGTCCAACTCGAGACCAAGACGGGGTCTCACAGTCTCTCACTTCAGGTAATGGGGTTGACTCTATCCTAGAGGGATTCTTGGCTTAACACCTACACACATGCTAGGTACACTTAGGTACATCTAATTAGGGTAGCATCGTAGGAGTACGCATTTTATTGTCATGTATTTTACATACTTGCCTATGTTCATGATTATAGCAGAATGGTAGAGATCTACCATCCTTTCACCTTCTTAGTGCTTTTAATCGTTTATATCTGTTTCTGTCTAGTGGTTGTTTCAGCACACCTATTTTACACTACAATGACGATTCTTCAATAAATGCTTATTGAAAGAAGTCCATATCGTTAATTCTGTGTATCTTTCTGAGACCAAGTGAGCACGAGTGACTGAGCGAATGGTATTGCACTGTTTCCACGATTCTGAGGGATCAGGGTTGTCATGTTCGATAGTTGCCAAGAACTATTCTCTCCTTGGTAAGAGGAGTTTTTAGTGGTACTGTGAGCTAGCTGGTATACAGGCCAACATACTCGGTGGGGGTGTCTGGAATCAGTTTGGACTCCAAGCCCGCAGTGTATGTTGTCTAAACCCGCAGATCCTGTATAGGTTTTATAGGAACTACACGACACTATGTGAGAAAGAGTGATTTACCATGATCAACAACTTTACCTTAAGATTTTATCTATTTATATGATTTGCTTTGTATATTTCAATCAATGTTTATGATTTTTATTAACTAATAAACAAATTTACCTACCTAACTCAGGAAGGTGTTGGACACTAAAGGGGTAATATTTACTATTCCTACTCGAATCTAAACCAACTTAGGGAATGTGTTGGACACTAAACGGGTGATATTTACTATTCCCACTCCAATCTAAACCAATTTGGGGAAGTTGTTGGACACTAAAGGGGTGACATTTACTATTTCCACTCCAATGTAAAGCAATTTGGGGAATGTGTTGGACACTAAAATGGTGAGACTTACTATTCCCACTCCAATCTAAACACACTCAGGGAAGGTGTTGGACACTAAAGGGGTGATATTTACTATTCCAACTCCAATCTAATCCAACTTGGGGAAGCTGTTGGACACTAAAGTAGTGACATTTAATAATCCCACTCCAATCAAAACCAATTTGGGGAAGGTGTTTGGACACTAAAGGGGTGATATTTACTATTCCCACTACGATCTAAACCAATTTGTGGAAGGTGTTGGACAATAAAGGGATGACATTTACTATTCTCGCTCCAATCTAAGCCAACTTGGGGAAGGTATTGGACACTAAAGGGGCGACATTTACTATTCCCATTCCAATCTAAACCAGTTTGGGGAAAGTGTTGGACACTAAAGGGAAAACATCTACTATTCTTAGTCCAAACTAAACCAATTCGGGGAAGGTGTTGGACACAGAAGGGGTTAAATTCCTTATTCCCACTTCAATCTAAACAAAAGTAGGAAATGGATTGGAATCTAAAAGGGTGAAATTTATTATTTCCACTCCAATCTAAACCAATTTGGGGAAGGTGTTAGACACTTAGGGTGAAATGTACTATTCTCACTCCAATCTAAACAAACTTAGGGAAGGTGTTGGACACTAAAGAGGTGACATTAGCTATTCCCACTCAAATGTAAACAAACTTAGTGAAGGTGTAAGAAACTTAAAAATGCAAATTGATTTAATACAATTCAAAATAAAACTTTTTACCTACAATATAATATTTTACAGATACAAAATCCATAGTTAATACTATATATTATCTCATTTAAGGACATTATATATTTTTCTAAAATGTTATATTATAACACACTAATTTGAATTACTATAATTTATATGAAAAAATAAATAAAAAAATAAAACGCATTTTTTATTTAATAACATTTTAAAAATTGTAAATAATCTTTTATACCACTCAAAAAGGTTTAATAGTGCAATTACTTTTTTTCAAAAAAGAAATTTCCTAAAAAGAAATCACAAAATTATTTAAATGTTTGACATTATATTCCATACCAAAAATTAATAAGTTTAATGTAACATATTAATAAATACAAATATAAAATTGTTTTTAAAATGTCAAATACATTTTTAATATTTTAACATATTTAATATTTTATTTTAAAAAACAGGTAAATATATCTTATTTCACATTTAATTTAAAATTAAATACAAATATAATACAATAAAATACATTTTAAAATTATTAAAATATTTGCATAGCCAAAAAGTATTTACGTCATATTAAAATTTACAATATAATTTTTTTCAATCTCCCCAACCTTGTCCCCTATTAACCCAACATCCCGCTACAATAAAAAAATTTCAATTCCTAAAAAAAAAATGTAATAATGAAAATTCACAAACTATAACAATGTATTAAATAAATGTTATTCTAAAATTAAAAAATATTGAGAAAAATATAAAACAGAATAAAAAACACTACATTACATACTATTTTACACTAAATAACAATATTATATCTAATGATATTTACTGCATCAATATTTTTTACATCAATATTAAAAACAACAATTAAAACAATATTTTTACCTTCGATTTTCCTGTACACTATATACATGAGATCCCGATAGTCTTGACAAAATATTTCTCCAACACAATATTTTTAACCAATATTTTGTCCAAACACCCTTCAAAGGCCCTCTTTGAAGACACCTCCACTTCAAAGGCACAACTAGGTATAAGAACTAGTTATCTGATCCCAGACATTTCTGGTCCTCTAAAGAAACTCTGCAAGGAAGAAGAACTGCTGTGCTGCTACAAGGACCGTCACTTTGCTGGACTGCTGCTCTGGAAGAACTCCTTATCTGCTATGCTGCCCTGCTGGCTGCTACTCTCTGCCCATACGGAGGAAGAACTGAACTCTTGCTTAAACCCAGAGTGATCTCGAAGGGCATGCTGGCTTGCCTCCTCTTATGAGACTCAGGGATATCAAAGTCTCACCTCCTGCTCCTGTGCTTGGTCCATTGGAAGTGGACCCAGGTGCTTGCTCCAGTGGAACCGACGCTGTTGCAGGAACAGAACCGGTGCATCGCAGTCTGAGCCAACGCATCGCCTCCAGAACTGACACATCAAAACCACCACATTGCTGCATTGAGAGAAGATCGAAGTATCCCCTCGACTGCGTGGAGAAAACTGGCACATCGGCTTCAGAACCAATGCATCTCGGCTCTGGCACTTCATCTTCAGAACTGGCATGTTGCCATTGTTGAGTGGAGAAAATCAATGCAGCACTTCGACTGCGGGATCAACACCAATGCATTGCTCGGCTGCACCCCGCATCTCACTGCTGCAACCTGGCTAAAGGTACTCTGTTCAGCGGTCGTTGCGTGACTCCTGCACTCTATCGTGTTCGGCCTGAACTCTTGACTTTGTCCTGGTCGAGTGGGACCAGATGACCCCCATAGGCACTTATTGCTTCTAAGTACTATTTTCCCTTGTAATCTTTAAAAATTCATATCCTGATTTCTACTTATTGGATTTTTGTTGTTTTGGTCTTGTTTTATTTTTAAAATCATAATATATTTTTCTAAACTGGTGTTGAATCTTTTTGTGGTGTTTTCACTGTGTTACTGTTTGAAATGTTGCATAAATACTTTACACATTGGCTCTTAAGATAAGCTTGCCTGCTTTGTGCCATGCTACCAGAGGGTGAGCACCAGTGCTTTAAATGGGCCGGTACTCACCGGTACTGAGTACCGGCACTTCTTGAATTTATCACTCCGAGTACCGGCACTTCTCTACTGCCGAGGAGAGTACCGGTACTCATGAAAAGGTAGGCTGTGAGTGCTGGTGAGCAGGAGTGGAACGTGTTTCTGGCAGCCAAGGCGCCGCTTCTTCCCCGATCTGAGCCCCAGCTGAACTATTCAGCAGGGGTCATTTGAATAATGTCCGGTGCTCACCATCACGCTGTGCTTGACAGAGCAGGGTCCATTCAGGCCCTGTGCTGTCAATCACAGTCACATTATCGTGTGCGTTCGTGCAAGCACAGAAATCATGTCAGTCCCCTGGCAGTGACAATAAGGCTACGGCCAGTCCGGCCCTGGTGGCAATTAAAAAAGCCATGGTAGGTAAAAGGTATAACATGGCTTTTATCATACCCAAGTCTTTTGTGTGTCTGCTATGTTTGTGTGTATGCCTGTTTTTTGTAAGAAAAAAGTGAGAGAACGAGAGAGAGAATCAAGACACTCTCAGGAGGTTTTTAAAGAAAATGGGTGGTACTTTGTACATGTCTGCTCTGCGACAAAGATTCATACCTAACGTAGTAGGGAAGGTTGGTGGGTGGATGAGTGGTTGGATGGATGAGTGAGCAATGGTGGATGTATAGATGGATGGATGAATAGATGGATGGATGAGTGAAAGCATGGATGGGTGGGTGAAAGAGGGTGGATGATTGGATAAAAGGGCGGTGATGGGTGGATAAGTGAAAGGTTGGATGGATGAATGAAAGGGAGGGAGGATGGATGAAAGGGTGGATGATGGATGAGTGAAAGGAGGTATTGGGTGGAAGGAATGAAAGGGTGGATGTAATAAAGGAGTGAAAAGGTTGATGGATAGATGAGCAAAAGGATTGATGGATGAGTGAAAGGATGAATGGATAGGTTTGGAGATGGTTGGATATGAAGGGTGGACAGAGAGAATGGTGAAAGGCAGAATGATGGATGAAAGACTGAATAGACGACAGAATATAAAGATTAAATGGTGGACATCAGCAGGCAAATGGTAGGATGAACGGATAGATCGATGGAAGAGACGAGAGATATCTTCTGGGGAGGGTCATGATGATTTGCTTCATTTGCTTGGTGCCATAAGACCTTTGGATCGAAGTGGGGTATTTTCAATTTCTTCCTACTCACATGCTCAAAAATATGTACAATTGTGCCAAACAGCAATTAACAGTATGGCATTAAGAAGGTGCAATTATTGCAAAAATAGGAAATGTTAACATATTATTGCACTTCTCTTTCGTTTTGTGTAATGAGTTAACCTGCTTTGTTTATATAAACACATTTCTCATGTGTTTTGGTATGTGCTGCAACTAATTAGAAGTTGTTAAGTATCATCATGTCTTGCCCTTAGCCCCGCCCCTTGCCCCCCCCCCACACAACACCTGTAGCTCAATTTAATGAGTACCAGCACTTATTTTTTTCCATTTAAAGCACTGGTGAGCACAGGTTAATTTATGGTTTGTAGCTGACTTCCCCTGACTATTATTGTGGTTCCTGCTTGGACAGGGTGCATTCCTCTGCCAACCAGAAACCCAATTTCTAACAGCTTATAAGCCTGCTTTCCAATGGAGGTGAAAATAGCAGACAATGCTATTATATTGAATAATAGCCTCACTTTTCATAACAGGCATGCAAGTGAGAATTATTTTTGAAACTCGCATTAGGCTATTGTCTTGATGCCGAATTTAGCTTAGTATGGAAACGATATGAGGGTGGAATTGGTATAAAGTAACAAAGCCGATATTTGGTGATATTTTCTTCTGTTCACACTTCTTGCAAGCATTGCACCTACTATTTTGTTTGTTTTTATCATAGTTACTACTGATATTGTCTGCACTAGGATAGGATTTTGATTTTAAAATAAAATTTTCAATATATGCATTGCTTACTAACATACTTGAATGTGCCTTTCTCTATTAAAAGACAGTTTGAGTTCCACAAAGGATCCCTGTGATATTCCATAGAAATTATTGTTACCTGAAATGGATATCACTCATATACTGTTCAGTGGTTTGCGGAAGAGTAGTAGCCCAACTGACTTTCTGTCTTGGGTTGGCAAATTGACTAAGTCCTTTGTGCCAGGGTCTAGAAAGCCTATTCCCAGTCCATGTTCAAAGAGGTCGAGAAAGCGTATGGACGGCCAACTTTGTTTTGCTGGATTTCTGCAATGGTAGTCTTCTTTGTCTTGAAAGACAGGATCAATTTTCTTTGCATTTCTTGAATTCAGATTTGCTTTAGGATAGGATAGGATAAAATTTGTAAAGCGCACTTATACCCAGGGTTGTCAAGGCACTGAGCAGACGAAGGAGAGGAAGGAGGCATGAATCAACCATCTATGATGAGAAGAGCCATGTTTTCAGCAATTTTCTGAAAACCGTGAGAGATTCCGTGTTGGAAATGGAAGGGGGCAGGGAGTTCCAGAGTTTAGTGGCTGCTACTGAAAAGGAGCGACCGCCCCATCTGGCCCTGCGATATCTTGGAGAGATCCGTTTTTTTCTGGGAGGAGGATCTCAGAGTCCTTCCTGGGGTGTACCATTGGAACATGGATTTCAGCTGCAGTGAGCCCTTTCTATGCAAGGCCCTATAAACCATATTAAGGACCTTGAAAGAGATGCGTTTCCAAATGGGAGCCAGTTCAAGGCAAAACTCTCCTCCCTGGCTTTATTGCTGGGTATGCAAGGTAATTGATCACTTACTCTCTCCAGTGCATCCGTTGGTATGTATATCTTTTCACATTGTGATACAGTTGCCTTCAGCATTTCTTTTTGTTTGACTTACTTTCTGTCATGCCTTGCACTATTTCCTGACACATTGTAATTTTTCTGAAGTTAGGGAGGAGTTCCGGTGGACGGAGCTAATGCATGACTTTAGAATGAAGGTATAGCCTCTTTCTTTATTGATATTTCTCTTAACACCCTCTCCTTCATCCTATCAATAGTATACAAAGCGATTGTGCTTACGTTTTTTGCTGTTGTCACCCTTCCTGAATTGCTGTTTATCTCTGCATTAGAAGGCACTGCTCTGATGAATCACTCTCCACTCCTGCTTCTTTTCGGGGAATCTCTCAATATTATGTTTATTGCTTTACAAGGTAAGGGAGGATATAATCTGCTCTTTTGGTTGGATTCACCAATATGCTCCTTTTAAGCCACAAAGCCTTCAGAGTGCATGTCTTGTTCATCGAATTGTGATGGTTTGGGTTACTAGAATTCCCTTTAGGCTGTAACAATGTTCACATTTACCATGCCCAACATAGGAGCTGTATGACACTCGGGCTGTAACAAGGTCAGAAACACTGCCAGGCATCAGGTGAATTTCTGACCCCCATTGTCCTGTGCGATCCGAGCGCGGTCTAGACGTCTTTTTCTCCAGGAAGCCGATTAGATTATACTTCTGGCATTGACTCGGCATTCCAGCACCAGCTTCTGACCGAAGACGGAGTGGCTGCCAGTCTCGCACCAGTGACCGACTCATTGCGGTCTCTCCTTAAGTAAGTGTTTGCCTGCTCGAATCAGGCTGCATATTCCTCCCCCCCTGCCGCTCCATCCCGCTTTCTTCTCCCCTTCCCCCCATCACGCTTCAACTAAGTGGTTTTTCCCTTTGTTTCTCCCGTAGTTCACACTGCGCGCACACCAACAATGTGGTGGTACGCTTGGAAGTATCTCCCGACTATTGGATAGTCCTCATACGGGGCCAGGCACCTCTAATACAATTACCCCCACCTGGTACTCCAGCTAAACCTACAGTGGCCAGTGCATTCTTCTGCACTATTAACACGTAAGTCGTTGTCTCTCTTCGGGCTCTTGGTTCATCCGCTCACCTCGACCCTCGCTAACAATTTTGACCCGCCCTTTTAGGACGTGGCTTAGGCCTGGCCCTACCTCCGTGACCTGTCTCAGACCCACTCCCCGAGGCTGAATAACCTGCTACAGTCGGTTCACCATCAGTTTATCCGCGTAATCCCTACGCCCTGGTGAGATTTGTCTCTTACCCGTTTACTCTGTCACTTATGGCTGCATGCATAGAAGCGCGATTTTAGTCCGTCCTACCTGCGTGAGGCACTCCATTCTTCCTTCTTGTATGAGTGCATCCTCTCTCACCCACGCTCAATTACAGCCTAAATCACGATTACCTCCTAACTTACGCTCCTTTCGACCGCACTGTTGGCGAATATTATCCAGAGGCACTATATAGACACCACCGGCTCTATTGTGTGCCTGCACCATCTCTCCATTGACTCATCGTTCTTTCTTTTGGATGTGAGATTGATTCCTGTCTCATTTACGCTTTATTACACAGTATTGAATACTCCCTCTCCACTCTATGTTTGTCTCATTCGTTTTTTGCCAAATCGTTTTCAATGCTCTCCGCATGTACAAGCAATATTTGTATTAAGTTAAAATAATTCATATCAAGGGACCACCCATTTATACTTTGTTTTTCCCAATCGATAGATTCCTCTTGCTCACAAACATCGTCCTGATGATGATCTCTAATTGATTGAGATCGAAACGCCGTTGACCTTTACACAACTTAAACTCCTTTATTGTTTAAAATTCACATGGAGTTTTTCTAATGTAGTCAATGCGATGCATTTTTAATGTCACCTTGACCCGTCATGCTTCCCCCACTATTTTGTGAGCACCTGAACTATAAAAAAGAAAAAAAAAATGTTGATATAGTATTTATGAAATAAATCACTACTATGTCAATACCATTGTGTGTCCCTATGTACATTGTGCAGCGGTCTTAAACCGTTGATTCTGGCAATTACTAAATTCCTATTGCTGTATGTTTGATGATCAATAATCTCCTTAATTCAATAGCCCTGGTTGTTTGGGACCCTTTGTGGCCTTATATGTACCATTGTTTCTTGACACTACTATTGACTACCCCAGGTTCAAATATCAGGGGTCCCCTTGCTCCTTAAATATACCCCATTGTCCTGCAGCACGTCTATGATCTTTATTTGTGACGGCATTTTGGAAGTTACAGTTCTGGAATTATAATTATTTGGTGTATTTTCTGATCAACATATTTTGTACCCATGGAGGCTTTTTATTTACCGTTAGAATTTATGTTGGGGCATTGTGTCATGTAGGTTAGCATTGTTTGACATAGATTAGCATGGTGCTTGGTGTTTAAACCTGTGGTTGAAAGATAAGTAGCTTTCCTGTTCTATATTGCTTCTCTATTAGTTTTAGTTTGATTACTTGTTGATTTCTTGCGTTCAGGAGTGGTGGGCCATTTTGACTATGCAGGCTGAGTCCTTATTGACTTAGGGGCATATTCACAAGGACTTATCGCCGAGTTAGCGCCACCTTAACGCATCAAAATTGGAGATAGATTTAACGCCCCATTCACAAGCGGGTGCAAACTGCAGACATCGCCAGTATTCCCGCGATAACTGCCGCAAAATTTATCTCCACGGGTGACACCCCCAACTAACCCTAATGAGATGCAGAGTAGGCGTTCCCGTGCAAAAACTCACTAAAACCCCACAACACCACTTTCACAATGAACTGCCAGATCTGCGATGCGAACCAAAAACAGGCGATAAGCCGCGGTAGCAGCAGGGAATTAACACCTGCCTTCTGCTGGTGTTAAGCAGGACGACTACCTGCAGTACGAAAAGGAGCCCAGCCCAGAGCCACATCGGAAGACCCACAGATGCCATGGAGCCAATGATCATGCAGCTCGGAGACCCAAGAGGGCCACAACACCCACCGCCACCACTCCCAGGCCCCGCACCCGGACCCCCCCCGGACAAACACATACCGTGCACGACACAAGAGCCACAAAAAGCGCATGATGTTGCACAATGACAAAAAGAAACACACATGTGTGGTCAGAAGAACGAGAAACAGTCACTCATCATTGAAGTAACATTCAAAAACTTTATTGAAATACAACACAAAACACCAATGCGGAAGACTCCTGTCGGATCCGTCCGGGACAATCTTGATGTCACAGCCTGGAAAATAAAGCACAAAATCAGAACGTGTGTCATGCGCACATCAAAGGAATGAGACACAGAGAAACAGAGAATAAAAGAAAGGCAGAGAGAGAAAGAAAGAAAGGGAGAGAGAGAGAAGGAAAGGAAGAGCGAGAGAGAGAGAGAGAAGGAAAGGAAGGGAGCGAGAGCGAGAGAGAAGGAAAGGAAGAGAGAGAGAGAGAGAGAGAGAGAGAAGGAAAGGAAGGGAGAGAGAGAGAGAAGGAAAGGAAGAGAGAGAGAGAGAGAGAGAGAAGGAAAGGAAGGGAGAGAGAGAGAAGGAAAGGAAGGGAGAGAGAGAGAGAGAGAGAGAGAGAGAAAGGAAGGAGAGAGAGAGAGAAGGAAAGGAAGGGAGAGAGAGAGAGAAGGAAAGGAAGGGAGAGAGAGAGAGAGAGAAAGAAGGAAAGGAAGAGAGAGAGAAGGAAAGGAAGGGAGAGAGAGAGAGAGAGAGAGAAGGAAAGGAAGAGAGAGAGAGAGAGAAGGAAAGGAAGGGAGAGAGAGAGAAGGAAAGGAAGGGAGAGAGAGAGAGAGAGAGAGAGAGAAAGGAAAGGAAGGGAGAGAGAGAGAGAGAGAGAGAGAGGGAGGGACACTGCCGCCCCCACGCACCCAGGCACCACTGCTCACCTGCTGCCACCGGTGTGTCTCCAACCACGAGCCGGTATACACTGCAAGCCACCAGGTCTGCAATCTGTAATCGAGGCCAGAGTCAATCATGGCAGAGTCCATCTCACTGCACACGGCAACAATGCCTGTCCGTCCCTGCGCACACATGCAGCCGCACCCTACCCCCTCCCGCCCACCAGGCCCCATTGCTCACCTGCCGCCAACGGTGTGTCCACCAGTGGGCACACCACGTGCCCGTGCAAGCTCCAGGCCCCGGTCCCGCCACCATGGCATGCTCCACATCATGCGGACCCGCACCGCGGCCCAGCAGGTCCCACACATGATGCTGAGTCCTGAGGCATTAATGGCAGAGACCACATCAGTGCACACGTCATCATCGCAGGCTGCAAACCCGCTCAGCAATTTCGGTGCCACAAACCCTGTGCAACCCCAGTCAGCGCCACGTGGTGGTAGGCCCGTGACGGCCGCAAGGCTTCGGGTGCCACTAACCCTGTGCAACCCCAGTCAGCACCACATGGTGGTAGGCCCATGACGGCCGCAAGGCTTCGGGTGCCACTAACCCTGTGCAACCCCAGGCAGCGCCACATGGATGTAGGCCCGTGACGGCCACATGGCTTCTGGTGCGACTAACCCTGTGCGCAACAACTCATGGGCCCTTTATGATTGAGAATCGTGGAACGTCCGTCATCCAGTCACCTCCGGCAGTGGGGAATGTGACGTTGTCGGCCCCTTATATTGGCGGGGTCACATGGCCTGTGACGCCTGTGCCGGATGGGTGTGGTGTGTGTGCAAACCTGCCCTCAGGGAGTGGCCGTGACATGCTGACAACTAGACCAGTGACCTGCAGACCACTAGCGTGTAAACCTGTGACATGTAGCTATGTGCCCCCCCCCCCGGAGCGTAAGCGGAGTGGTCTGGCCTGGCGTACGCCGGACCATCGCAGGGCGTGCAACAATGACTTGGGGGCTCTGGGCGTGGTTCAGTCCATGTCCGGACAAGGAAGTGACTAATGCGTGTGTCCCTGTTGTAGTGTCTACGGCACCCGGAACGCAATCTGCAATGTAGCACACTGTGACTGGAATCCCACTAGATGAGCATCATTGACGTTAGGGGGAGTAACTGACCCTACATTCATCCACACATTCATACTTGAATGATGAAAGACATGACACAGCAGTGCGATTCTGAATGTTTAATGCACATCCAGTGGAGTTTTGCAGCTGGAGCAGTACAGGGCCATGCCAACCCCACTTCACAATATGGGCCCATGGAGGGCCAGCCAGAGTCCATCAGGGAATGACAAGTACAGCGGAAGAGGAAGAGTACAGTCCGCAGTCTGGTCGCTGTGTCATTGGTCACCACAGAGGATATGGCAGTCCATGTCGCGGTCCAAGGTGAGTGCAGCAGAGTGTATCGGGGGTCAGTGGAAGGTCATGGGGCCATGTGCGGCACCAAGCAGCAACAGGCCAGGTGGTGGAAATGAATGCTAGTGCCTTCTTCTGATCTCAATCCCACCCACGTCCTCGTCCTCAGATGTGTGCTCTGCCTCACCTGTGGGTGGTGCAGTTCCGGCTGCGGCACTGTGTGCCACTGACACATCAGGGGCCAGAGGTGGATTGTCTGCCGCACTGTGAGGCACTGACACACCAGGGGGCGGAGATGTGGATGGTGTAGGAGCAGCAGCATTCATCTGCGCCACGCCTTGTGGCAGCAATACCATGATGAGGATCTGAAGGGCATGGTAGATCCCAGCTACATTTTGCTGATGTGCAGTGGTGGCTGCCATCCTTTCTGCCTCCATTCGCACCATGTCCTCCATGAGCCTCGGCATGTGTGCCAGCTCACGGCTGAGATCGCTGGAGCCACTCTGAGCGGACAGGTGTTCTTGTCTCCGAGTCATGACTCCAGCGATGTCAGCCAGGGCTCGTTGGAGACCATGGAGTGGCCTGTGGGTGTCCGTTAGGGACTGGAGGTGGTCCCTGATGGGACTTAGACACCCATGGATGGCGTCAAGTTCGGTAGCCATGAGGTCGAACCCCACCCGCACCTGCTCAGCCATCTCCCTCTGGCCCTCCAACACACGGCGTTGGAAGGCCATGTGTTGTTCGTGGGGGTCCTGGGAGACAGCCGGGGTTGTGGGTGCCTCCTGCTGGGTGGTTTGTGGAGTGGGTGGGGTCTCCTCGATGCAGCTGGGCTGCCCTGATCCTGGAGGTGATTGGCGGATGAGTTCAATGATGTCTTGGAGGGCTTCGGTGTCGATGCTGGGGGTGTCCTCCTCGTCATCAGTGAAGAGTGGCTGGGACTGCTCTGCAGGAGGTGTTGACGGTTCCTCTGCAATGTGAAGGGGAGATGCTGTATTACAATGTGTCCACATGTATGTAGCCGCATGGTACATGTTCACATTCAGACAGCATGTCAATGTACATTGTGACAGTCTGTAGATCAGGGCCATGATCCAGAGTCATTGTGGGTGTGCACTGTGCTCTGCTTGATTGTGCATGTGTGCCATTATGGCCATCTCCCCCCGTCCCCCCAATACCTGGTGGTTACTCACCCTGTTGCTGTTGTGTTGTGTCATGTCGAGCAGTGTCCGCCTCCCCGACTCCTGCCACGGTCTCCACACTGATGACTGTTGACACCAGCTCCTCCATGTCATCCAGCTCCAGCTGTGGCGCTGGGCTCCCACCTCCAGTCTGCATTGCTGCCTTCTGGTTGCCTGCGAGTTTCTCCTTGGTTTTGCGCTTGATGTCAATCCATCGCCTCTTGACCTCATCCATTGACCTCTTGTGCTCTCCGGCGGCATTCACCTTGTCCACGATGGACCGCCATATTCCATTTTTGGTGCCCAATGACACGTTGGAGGTGACGAACAGTTCTTGATGGTGTTCCATCACCTCAGTGACCAGGATCCTATTCTCGTGCGGACCAAACCGCATCTTCCTCTTCTTCTTGTCCTTGCCCTTCCCTGTCCCCGAGGTCCCAGGCTGGTCATCCGGGGTGCTTGTGGGGTTCCGCTCGTCCTCTGCACCTGCTCCGGCTGCCTCCATGGTGATTCGGTGTTGGTTATTTTGTGTTTGTGTGTTTTTTCTACTATTGTAGTGATTTTCCCGCCTGCCGTGTGTGTATTACAGGCCTGGCGCTCCTTATCGCTGATTTCCTCATCGCGGTTTGGCCCATCGCACGTTTTTTTGAATTGGGGTTTGTGTTTTTATCTCCGTCGCGGTGGTTGTATGGCGGACATTGGCCGTGTTTTCGGCAAACTATCGCATGGTACCGCCGTGTTGTGAATTCCACGTTAACACAGGGTTATTTTCCCGCAATAGACTGCGATGTGTAAAGTTGCGTTAAGATTTTTTGGAGATGTTTAGCGCAAGTTCTTGTGAATATACCCCTTAGACTATTAACTACGCATTTCTTTTTTTTTACATTAAGCCAGTAGATACATGTAAAGTAAATCACCTGAATAAGTGATAAAACATGAAATGAAATGAAAAGGGGATTTGTAGAGCGCATGGTTACCCTGGAGCATCCCAGCGCTAAGTGGTATAAGATGTTTAAGTAGCCCTTGAATTGCGATTCTGTTTTTCCCCCTTGGTCCTTTGTATTCCTAGATATGTCTGTCTACACCATGGGCAGTACTATTGAGATGCAGAGCAATGTGCATCACTACTGTATACAGAGGGACCACAACCTCCTATGTGACCAGATGCTTGCAGTGGCAACCAGTGCACTGCCACCGGTGCTACTTTTTTTGTTTTCATCTGTTTTTATTTGTTTTGTTTTTACATATCCAAAAAGGCAACTTGTCAAGTCGAGAGCCATCTATACATTACTCCGTCTATTAATGATAGAAGTACAGTGTTTAAAATGGGTGCTGAACTAAACATACATATCTTCTCTTTCGCTAGTTCAGGGTCGCGAGTACCCAGAGCAATCAGTCCACTTCACGGAGGCAGAAATTACAGTGCAGTAGTTGCATGGTCTCGATAGTGTGTTTTACAGAGGCCTTTCCGAACATTTAGCATATACAATTGGACAGATGTTATGTTCAAAACTGTAGGAACCAAACAAACCATGGCAGCATTAACCGATATCTTATGTGAGTATCTCACCCAACATCCCCACCCACACCTCTGTTTCCCCGTCCCGTGACATCAGCTTGGCATTGGGCCCCCATCTATTGGCTGCAGCTATGTCCACCCCGGTTGGCAAGCGGTGTATGTGTGTGTCCTTGCCTGTCCCCCTCCTCGTGCCGTAGAGCCTGGAGCAATCCCCCCCACTGAGCCGCTATGGGCTCCTTCCTTAGTCCCAACGTTTCTTCCCGCAGAATGGCGATTTCTTCTGCTTTGGCCCAAGCGAAGAGCGAGTGCCTCCATGCATTTATGTGCGGCGGTTCATGTGCCTTCCACGGCTTAGTGAGAAGGCGCTTGGCAACCACCAATCCTAGGTCAAGGAACCTAGATGTAACTTTCGTGGCCGGGGTTCTACAGAAATGATGTAATATGTAAGCAGACCATTCAAAGGGTATGGCTCATCCTGTGCATGTGTGTAATTGCTCACTAATTGCGCGCCAATAGATAAGAAGTTTGTGGCATTCCCACAGCATATGTATAAATCCTGCTCCGGGTTCCGAGCAGCAGGGGCACACCGCATCCGTGCGGTGAAAGTACCTGATTATCAACTCGGGCGTAAGGTATGCTCTGTGGACTATAAACAATTGTATTTGTCTGAAGCGCATATTTCTGGGTATGCGAACTGGGCTTTTCAGTACCTTTTCCCATTCCCTGTCCTCCAATTGGCGTCCCAGATCCGTTTCCCATTTGCGACGGAGTGGGTCTAGACTGATCGCTGTGTGCGTTCGTAGTGACGCTGCGAACCAGCGGATTAAATGCCTGCCCCGCCCCATGACATGGAGGTACTGTACAGTAAGGTGTTGGTTTGGTTCCGTGGTCATGTCCCCCCATTTAGCAGTTAGTGTCGCGACCAGTGATCGGTGTCTTAGGAACTGCCCCGGCGGTAGTCCCACGTCGTCTACTAAGGATCGAAATGGTGTAAGCGTGCCATCTTGATACAGATCTCCCAGTGTCTGTATATCGGCTGCGTGCCAATCTCTGAGCACAGTGGACGTGAGTGCCCCGCGTCCAGTAGGGGATCCCAGCAGTGGCACCGCTGGCGCATAGGGAATTAGCGCTTTGGTGAGGTAGAGGCTACGGCGAAAGCACTTATATGCTACCGCCAGAAGGAGTGGCTTCGGCATGGTGGTTTTAGTGGCCGGGTGAAAGAGCCTGGTTATTTGTTCTAGTGAGTGGGGAGGTAGCGTGGTCGCAGTGTCCTCACGACCCCTATCCGCAAGCCAGCGAGCAATCCACTGCAGCTGTGCGGCTAGGTAATAGTGTTCTAAGCAGGGCGCAGCAAGGACTCCCTGGTCGGTCGGTAAGTACAGTTTTGTCAGTGCTACTCTGTGCCTGGCATTCCCCCAAAGGAAGTCCCTGAGCAATCTGGTGAGTGTAGTGAAGAAGGACGCCGAGATATATAGGGGGAGATTAGCAAAGTAGTACAGAAGGCGGGGGAGAATCACCATCTTGGATAGTGCCACTCTACCCGAGACTGTTAGTGGGAGCGTGCTCCAGAAGTTCATCTACGACTTAAGTGCTGTCAAGGCCCTTCCGAGATTGCCATCAAATAGATCCGACGGTTGACGGTATATCTGGATCCCCAGGTAGCGGAAGGTGTCCTCCCTCCATTGTACCCCTACACCATTTAATGTGTAACCCGGATCTCTGCTTCCCTCCCCGAATGCATAAACATAGGACTTGCCAGCATTTACGCTGAGGCCCGAGATGGTGGCGAAGTCCCGCAGTGCGTCTGCCAGCTGGGTTGGTATATTCTCTATATCCTTCACATAGATCAAGAGATCGTCTGCGTACAGCGACACCTGGTGTATCGCGTCGCCCAGGGGTATGCCGTCTCCCAGTGTCGCTCGCAGCATTGCTGCTAGGGGCTCTATTGCCAGGGCAAACAGGAGGGGTGACAATGGGCACCCCTGCCTGGTGCCTCTGCATATCGGAATGGTGTCAGAGATATATGGTCCCAATCGCACCCGAACTGTGGGATTCTTGTATAGTAGGCCAACCATCTGAAGGAATCCAGGGCCCAGCTCGTATCTCGATAGTACTGCTGCTAGATAGCTCCATTCCAGGCAATCAAAGGCCTTTTCGAGGTCTAACACTAGGCATCCCGCTCTGGGCCACGCCCTCACACCGTCCGACGCCACTCTGAAAAATCGCCGCAGATTTAGCGATGTACTACGTTTAGGTACAAATCCATTTTGGTCAGAATGAACCAGTTCGGGGACTACCAGCGCTAGCCTGTCTGCCAACACTTTGGCAAATATCTTGTAGTCCGTGTTGAGCAGCGCTAGGGGTCTATAGGATCCCAGGGCTGTGGGGTCCCTGTCTGGTTTCAGCAAGGACACGAGGTAGGCCTCACGCATCGAAGGGGGCAGCGTGTTTGCATCCAGAGCCGTGACGTAGAGGGTGTGCAATCTTTGTACCAAAGATTCCCAGTAAGCTTTGTAATATTCGGCTGGTAGGCCGTCTGGTCCCGGTGTTTTCCCGGATGCCATAGCTCGGATCGCCTCCCCGAGTTCGTCTAGGGTGAGGGGACCATTGAGTGCCTCCTGATGTGCCGCCGTCGCTGTGGGTAGTTGGATAAGCTCTAGGAATCTCTCCAGCTCTGGACCTTGGCAACGCCTCTTTGATTGGTATAATTGTTTGTAGTGGTCTACCATCACTCTATGGATCTCGCGCTGTGTGTATACCAGGTTCCCTTTCGGCGTGCGTATTGCTCCGATTGGGGCGTGTTTACTGTCTTGCTTCAGGAGCCATTCTAACAGACGGCCCGCTCTATCTGCTGTGGCATGTGTGCGAGCGGTATGAGCCGTGTAGTTGTGGCAGCGTAATCTCTCCATAAGTTCCGCGTGTCGCATTCGGAGGGTTTCCAGGCGGCTCGAATGTCTGCCCCCACCCTCTCCCTCGCGTTCATATTGGAGCAGTTGTGATTCTAGGTGGGTGAGCGATAGTGCTAGCTGTTTGCGCACGTTCCATGTGGCCCCTAGGCAGTGACCTCTAATCGCTATGTTATGGGCATCCCATTCCACCAGTGCATCACTGGCCGTGCCTTCGTTAAGCTCGAAATATGTGAGGACAGCTGTTCCAAGTGACGCGCGGAATTCAGGATCTTCCAACGCAGCAGGTTGGAGGCGCCATGTGGGGATGGGGGGGCGATCTGCTTCCCAACTGAGCTGGATTCGCATAGGGTTATGGTCGGAATGTGTCCGTCCCAGGTATTCCGATGTCTCGACGAGCGGGAGCAGAGAATGAGAGCCCACCACTCTGTCTAAGCGCACGTGCAGGTCATGCAGTGCTGAATAGTAGGAATAAATACGTTCGTTGGGGTCGAGGACGCGCCAGAGATCGAGCAATGCCCAGTGTGACAGCCAGTCCGTGAGTGCCTGCGCGTGTGACACCGCCGATGTCTTCCGGAGGGGAGGGAAGGACCTATCCATATGTACATCCAATACCGAATTGAAGTCCCCACCCAACAGCCAGGGAATCCCAGCGTAAGGAGTCAGCATTGCGGACAACTGTGTTAGGAATGTCGGCTGATCTACATTTGGGGCGTATATCGAGCCTAGTAGTATTGCCTGACCATTAAGGGTCCCACGCACCAGAGTGTACCTGCCATTAGGGTCCGTCACCATATCTTCATAGATGAACGGGATGCCCGCTCTCACCCAGACTAGTGTGCCCCTCGCATGTGCAGAGTACACCGTGCTGTACACTTGTCCCCTCCAGTGGTTGCGCAACCTGTCTAGCTCCAGCTGTGTCATGTGTGTCTCTTGTAGTAGGGCTATTCCAATGGAGTGTCTCTGGAGGTAGGCAAATATTGAGTAGCGTTTCGCGGGAGTGTGCATGCCGCGTATGTTCCATGTAACTATGTTAGCCCGTGCCATTGCTGGTATGTTTTGTAACTGGGGCCGTCGAGGGTGGGGCGTGTCGGGGCGTGTGGGGGTCATCGCTATGTGCTAGTTCCTCGGTTTGCTGCAACAGAAACCATGATTGAACAAAGAGCAACATAACAATTGGGGCGAACTTTGTGGAGTGTCCGTCCAAACCTCTGTAACAACTTAAAAGTGCAAACTAGTTCAGCGTGTTGCCTGAGGGGTTGCGCGCACAGATAGTGTGTCTCTGCAGCTATCCCCCCATTTCCCTGTATGTAGTGTGCCATCAAATGAATTACCCAGAGAAGTATGTGAGGCCAGCCGGGTTTGGTATTCAGGGATATCACCTATGTACCCTCTCCCTATGGCCATATATTTAGTTGTGCGCAGCGCTCCCGCCTCGCTTCCTGATGGGTGAGTGCGACCCCCAACTCTGCAGGCCCACCCACGTTTGCAACACAGGGGTGGAGCACAGTTGTGTGTAGTGAAGTGTCTGTCTACGTGAGCTGCCTCTGGCAGAGGACAGCATAGCAGTTCGTTACCCTATGATACCATCCGCAGTTTGTGGTGTCACCACCGGCAGGCAAAGGTCATCTGAGATTTCGGTTGAGGGTGATGATGAGCCACTGGTCACCAAGGCGTCTCTCACACAAGGGTCCGAGTGTTCCGTCGCGTGTGGGGATCCAATGGTTGTGACCGCGGCTAGGGCGTCTTCCCTTTCCCTTCTCATGTTCTCCGGACTGGGGGCGGCCGCCCCTTGTTTCGCGTTGCGCCTCGGCCCTCGACGTCCGCGTTGTCTATTCCTCCTGTCAGTGGGGTTGTTGCCATCCGGGTCCGGAGGCCTGGCGCCCGTCCACCGTCCCGTCTCTGCTAGCCAGTCCCAGGCCTCTGCAGGAGAGTCGAAGAAACAGGTCCCTTCTTTCACAACCACCCTCAGCCGAGCAGGGAACAAGAGTGAGTATGGTAGTTCCAGTGATTTGAGCTGGCGCTTCACTGCTGCATAGTTACTTCTGCGACGCAGCACCAGGGCGGTGTAGTCTGGGAAGAGCATTACTTGGCTACCACCTACTCTGAGGCCATCCATTTTCCGCGTTTTGTGTAGCACCGTGTCTCTGTCCCTGTAGTTGAGTATCCTGAAGATGAATGGACGCGGTCGAGCTCCCGGCTGGGGTTTCCGTGCTGGCACGCGATGGGCTCTTTCCACCACAAACTGCGCCGACAATGCGCCCTGGGGCAGCAAGTCTCGAATCCAGCGCTCCGTGTATTGCTCTGGATTCCTGCCCTCCTCGCCCTCCGGCAGTCCCACCACGCGGATGTTGTTGCGTCGGGAGCGCCCTTCCGCATCTTCTGCTCTGTCTTCCAGGGCATGTATACGATCTATCATGTCCTGCAACGCAGCTGCGTGGCTTTGAGTTATAGGCTGTAGGTCGTTGAGTGCATGGCCTTGCTCTGTGACTTTTTCGGTCAGTTTACGGTGATCTGCGTGCAGCAGTGTGAAGTCTGAGGTAACTTTATCTATTCGAGACTCCAGGGAGGTTCTGGTGCGCTCTAAGGCAGCGCTGATTTTCTCTACTGCAGCGAGCACTGAGTCCATCTTGGCTGCCAGGGCCGTGGTCGTGAGCTCCGTCCCTCCCTCAGCCCCCATGAGTGTGGGATCTAGGCTACTCGCGCGCAGAGGCCCCTGCTGCATCTTGGCGCGCATCCGGCCCATCACGAGTTGTTGCGCCGTGGGCATCCAAGGCTACACTGGCAGTGGTGCCTCTCCGGGGATTCTGAGCAGGTGTCTGAGTGTCCCGCAGGTGTGAGCCTCTTCAGGTGCGCAGCCAGGCAAGGACACCAATATCAACCGTGCTGCATGTGTCTGTCCGTGCTCGGGGTGCCTGTGATGTTCGTCAGGGTGTTTGCGCCGTCCTCTTGTAAGGCCGGGTGTCTGGGCTCACAGCGAGGTGGCAGTCAACCTCCTCCTCCAATGACGGTGTATCGCTTCCTCGGTCTCCCTCTCAGGTGCTCGGCGGCGGTTGTGCTGGGGCAGTTAGGTTAAGCCCGTGTCACCTCTTCCAATCGGTATCGGGTAGGCGGTCCTTAGTGTTGTGTCTTTCGTTTGCAATGCCTTCCTTGTCAGCACGGCACACGTGGGACTCCCAGGCCGCAGTTGTGGGTGTCTTTCACTTGTTTCAACCCTGCTGTTCAGCGGCTAGTCCTTAGGCTGCCACCAATCTCTGGCGTTTTCAGTGGTTTATCCAATCCTGGGTCCGGTGCATGTGTGTTGTGCAACTTGCCGAGTGCAGGAGTGTGCTGTGAGCACCGCTGCCTCTCTGGGGGTCTCCTTGTGTAGCCCCGGCGGCCTTCCAGTGTCCCACAACAGATGTGCTGGTAGACAGTTAAGGACGAGATGCGTCCCGACGATTGCCCCCGCCACTAGCACCGCCCCCCCACTTCGGCTCCTACGGCATCCAGAGTTCACCTCCCAATATTGGGAGCCTACTTGCTTCACCGTCTCTTACTGGGTGGGTGGATTCAGGGCAGGGTCGCGTCTGCTTCGGCCGGCCGTTAGGTCTTTCAGCAGTGCCGCTGCAGCTCAGACGTGTTCCGCTCAGACCTGCCCCATTACGCAGCGGTTCTCCGTGCTTCCCGTTGGGGAGACTCTACCAGGGGCTCGACCGCCTCCATTTTGGTTCTCCCCGCCTCAGCTCTCTCAGCGCTCAGTGCGGGGTGATCCCGGAGAAGGGGGCGCCGCGGCCGCACCGCCGCCAGGCTTCTCTGCGCCACCCCAGACGCTCCGGTCAGTCCCGCAGGGGCCTCACTCACCACACACCTTGAAGACCCCACCCGGGGGCTGCGCGTCGCTGGATGTTCCCCGGCAAGGTCAGTTCCCATGTGGGGCGCGGCGTATCGTCGGCCTGCGCCAAGCACAGCTCCGCCCTCCACGCTGCTGGGGGCCTCACGGGGCACCGCCGGCCCCTCCGGTCTGCTGTCTGGTACCGCCGCCCAAGCACAGGCAGCCGCCCACCAATTCTGCGCTCCCGCGCGCGGACCCGCAGGCCGCCGGTCCCGGCTCTCCTCACCTCATCAGTCGCGGCCCCAGGGGGTCCCCAAGCGATCCTGGGTGTGCCGTCTCTACGATCGCGGCAGCGAAACCCCTGGTGCCGGGGGCCGCGCGGGGGACCGCCGTCTTGGCTCCTCCGGTGTACTTCACTGCCGCGCCAGTTGCTATCGGAGCGTGGGCAGCCACCTTGCGCCGGCAGGCCCCGACTCCGCTCCCCGCAGTCTTGGTTGGCTGGGCAGAGCGATACAAAGCTCTACAACTGCAGCAAGTCTTTGGCCAGCTGGCCCCGTTGATTCGGAACGTGGATGGCTCACTTACCGGATAAATTTGTCGAATTCAAGGGGGATATCAGTCCGAGCGTTAGGGACTTGCGTCCGCCATGTTGGCTGGCTAGCCACGCCCCCCCCCACTGCCACCGGTGCTACTTGATCTGCTTTGAAGTGCAGGTCCTCTCTCCAGTGCACTGAATCCTCTGTGACGAAAGCAGTATAGGGCTGGTGGCCTGTGGCCAACAAACAGGAGTGGCCCGTGCAGGTAAGAGCGGTCGGGTGGTGGGGCCGGGTGGGGGGGGGGATTTCGACAGACGATGAGAGAAAAATATTTATTTATTTAATTTTCCTTCGTGGTCGTCTGTTGAACCCCCTTCCCCCTCAACCCGGCCCACCACCCCACCGCTCTTACCTACACGCGCCGCTCCTGCCAACAAATTAGCTGCAGGTTTACATGGATGTTTTCTTTTGTTTTATAATTAAAATTATGATATGTTCTCAGTTGTTTTGGATAGAGGATTATGTTCTATGCAGACAGTGTTGTAAAATGCACACAGCAAATATAAAGGCATATATTTAATGTTGGTCTTTTGAAACATGTCTGCATGCAGACCTTCACAAGCTTGCATGTTGTTTTCTTTGTGCACCCAGTTCACTGATTTCCAGCCAATCAGGCTCTCAATTTAAATAATTTCTTATCTAGACAATCCGGCTACAGATTGCCATGCAATCAGGCCACTGTTTAATATCACCTTTTTCGCTCGGCAGCCAGGTCTCAGCTTGCAGACCAAGAAGATTATTGGATAATCTCATTATTTCTCCTGTGAAGGAGTGGCCTGCTCATCAGCCAGTCAATCTCCTTTTTGCTTGATCCATTGATTCTGTATAATTCCCTTGCTTAATGTTAAAAAGCACAAGGAGGCAGCTTATGAAGGGTGGCGATCAGTGCATGAAGCAAGGTCTGCATCAGGCTTGAAGCCAGTGAACAACTACGTTTAACTCTGATAGGCTGAGAATGGTAGGTGGATTTTGTGCCATGAAGAGGAGGCGCTACACCCACGCTACATCACTCTGTGCTTCCAGCTTGTTTGTTAATGTTGCTTATCATGCATGAGATTTCAATGAAAGTTCTAAACAATGAGTAATTAATAATGTATCAATGGGTGCTTTCTACTCGAAAGAGTTTATCCTGTCCCACAAACAAAATCCTTGTATTCTCTATATAAGGATATGCCACTTAACTTTCCGCTTCTGTAAGGGTTGCCTGAATCGCGTGCAGTTTTGGCTTCTAGCCAGGGGATGATTGCAATAACAATATGGCGGCAGAACAAGCTAGCCTAGGTGTGTGTTGCTGATAACACACTCTCAAGAATATCATTTACTTACACCTGACCAACGCTCCTTTTTTACTTGCTTGTGGGCAACATGTTAAAGAGGTGTAGTGGTCACAAATGAGCTCCTTTTCATAAGATATCGTTTGTCCTTTTGAGAACAGAAGCTTTTCATCTGTGCGTGAGTACCTGTGCACGAGCATGCGCAGTCCATTCATGCTGGCCATGTAACCCAAAAGGAATATGGGAGATGCAAATGCACCTCAGCTTTGGGCAGCTTCTGGGACATTATGAATGCGGGGGGGGGGCATAAGAGGCACCTCGATGAATGTCAGAACTGGCCCAAGCTTAGATCTCAAGGTGTCCCAGATCCTCACAAAATGCAGCTGTGCACATGAACTACCTCACGGCCAGAGACCTGCTCTCTCCCTCGGCAGATCCTCTGCTGTGCTGTGCCGCTGCCCTGTGCAGGGCTTAGTGCAGGTAGGTGTTCGAGCCTCGGCTCCAGACTAGGTTGCGTCCGTTTTCAGTTTTACTCTGTTGTCTCTCTGCTTGCCTTTTCCTTATTGTGCCTTTTTCCTTATTTTACCACCTACTGTGCCTTTTCCCTATTGTACCACTTATTGTGCCTTTTTCCTTATTGTACCACTTACTGTGCCTTTTCCCTATTGTACCACTTATTGTGCCTTTTTCATTATTATACCACTTGCTGTTATTGTGCCATTCTTTTTCGCGCTCTCTGCCCTTTTTCCCACTTCCCCGCCCGCCGCTGCTGCCCCTGCGGCCCCTTCCCCCGCCGATTCCCACTCCCGCCTCCCAGCTGTGCCTCCCTCCTCCTCCCCTACTTATTGGTGGCCGCTGGCGCGCCAAAGGCGTGTCAAAGGCAAGCCAGTCTGCGCCCGTCCGCAACCCGACCGCGACTAGCGCCAGGGACCCTGGATCTCTGACCACCTACCGCTACGACTCCGCTGCCCTCCTCGCACTCAACCCCGGAAGAAACAACAACTGCCAGCTGTCTGCGCCGAACACCACCCATGGGCACTTCTCCTGCCGCCACTGCTGCCAGACCTTCACCACCGTCCCTGCCGCCAACTCCGCCGATGCCCTGAGGTGCATCCTCCTCAACGTGTGCTCCCTGCACAGACACGCCACAGAGATCTGGGACCTCCTCGACACCCTCTGCCCAGACGTCGCCTTCTTTACAGAAACCTGGACCAACGCCTCCTCAGACCCTGACATCGCCATCGTCATCCCGGATGGATACAAGATCCAGAGGAAGGACTGCCCCAACCACCCAGGAGGAGGAATCGCCATCGCACACAAAAACTCCCTCCGACTCACCACCTCAAGCGACTCCTTCTCCACCGGCAAACACCTTCACTTCCAGGTCCGGACCAGCCTTAGAGCCACACTTTGCGGCACCCGCGCATACAGACCCCCCGGCCCCCGCGCTCCGTTCGCCACCACCATCACCAACCTCATCGCACCCCACACCATCGCCTCTATGGACTACATACTCATCGGAGACCTGAACTTCCCCCTCGACAACCCCAGCGACCCCAACTCCACCACCCTCCTGGACAACCTCGCCAACATCGGACTGAAACAGCTCGTCACCACGCCTACCCACAAGGCAGGACACACCCTCGACCCCATCTTCGCAAGAGGAAACAACATCCACTTCAGCCACACCACGCAACCCCCATGGAGGGACCTTTACTGCGTACACTTCCATGTTGACAAACCCAAGCCGCCCAAACCTGCACGATGCCCTCTGCGAAGGAACTGGAGCAAAGTCACTGAGGAGCAGCTCAACTCCACCCTCAACCGCGACACCCCCACCATCGCGACCAACGCCAATCTAGCAGCCAAGGAATTACACAAATGGATATCCATCTGCGCAGACAAACTCGCACCCCAACGCAACCCCGACAGACAGCACCCCAGGAAGGCCACCTGGTTCACCGCCGACCTCCAAGAAGCCAGCGCACCTGCAGACGTCTCGAGAAGAACTGGAGAAACAGAAAACGTTAGAAGACCGCATCACCTACAAGAACACCATGACGGAATACCACCAACGCATCAGAACCACCAAAATGACCTTCATTCATAACAAAATCCTCGCCAAGTCCAGCAACTCCAAGGAACTCTTCAGCGTCATCCAGGATTTCACCAAGTCCCACAGCGAAACCACGGACATCACCCCTTCCCAGGACCTCTGCAACAAGCTCGGATCCTACTTCCATCTGAAAATCAAGAGCGTCTACGACAATTTCAACGACCGGACACCTGACTCCGCAACCACTCCCTTCTCCAGCAACTCCAGCCAGCCCACCATCTCCTCCTGGACACTGGTTATGACCTAAGAGGCCACTTCTACCATGAAAGGCATCCACTCTGGGCCCCCACAGACCCCTGCCCGCCGCACATCCACCACAGAGACGCCATTGTTCCAGAACTACGACGCACCATCAACGCTACCTTCAAGACCAGCACCTTTCCCGACGACTGGACCCCTGCTCAAGAAGCCCTCAGCAGATCCCTGAAGCTCAACTCAGAGAAGGCAGAAGTCCTCATCCTCTGACCTTCCCCCTCTGCATGGGACAACACCTGGTGGCCCACCGCCCTCGGCAGCCTACGACCCCCACGGGAATGCCTGAAACCTCAGCATCGTACTCAACTCCTCCCTCTCCATGAACTGACAGTTCAACGCCATCACCTCCAGCTGCTTCAACACCCTACGCATCCTCCGAAAGGCCTTCAAATGGATCCTCCCCGAGTCAAGGAAGACCACCACCCACGCACTCATAACCAGCAGAGTGGACTAAAGAAATGCCCTCTACGCAGGGATCAACAAGTCACTACTCCGCAAGCTCCAGACCATACAGCACACCGCAGCCAGACTCGTCCTTGGCATCCCTCGACACAAACACATCACCCAACACCTACGGAACCTCCACTGGCTCCCGTTGAGAAGAGAGTCACTTTCAAGATACTCACCCACGCCTACAAATGCCTCCACAACACCGGACCCCAATACCTCAACGAGAGAATCTCCTTCCACATACTCAAAGGAAACCTCCGATCCACCAACCTAGCCCTCGCCGAAAACACGCGCATCCGCAGAGCCAGAGCAGGAGGAAGACCTTTCTCCTACATCACGGCCAAGACCTGGAACGAGCTCCTGATTGACATCAGACGTGCCCCCTCCTTGAACAGCTTCAGGAAGACACTCAAGACCTGGCTCTTCGACTGAACGGAGCGGTTTACCCCCCCCCCCGCCAGCGACTTGAGACCCTCACGGGTGAGTAGTGCGCGTACAATTCCCTGATTTATTGATTGATTGATGGACCTACCCATTCATCAATTATCTTAAATTCATTACTTTTTTGTCCTACATATTTGTTATTTGTAAAAAATGCAAGTAGGTATTATGAAGAGGATGATAATAATAATGATAATAATAATAATAATTTTTATTATACTTATTATTTTTATTATATTTATTACTAATATTATTATTAGAATAAGAAAGCAACATAAGTGAGGACACTATGAAAAAAGCTCATGGTATGCAGGCAGGTGGAAAATATAGGTATAATTTATAGAGTTTGATATAACAATATATTTTTAAAACTTTTGTTGTATTGTATAACATTCCGTAGGCAAAAAAAGAAAAACAATCGTCTACATGAGAAGAAACTGAACTCCAATAGCAATGCGATTCTGATGACTGGTTGATGTCACCCCAGTGCGGTTCATTAGGATGGCTCCTTCTCTTTTAAGACCCTTGGGCTACCAGCCTCAATTGGTGACGTACAGATAGAAGATTCTTTGACAATTTTCTCACTTTGTGGCATTTTCCCAGTATGTTGTGTCAGAGGCTAAGGACTAAATACAAGTACAGAGTTAATTACATTTGAAAAGGAAAGTCCAGTTTGCACCTGTAACGGTATTTCAAGTTGGGTGGTATTTGCCCATGAGCTAACTACACGTGTTCCATTTACCCATTTGCAAATTACTTACCCCCCGCAATTTTCCCAAACATTTATGACAAGTAAAACCTGGTTGGGATCTTGTTGGGAAAAAACAAGAAATTCTAATCTGTTCGCCATGTTTCAGAGTGTGCAAATCGTAATGTTGTGCTATTTGCCAACACATTTTTCGCCAGTTCTAATTGCAGAAAACCTGTAGTCAAATGGCATTGGGTACATAATATACACATGGGCAAATAGCACATATTTTATGTGTTGTTACACATCGTCGCCACGGCCTTTCTTGATTTGTATATGTTTAGATCATCTTCCCGTAGCAATTCAATTATTCTAAATTGAACATTTTTTAGGGGATCTAATCTTTTGGTATTTGTAGGCCTCACATTGTTGAGACTTACTTCCCAGAGTTAGTCATTCAATGAGTGGTGAGGTTTTAATGCGGATGAGGTGATCTTGGCTATAAACACAAGTGTAGGTGGAAAAGCCCCAGGGCCAGACAGTATTCCAGTGGACCTTTATAAATCTTGTCCCTTAGTCTGGGGTCCACTGTTAACCTTAGTCCTAAGGGCGTGCTGTACGCAAGGCTTTACCCCGACTTGGACAGAGTCCACTCTTGTTTCTATTTTTAAGAAAGGTGACCGCAACGACCCGGCCTGTTATAGACCTATTTCATTGTTGGATTCCCTAGTGAAAGTGGCCGGGCGTGTTGTTTTAAATAGATTGCAGTCATGGGCGGAGGACGCAGGCATTATATCAGAAGTCCAGTATGGATTTCGCCAAGGTCTAGGTACCGTGGAACAGAGCCTGAAACTGAGTCTCATAATGGGAAAATATACCCAGGCGAAAAAAGGGAGTCTTTTTATGTGCTTTGCCGATCTGAGCTCGGCGTCCGACTTCGTCAATCACCACAAACTCTGGCGCATTTTAGAGGACATGGGAGTGGAATCACAACTAACTAATTTTTTAAAACAGTCCTACCTAGAGGCTCGGGCAAGGGTCTGTTACGGTAGAACTGGCGAGATTAGCAATAGCTTCTCTGTTAAAAAGGGGGTAAGGCAGGGGTGCGTCCTGGCCCCCTCCTTTTCACCCTCTATATAAATAGTCTTGGTGATACTTTATCTAGGGAATGCTCAGACTTACCCAGGGTGGGATTAAGGCCAATTGGCACATTGTTATATGCCGATGACGCGGTCCTGCTGGCCCGCACCCCGATTGGCCTACAAAGAATTGTGACTAGTTTTGCTTCTTATATGTTAAGTCTTGATCTTAATGCAAGCCCAGTGTCACGTGTCGCGATATTTTAATAAGTAACGTGAAACTTGAATTCGTTGACCATTTTTCATACCTGGGAATTGTCTTTCACAAGAAGGGTTCTTGGGCTAAAGCCGTCAATTGTAGGAAATTGCTTTTCGCTAAAGCTATTGGTGCCTTGATTAATTTTGCCAGGAAGTTGTGAAAGCGCCCTATAAACGACCTGTTGACAATATACAAAGCTAAATGTATCCCAGTTGCTCTGTACGGAGCCGGCATTTGGGGCTACGTAATTGTGGAGCTTCTTCAGCAAGTAGAGAACGGGTTTCTGAGGAATCTCCTAGCTGTCCCAAATAGTACGGCTACGTACATTTGTCATGCCAAACTGGGGCTGTGGTATCTATCCGACCTCATTAAAATGCAGCCAATTTTGTTGTGGCACAAGGTATGGACCGGTGCGACCACTGGTTTTAATCGGGACGTAATTAGGGATTGCCTGAACTTGCAACAGGTAAAATGCATCCCCTGGCTTGCTTATATTAAAAACTTTATGTATGATTTAGATCACCCTGCGTTTTTTGACAATCCCGACAGCCTGTCTCTCATTACGAGGAGGGATCTAAAGGCACTAATCATAAACCATTTGGAGCAGATTAGGTTATCCACCAATATTATGAAAACATCGGTCAGAGCTAACCAACTGCTTCTGACCCAGACGGGGATACAACCCTATCTATTATTCACCCTTGGTAATTATGACAGGCTTTTATTGACGCGCTTACGTTTAGGTAACTTTCACAATCTGGTCACCTTTCCCCAGTTAAATGACTGGTCACGTTCTCTCTGTCCCTGTCCTTGCGATGATATTTCAGCACAGTCAACAATCCACATTATATTCTTCTGTAAGTTTTATATTTTACTTAGGAAAAGGTGGATATTACCCTATTTGAAATTGCAAGGCCTGAGACTTTGTCGACCGGCCTTTATTAAGTTGCAATTCCTGGATGATGAAATTGTTACTGACCACATTGTGAAATATCTGAAAGGGGTGGTCAGAACAAGGAAAACGATGCAAGGTCCGACCCGTGTCTAAATGAAAATGTTTTCTCTTGATGCTTGGGTCGTGTTTTGCTGTGAGACTATGGTACTGACTACAATTTTTAACACATGCTACTTTTAAGACTTGTTTGTAATTTCTAACCCGTCGTTAATGAATTTTAACTTTTAAGTTTATTTTTATGTTTGTTTACGTTGCTTTTGATATGTATTGTGCTTTTATGATTTAACATTTTAAATCGAATAAAGCGTATCTTGATCTTGATCTTGAGTGGTGAGGTCACTTGTGGTCATTTTAGCATGTAAAATCTTATTGAGCTTATTTACAAGCCTCTTGCGCCGCCGGTATGTTACTTTTTCCCATACTAAAAGTAACGCACGGGCGGCGCATGGGGCTTGTAAATAAGCCCCTATGTGTTTAGTGAGACACATAGGGGCATATTCTCAAGGACTTATTGCCGATTTATCGGCACTTTAGCGCCGCAAAAGTGGCGATAGATTTATCGCCCTATTCTCAAGATGGTGCAAACTGCCAATATCGCCAGTTTTCCAGCGATAGCTGCCGCAAAAAACATCGCCACGGATGAGAGCGACAACTAACGCTAATGATATGCAGAGTAGGCGTTCCCGTGCATAAAAAACACATGAAAACACCACTTCGCGATATTCCCAACGACCAGCCAGATCGGCGAAGCGATCCAAAAACAGGCGATAAGGCGCATTAGCAGCAGGGATTTAACACCTGCCTTTTACTGGTGTTAAGCAGGACGACAACCTGCAGTATGAAAGGGAGCCCAGCCCAGAGCCACATCTGAAGACCAACAGATGCCATGGAGCCAATGATCATGCAGCTTGGAGACCCAAGAGGGCCACAACACCCACCACCCCCAGGACCCCCCCCGGACCACCCCCCCCAGGACTACCACCTAGGCAGCGCAGAACAAGACAGCTGACCTTCAGAAAACGGCATGGTCCCTCAGCCACACAATTGCAGAATGTGGGGAGAGGTGGGAACCAAGTATGTGTGAAGGAGGCAAGTCACCCATGAAAAAGAATGTACACAATGCCAAGTGTGGCGGTAATGTGCTGGACAGACTTCAGTATGCAGAGCACAGACATGTCCATGTGGACATATACTGCTGGTGTTTGTAGTGTTGTGGACAGTGGACGCAACCATGTTACCTCAGGCAGTGGGGAAGACCTCGGTCACGTAGCTGTGTCCCCCCCCGCTGTAAGCGTAAGCGTAGTGGGCTGGGCCGGCGTACGCCACTCCAGCGTAGGAGTGTGAATAAATAGGCCGGGGCTCTGGGCGTGGTTCACTTCCGGGATGGCTAACGCGTCTGCCAGGGTGGCGCCCCTCACCCTGTCATGAGTCAGCCGCCATGACCGCCAGCCTCCTCAGCTGATCGCTGGCTCCCGCGACACAGGCCCCCAGCGCACCCAGCGGCACAGCACCGCGGAGTTATGTGTGTGCTGACTACTGTTTGCGGCCTACACTGCGGTCAGCAGGTCCCCCAATTCAAATTGAGCCTTGATTTATTTATGGGGCAGTCCAGTAGGCAACAGACATTGCTTCCAGTGCGGCCCGCCCGGACGACGCATCATCGCGGCTGCGCACCTGCTGAGCGCTTCAGGTGCCACCAACTCTGTGCAGCTCAAGTCATCGCCACGTGGCTGTGGGCCCTTGCTGACTGCTGCCTCCGGCCTACACTGCGGTCAGCAGGGCTCACACATATCGAATCCGATCCTGACCTGCAAGGACTCGCCATCATCACTGGCTGCACACCCGCTGAGCGCTTCAGGTGCCACTAACTCAGTGCACCACAAGTCATGGCCACGTGGCTGTGGGCCCTTGCTGACTGCTGCCTCCGGCCTACACTGCGGTCAGCAGGGCTCACACATATCGAATCCAATCCTGACCTGCAAGGACACGCCATCATCGCTGGCTGCACACCCGCTGAGCGCTTCAGGTGCCACTAACTCAGTGCACCACAAGTCATCACCACGTGGCTGTGGGCCCTTTCTGACCGCTGCCTCTGGCCTACACTGCGGTCAGCAGGGCTCACAATTCAAATGGAGTCTTGATTTATTTATGGCGCAGTCCAGTAGGCAACAGACATTGCTTCCAGTGCGGCCCACCCGGATGACGCATCATCGCAGGCTGCACACCCGCTGAGTGTTCCAGGTGCCACTAACTCAGTGCACCACAAGTCATGGACCCTTTATGTTTGAATCTTGTGTGTGTGGTTTTTGATCTGGTGCCCCTACCTCAGTGCACTGCAAGTCATGGACCCTTTATGATTGAATCTTGTGTGTGTGATGTCAGAGCTGGGGCCCCTACCTCAGTGCACCACAAGTCATGGACCCTTCATGATTGAGTCTTGTGTGTGTGAACCGATGATCACTGTTCTAGTTGTTGCCAGCACCAACCACTCCCTGAGGGCTGGCTTACACTCACCCCACACCCATCCAGCACAGGCGTCACTGGGCATGTGACCCTGGTAATAAAAGGGGCCAGGCGCACGTGCCCGTAGCCAGTTCCACTATCTATCTAAGTGTGTCCGTGTGGTCATTATGTATGCATGATGGCCCCGGGCCCTACCACATTACATTGTGCTGTGGACAGCGGACGCAACCATGTCACCTCAGGCAGTAGGTAAGACCTTGGACATGTAGCTTTGTCGCCCCCCCCCCTGTAAGCGTAAGCGGAGTGGGCTGGGCCGGCGTACGCCAGTCCAGCATAGGGGTGTGAAGAATTTGCCCAGGGCTCTGGGCGTGGTTCAGTGCTGGCCTGGACAAGGAAGTGACTAATGCATGTGTCTCTGTTGTAGTGTCGGCGCCACCTGGCCCGCAATCGACAATGTTGCAATGCAGCATGCACCTGGAGGGCGGGCTCGCACGAATGGAGAAATGAAGGAGCGCAAGACATGCCAAGTGTTGTGTGTATCTGTATTGCTGCAGCATGAGCCAAATGCCTAGCCTTAATCGCAGCGCGAGTACAGCCAGGCACGAACTCTACATCTGTGTCCGCCCTATCCTTACCATAGGCCTACACTCACGTGGCCGCCCACCTTCAACGGCCAACATCACAGTGTCGTTGTCAGGCTTGTGGACATGCGCAGACAGGCATGACAATGGTATGCCGTAGGAGTGCAAGTGATGCAACCGCGCAGAGCACACAAGTAAATAGGCTCGGGGGGAGGGAGGAGCGGCTGTGAGGCAACGTAACACACAGTGATGCTGCTCATTTGCCACATGCAAGACATGTCAAACATGAATCCCAAAGTCGCACACATCCCACCCCACCTCCAACAAGCCACATCACATTTCCTGAATGCAAGCAGATGACAAACTAACATTAGGGATGAAAGCTCCTTTGTCTGAGCTATCAGGCGGAAGCACATCTGCACCTCCGACCTCGGAATTGCATGTGCCCGGCACCCCCTGACAGATACTATAGCAGCTGATGACGACTCCCACACTACGCACAGCCCGACGAAAGACCAACGTATACACACCCCACACACAGAAGTCCTTGCTCGAAGTTATCTTGCATGGAATGGCTTTCACACTTACTCCCACACCATCCCAGGCGTACAACCGTTGCACACTAAAACAACTCATTGATCCGAGCTGTGGCATTTCATCCACAGAACTGGCGCAGGTCAGAACAGTGCCGCTTCAACCAGAGCCACTAACGCAACGGCAGAACATCCCGGATAGATGCACAACCCCTGTCACGTGGAACTGTACCGTGCACGTATGCTGCATTTACTGGGGGCACGGCCATTGGCAGTGCTGCGGATCAGTTACCTGCTAAGCTTCCACCTTGCCATCGTCACCTGCGTTCAGCCTGTGTTGCATTGTTCATCGTGCATATTTGAGTGGTCCATGGATGTCTGCCTATCCAACAGGACGGTAGCTGAACTGGATTTTGACATGTGTGTGCGCCCCCTGTTGGCCCATGACCAGGAGTGTCACCGTGATACCCGTTTATGGGATGCCTTGATAGTTGGCATACATGCTGGCAGCTGGACCTGGGAGATTGCACAACTCCTCGTGTGCAGTGACCACATTGAACCGCTCCCCTATTGGGCTGTAGTGCTAATTGGTGAAAGGGGGTGGACGCAGCACATCTGTCCGGACCTGCTAATGCATTGCCTCGCCGTCTTGTTTGATGAAGTCGACAACGACCTCATGTTGGAAATGATAGCCTACGAAGCTGCAATCGCTTTCATGGACAAGTAACTACGTACCTGCAGCCACAACAGATTGGAACCCATTGCACATGTCCCAACACCTTGTTGCATCTTGGAGATCTGGTCACATATCCCACGACAACAGTGGACATGGCTGCATTCACCTGGACTCCGAATACATGAGCGGACAACAACTCACGTTAACACACACCTGTGAAAGGTGAGGCACTCCCCCGGAGTGGACAGCGGCGCTTGGCAACGTTCCTCATTCTGACATACTGCTGCATTGGTATGCATGTTGTGGCACTTATCTTGCCCGTACTGACACGCATATGCTAATAAAGTCTACGCACCTTCACTTGTATTCAACTGTGATGAGTGTTGATTTAAATGACAATGTCTGTCTCACTGCCGATCTGGGTCCCGGCCATACATGTGCATTGATAGCATTACCCAGGGAGTACCTTTTTGTGGAATCACTGTCCCTACATTCATCCATACTTTCATACTTGATTGATCATAGCCATGACACATCTGTGTGAATTAGAATGTTTTATTCGCATTCAGTGGAGTGTTGAAGCTGGACCAGTACAGGGCCATGCAAATCCCACTTTACATTGTTGCCCCGTGGAGGGCCAGCCAGAGTCCATTAGGGATTGACTAGTTCATCGGAAGAGGAAGACTTCAGTCCGCAGTGTGATTGCTGTGTCATTGGTAACCAAACAAAATATGAAAGTCTATGTCAGGGTCCAAGGTGAGTGTTGCTGAGTGTATCGGGGACAGTGGAAGGTGTTATTCCAGGGCATGATGCAGAGGGCAGAACCAAGCTGAAACAGGCCATATGGCGGAGATGAATGCTACCACTTCATTCTTACCACAAAGCCAGATTCATCATCATCTTCGTCCTCTGATGTGTCAGGTGCCTCACATGTGGGTGGTGGTGTTTAGTCTGCATCACTGTGTGGCACTGACACATCAGGGGCCGGAGGTGGAATGTCTGCCGCACTGTGTGGCACTGACACTTCAGGGGGCGGAGATGTGGATGGAGTAGTAGCAGCAGCATTCATCCGCGCCAGGCCTTGTGGCGGCAATGCCATGACGAGGATCTGCAGGGCATGGAAGATCACAGCTACATCTCGCTGGTGTGCAGCCGTGGCAAATATTCTTTCCGCCTGCATCTGCTCCAAGCTCTCCATCATTCTCCTTATGTGTCCCAACTCACGGCTGACATCGCTGGAGCCACTCTGACTAGACAGTTGTTCTTGGCTCAGAGTCATGACTCCAGCGATGTCAGCCATGGATTGTTAGAGAGCACGGAGCGGACAGTGGGTGTCCATTAGGGACTGTAAGTGGTCCCTGATGGGACTTAGACACCCACATATGGCATCTAGTTTGGCTGCCATGAGGTCGAACCCCACCCCACCCCACTCGCAGCTGATCAGCCATCTTCTCCTGGCACCCTAACACACGGCGTTGGAATGCCATGTGTTGGTCGTGGGGGTCCTGGGAGACAGCCGTGGTGGTGGGTGCTTCCTGCTGTGTAGTCTGTGCAGGGGGTGGAGTCTCCTCGATGCAGCTGGGCTGTCCTGCCCCTGGAGGTGGGGTGCGGAAGCTGTCCGTGAGCTGTTGACGGGCGTCAGTGTCGATGTTGTGGAGGTCTTCTTCATCATCAGTGCTGAGTTGTTGGGTCTGCTCTGCAGGAGGTGTTGATTCTCCCTCTGCAATGTGAAGGGGAGATGCAGATTGACATTGTGTTCACATGTATGTTCACGCATTGTACAAGTTTACTTACAGACTGCATGACATTGTACATTGTGACTGTTTGTGAGGAGATGCCTATTTGATGCGGGACAGTTGACATTTCTACACCATCAGGGATGTGAGGTTGTACTTGTACATTATCATCTCACAGTTTCCTGCTATGCCAAATGCGAATGGCCATTTTCTGCACACAAGCGGCAGCAGTTGTGTCCTCTGTTCTGTTGTGAAGGTGTTGCAGTTTGTACCACATTGTTGTCAATGTTGAGGTGCTCTGATTCTTATGTGTGTGTGCTGCATTGTGCGTGTGTTGCCCCTTCAGCTCTGATTTTTCTGGCCCTTATCCCTTTCAGGCGGTGTGCCTTTCACTTCTGTGCTTATACAGTGCTGAGATATTGCAGACTTGGGTAAATTGGGCTCTTGGTCAGAGTTGTGACTCTTGGGCATGGTTTGTACGCAGATGTGCTATACTTAATTGTGCATGTGTGCCATTGTGCCCATCTCCCCCCATCCCCCCAGTCCCTGGTCGTTACTCACCCTGTTGCTGTTGGCTCAGGTCATGTTGTACAGTGTCCGGTCCCCCAACTCCTGCCACCGTCTCCCCAATGATGACTCGGGTCACCATTTCCTCCATCTCATCCAGCTCCTGGTGTGTCGCTGGACTCCCACCTCCAGTCTGTATTGCTGCTTTCAGGTTGGCTCCGAGTTTCAGCTTGGTTTTGCGCTTCACATCAGTCCAGCGCTTCTTGCAGTCGTCCACTTCCCTTCTCTTCACTCCGACTGCATTCACCTTGGCCAAGATGGACTGCCATATAGTATTTTTAGTTGCCAATGACACAGTGGAGGTGATGAACAGTTGGTGGTGGTGTTCTATCACCTCCGTAATGAGGATCTGGTTTTCCTGCGTACTGAAAGGGGGGTTCCTCTTCTTCTTCTCCTTGCCCTTCCCTGACCCCGAGGTCCCAGGCTGGTCCTCCGTGGGGCTTGTGGGGTTCTGGTTGTCCTCTGTACTTGCTCCGGCTACCTCCATGGTGCTTCGTCAGTTTTGTTTGTGTTTTTTGTTGCCGCTTTTATATTGGCTTTTCCCGCCTGACTTGTGGGACTTGCAGGCCTGGCGCTGCTTAACGCTTGATTTTTTATCGCAGTTGGGCCCATCGCAACTTTTTTCACGTTAGCCTTTAGATTTTTATCCCTGTCCCGGTAATTTTATCGTGGACATTTGACGCGTTATAGGGAAACTATTGCATGTTACCGCTGTGTTGAGAATAAGACGTTAACACAGAGATATTTTCCCGCGATAGATGGCGATGTGAAAAATTGCGTTAACCTATTTTGGCGATGATTATCACACGTTCTTGAGAATATCCCCCATAGAGTGTTCTTAGACTAGATGGATTTTTGAAACTTATAACATTTTTCTATGTCTCTTTTAAGAATGCCTGCATCATATATTGCAGTATGGTATCTCCCATTCTTCTCTAGAAATTGACTGACCCAGGCCCCCTGGGCTTCTCTTTAGGGGAAAGAAGCAGAGAACCAGTGCTTAATTTGAGCCGGTGGTTTCCAGTGCTCGGCACCGGCACTTAATTTTCAACACCAGCCCTTGTGACAGCTGCCACAAGGTGGCGCTGTCTGACTGATTTGAAGATGACCACAACAACAGGTAATATTCATTCAATATACATTAAAAATAGCTATCACCTGCCGCTCAAGCCGTTCTTATAAGTTTTGGGGCCTGAAATAGAGTTGGCAGCATGCAGGGGCAATGTGTGGTGCAAGCTGCAGTGGCCTACTGGCGAGAGCACTGGTACTTATGTTTTTTTTTACAAATTAAGCACTGGAGAAGCCAAATTCTAAATCCCCCCTGAAGCTCACTATAGACCTCTTCATATTTTCCAGCAGTCCATTTCTCTGCTTTTTTCATCTTAAAAATCCAGCACGCCAATATTAGAATGCAAATATTAGAATGCACATTTACTTTTGCTGAAAACTGGAAGGGGTATGCACAGATGACGTTAATCGATTAGAGGTTCCAAGTCTCAGTTCAATAAACAACTTTTTTCTGGTGAAATTAAAGTGTGCTAATTTTGACCTTGGATTCTGTAAACCAGGACATGTCATGGCTTCAGAATGGCATTCGATTTTTGGCAAATTAATGTATCTTCAAATATTATGTGTAATTTAATAGCGAAGGCCTGATTCACAAAGGGCCTCCCCACTGGTGGCGGGGGGCCGGCAGTCGTGGGGGACTCCGCGCACTTGGGGTAGAATCTTAGCGATGTGAATTCTCATTGTGGACTTCCGCCCCGAGTGTGTGAACTCCCCATGGACAGCGGGCCCTCCGCTGCGAGTGCGGAGGGCCTTCGTGAAACAGGTCCTGAGTGTTCAGAGCAGTGTCGCTAAATGCCCTCCTGAAAATGCTGCTATTGCCTCGTTATCACATTCTATTTTCTGTAGCAGGTTGTAACCAATCTCCATTCACAATATACATTTGTATTTACAGAGCTGAGTCTGAGATTACAACACTGGCATAAAATGGTTTGGGTAAGCCTCGCCTAGGTTGCCAGAATTGCAAATTCCTGATATATAATTAAACCAATGCACACAGACATAGTTAGTGGAACATTTTTACTAATTGTTCATGCAATGCAGTACAGCAACCACATTTCCCGCACTGTGTTGCGCAGGGGGAACATATAGGAGGAACACATATTTACTAAGATTGGCCAGCTGCTGCTGACAGTATTCCCAGTGCTGGTGCTCTAACAAGCCTGCCCTGCGTGACGCGCAGCCTTGCACTATGGTGCAGAGGTGATTTCCACTTCCTCTCATAGAATCTGTAGAGGAAGCACTCCATTTTAATACAAATTCCTATGCCTAAACAAGCAAAGAAGGATCCTGTGCATTGGACATGCGCTGTGCACTTCAGCACACATGCAATACATGGGTTTTTAGGAGAAATGAAAATCTTCACGCGTGTCAACACCTGCTTTAAGGAGGCATTAATCCACTGTTGCTATCTTAGTAGATACAATTTGTTTCACAAAACTTTCAGTCTTTTTGTGACGGGTCCGTGAGCTGGTTGGGATCTAATGTAAAGGAATCTGGTCACTGGAATCAAATCCCAAATCAACTGTGTTGTGTGCGTCGAGAGGAAACCCCCTCCTGGATAATAGTCAGTGAGTATTCACTTTAAGGGGAAGGTGTCTTGCGTGCAGAGGAGGGCGCTGCCTGTATTCTAAGGGGCATATTCTCAAGGACTCATCGTCGATTTATCGGCACTTTAGCGCCGCAAAAGTGGCGATAGATTTATCGCCCTATTCTCTAGCTGGTGCAAACTGCCGATATCGCCAGTTTACCAGCAATAGCTGCCGCAAAAAACATCGCCACGGATGAGTGCGACAACTAACGCTAATGATATGCAGAGTAGGCGTTCCCGTGCAAAAACACACGAAAACACCACTTCGCGAGATTCTCAACGACCAGTCAGATCTGCGATGCGAACCAAGAACAGGCGATAAGGCACGTTAGCAGCAGGGATTTAACACCTGCCTTTTACTGGTGTTAAGCAGGACGACCAACTGCAGTAGAAAGGGAGCCCAGCCCAGAGCCACATCTGAAGACCAACAGATGCCATGGAGACACTGATCATGCAGCTCGGAGACCCAAGAGGGCCACAACACCCACCGGCATCACCCCCAGGCTCACCCCCACCCCCAGACCACCCCCCCCCCCGGATTACCACCTCGGCAGTGCAGGACAGCGGACAACCCTAAAACGCACCAGCCCCAGAGACTCAATGCCAGAGGAAGCCATTGGCCAACACAGGCTCAAAAGGAGAACCATCCTCCGCATCCTGACCCACATTGCCCACAGGCTGACAGTACCAACACAGCGGACAACCTACATCCCCCGCAGACAAAGCTGCTGGCTGTGCTGCACCTGTTGGCCCCTGGTACCTTCCAACCAACAACTGCCCGAGTCGGAGGAGTCACACAGCCAGACCCATCAAACTCCCTCACACATGTCATGGATGCATGTCCACAAAAGCAACGGCGGGCCCCTGTATCCGCACCACACAATAGTTCCAATTCGTAGTGTACCTTCGCAACCAACCCCAACGCCAGCTGTGCTAGACGCCTCCGTGCCCCAGACCCAAGATCGTAGTAACCGAAATGTGGGTGCGCCAGGTCATGAAGTCCAGTAGTCAACAGTAGTGTAAAAACAGAACTTTATTACAAATACATAAATCAACAAAATGAAAAGCTCAGCCAACGCGTTCCATTCCCAATGGGGCACCTCAACAGGGCAACATGTCTTCAGAAACCTGTGAGAGAAATGGTGACAATGGTCAAACTTCCGTATAGTCACATGCCTAATCTGGTACAGTGTACTGCACTTGGACAAACCGGAATGCTCACAGGCCTGATAAACCATGCATGAGAAGACCGTAACAGAACTACGTGTGGCCGTAACCGTCGTAGGAATGAAGAGGAAGGTAATGACCACACAAACTGCTGTTACGGTCACATCATGCAGGACTCATCATACCTGAAAGCATCACAGTGTGTGTCAACTCGATACCCCTGCCCCTCACTCCCCCCACACTGCGCAGGAACATCTTGAGACCACGCAAGGGAACTACGCCATAGCTAGTGTCACGCACGTGTTGGGGGCAATTCACAGCACAAATGTATGACTTGTGCCCCCTGCCGACACTGCACACAATCACCGTAACAGCAACCACACACATGCCATCACTGTGCATACAAAAGTGCACCACCGTGGCCTGTCCACCAATGTCGTCGCAAACTCCCCAGGCAGTGTGCATGATCCCCACCTGTCCGCAAGTCCGCCACCAACCAGCGCTTTGAGGATGGCCCCCATGGAAATGCACTGCCCATCGGCAAGTACCAACTGAACACACCACACACCTCAACTCCACAATCCCCCAACTCACAACTGTGGGAATGCACACGTCACCAATCCACCACCAAAGTGACTACTGCGTGTGTCTCAGTCTCCGCCACAACCTGCCCATAGGCCTACACACACGTGGCCGACCACCTTCAACGGGCACATTCACACTGGAGACGAGGTGGCTACGTCCCATACCAACCCGCGCACATCACGATCATCGCATGCAGGGTCGTGTCAGCAAGGGCAGAGCCCCCCACCCAGCCACAAGTCCGCCGCCGTGACCGGTGGTGCCTGCATGATCCTGTGCGCCTGATGCACCCCAGCCCTGGTCCCCAGACCGGCCCTTCGCCCAGCGATGACTGGCCGCCCCTGCGCACCCAGGCCTCAATGCTCACCTGCCGCCACTGGCGTGTCTCCAAGAGGGCCCACCACGTGCCGGTGCATTCCTCCTCAGCCGATCGCTGGATTCCATGCCACAGGCCCCCAGCGCACCCTGCGGCACCGCACCATGGAGTCATGTGTGTGCTGACTGCTGCCTTCGGCGTGCACTACGGTCCAGCAGGACTCACAATTCAAATCGAACCACGGTTAGCAGGACGGCTCATTGAGGCCTACGCATCATCGCAGGCTGCACACCCGCTCAGCTCTTCAGGTGCCACTAACCCTCTGCAACGCAAGTCATCGTCACGTGGCGGTAGGCTCCTGCCAGCCACAGTGCAGTGGGTGCCACTGACCCTGTGCAACGCAAGTCATCGTCCCATGGCAATAGGTCCCTGCCAGCCGCAGTGCAGCGGGTGCCACCAACTCAGTGCGCTACAAGTCATGGACCCTTCATGATTGGGTCGCGTGGTGCGGACGCCATCATGTCATCTCCGGCAGTGGGGAATGTGACGTGCTAGGCCCCTTTCATTGGTAGGGTCACATGTCCTGTGACGCCTGTGCTGCATTGGTGTGGTGTGGGTGTGAACCAGCCCTCAGGGAGTGGCTGTGGCATGCTGACAACTAGACCAGTGATCAGCAGATCACTACAAGGAAGACCTGGGACATGCAGCTTTGTCCCCCCCCCTCTGAGCGTAAGCGGAGTGGACTGGCCTGGCATATGGCAGGCCAGCGTAGGGGTGGGAACAATGAGCCCGGGGCTCTGGGCGTGCTTCAGTTCTGGGCTGGACATGGAAGTAACTGATGCTTGTGTCTCTGTTGTAGTGTCTACGCCACCCGGACCGCAATCGGCAATGTTGCACCCTGTGACTCAAGCCCCACGACATGAACAACATGGACGTAAGGGGGAATCACTGACCCTACATTCATCCATACTCTCATACTTGAATGATCAAAGGCATGACACATCTGTGCGATTCTGAATGTTTAAATCACATCCAGTGGAGTGTTGCAGCTGGAGCAGTACAGGGCCATGCAAACCCCACTTCACATTATTGGCCCGTGGAGAGCCAGCCAGAGTCCTTCAGGGAATGACAAGTACATCGGAAGAGGAAGAGTTCAGTCCGCAGTCTGATCGCTGTGTCATTGATAACCAAACAGAAAATGGCAGTCCATGTCGAGTGTCGTAGAGTGTATCTGGGGACAGTGGAAGGGGATGATGCATAGGGCAGCACCAAGCAAAAACAGGCCATATGGCAGAGATGAATGCTACTGCCTCCTCCTTACCAGTAAGGTTGATTCACCCGCATCTTCATCCTCTGATGTCACATGTGCCTCACACGTGGGTGGTGGTGGATTGCCTGCCGCACTGTGAGGCACTGACACATCAGGGGGCGGAGATGTGGATGTAGAAGCAGCAGCAGCATTCATCTGCGCAAGGCCTTGAGGCAGCAATGCCATGACGATGTGCTGCAGGTCATGGAAGGTCCCAGCCTCATCTCGCTGGTGTGCAGCCGTGGCAGCCATTCTTTCCGCCATCATCCGCTCCATGTTCTCCATGAGCCCCCGCATCTGTCCCAACTCCCGGATGACATCGCTGGAGCCACTCTGACTGGACAGTTGTTCTTGTCTCAGTATCATGACTTCAGCGATGTCAGCCATGGATCGTTGGAGAGCATGGAGCGGACTGTGGGTGTCCGTTAGGGACTGTAAGTGGTCCCTGATGGTACTCAGACACCCATGTATGGCATCAAGTTTTGCTGCCATGAGGTCGAACCCCACCCGCATCTGATCAGCCATCTTCTCCTGAACCTCTAACACACGGCGTTGGAAGGCCATGTGTTGTTCGTGGGGGTCCTGGGAGGCAGCCGGGGTGGTAGGTGCTTCCTGCTGTGTGGTCTGTGCAGGGGGTGGGGTCTCCTCGATGCAGCTGGGCTGCCCTGCTCCTGGAGGTGGGGGGCCGAAGCTGTCGAAGAGGGTTTGGAGGGCTTCGGGGTCGATGTCGGGGTTGTCCTCATCGTCATCAATGAAGAGTTGTTGAGGCTGCTCTGCAGGAGGTGTTGATGCTCCCTCTGCAATGTGAAGGGGAGATGCAGTATTACATTGTGTTCACATGTATGTTGTCGCATTGTACAAGTTCACATGCAGGCTGCATGACAATGTACATTGTGACTGTTTAGGAGGAGCTGCCTATTTGATGCGGGGCAGTGGACATTTCGTCGACATCACGGATATGTGTTTGTACTAGTACATTGACATCTCACATTTCCCTGCTATGCCAAATGTGATTGGCCAGTTTCTACACATAAGCGGCACCTGTTGTGTCCTCTGTCCTGTTGTAAACATGTTGCAGTTTGTACCACATTGTTGTCAATGCTGATGTGCTCTGAATGTCATGTGTGTGTGCTGCATTTTGGGAGAGTCGCCCCTGCAGCTCTGATTTTGCTGCCCCTTGTCCCTTTCAGGCGGTGTGCTTTTGACTTCTGTGCCCATACAGTACTGAGATGTTGCAGACTTGGGTGAATTTGGGTCTTGGTGGGAGTTGGGACTCTGGGGCATGGTTTGTCCGCAGATGTGTTGTTGACGTCAGGGGTTGTTTGTGCAGATGGATGTGTCAGAGTGTGACCTGCTCCTTTACGGATGTGGTCCACACTCAGCCACCTCAGTGTGGTGGCATGCACCATGTCATGATGATCGGACTGCAGCCATGCTAATCGTCATGCAGTGTCACTTGCATTGTCAGTGTTGCTCACGGACCCGCACCTTTGCTGGGTTCAGCACATGTGCATGGGTTGGTTGTGAGATTGGTGATGTGTGGGAAGGGCCCCCTTTGGGCACATAGTCGACGGAGGCCTACTTGCTGTTTCTAGGTGTGCTGCAGTGTGCCAAGGGGATCAGGGACATGATCCAGAGTCTTTGTGGGTGTGCACTGTGCTATACTTAATTGTGCATGTGTGATATTGTTCCCATCTCCCCCGTGCCCCCAGTCCCTGGTGGTTGCTCACCCTGTTGCTGTTGTGTCAGGTCATGTTGAGCAGTGTCCGGTCCCCCAACTCCTGCCACTGTCTCCACACTGATGACTGTGGACACCATTTCCTCCATCTCATCCAGCTCCTCCTGTGGCGCTGGACTCCCACCTCCAGCCTGCATTGCTGCCTTCTGGTTGTTGGCGAGTTTCTGCTTGGTCTTGCGCTTCACATCATTCCAGCGCCTCTTGAGCTCTTCCATTGTCCTCCTCAGCACTCCGACTGCATTCACCTTGTCCAGGATGGACTGCCATGTTGCATTTTTTGTTGCCATTGACACAGTGGAGGTGATGAACAGTTGTTGATGGTGTTCTATCACCTCCGTGATCAGGATCCTGTTTTCCTGCGGACTGAACCGCGTCTTCCTCTTCTTCTTGTCCTTGCCCTTCCCTGTCCCCGAGGTCCCAGGCTGCTCCTCCGGGGGGCTTGTGGGGTTCTGGCCGTCCTCTGTACCTGCTCCGGCTGCCTCCATTGTGCTTCGCTGTTGTTCGTTTTTTGTTTGTGTTTTTTTTTCTGCGTTTGTAATGATTTTTCCCGCCTGACGTTTGTGATTTGCAGGCCTGGCGCTGCTTTTCGCTGTTTGTCTTATCGCAGTTGGGCCCATCGCAACTTTTTTCGCGTTCGGGTTTGGATTTTCATTGCCGTCCCGGTGATGTTATTGCGGACATTTGAGGCGTTGTCGGGGGACTATTGCATGTTACCGCTGTGTTGAGAATACGACGTTAACACAGAGTTATTTTCCCGCGATAGACGGCCATATGAAAACTTGCGTTAATCTATTTTGGCGATGTTTATCGCACCTTCTTGAGAATATCCCCCTAAGGTTTTTATTTTTTATTTCATTTTACTGATTTTATCCAACATCAGTCACATTACCAATGAGTAAAACGTAAGACATGCAAATATTGGGTGGCTGTAGATAAGAGACCCCCGTCTTGCTCGTTTGATCTGTAGCTCCAGCATTAGACTGATAAAGGATGCACATCTCTCAGTCTAGAGGGAATTATACCCTTCCGGGTACATAAAACATCAATGTCTAATCACAGAAGCCACTGCCACTCTCACCAGCAATCCAATACAGAAGAGAGAAAGCACTGCTAGCTAGCACAAAATGAAAAGAGATATTGCAGGTTTCATTCTGTCTGTGCTCTAAGCTCTTGCTGAAGTGGCTCCCATATGTTTTTTGGTCTCAAAAGCATGGGAAGTGTATCAGCATAAGTGTCTGATGGATGATTGCATTATATCAAGTCAGCTGTCCAGCGCTCAGTCTTGAGCACAGGGCCTTTCCCCCCAGGACATCGGCACCCTACTTTTTGCTAAAAAGTAGACCCCTTCTCACTGATATAGGCACCCCCTACATAGCCCAACAGGGCCATTAGTGGCGATGGGGAAAAGTCCAACTCAACCATTGTCTAAGTATTTGAAAAACATGGTGCCAAAACTTTGCAACCGGGGGACAGAGCCATGAAAAATGAATACAGTCAGCTCATTCCTGTGCATAGCAAGGACATTTGGGGGCATGTGTACAAGCCCCTATCGCCACGGGAATGTCACTTTTTCCAACATTCCTGTGGCAAAAGGGGCTATAGGGGCTACGCCTTATTCACAAGGCAGCGTTAAGCACGTGGCTTAATGCTGCCTTGTAAATAAGGCCCCCTTTCACACTATGCTTAGCGTGAAAGTGGAGGGCAATGGGTGTTGTGGTGGGCGTTCCACCACAACACCTATTGATTTTGATGCTGCCCCCTATTTACAAGGGTGGCGTAAATATGAGGCAGCGCCAAAATTAAGACCAGGGAAAACCAGGTCTTAACTTGGCGAAATGAGGAGAAATGCTCTATTTCTTCCCATTTTTGCAAAACGCATTGGATTGTTTATGTTCAGGAAGGTGTCTCTTCCTGGAAATAAACAATCTTTAAAAAAAAAATACATTTTGTAACTTCCATGTGTGCTGCATTAAGCAGCACACATAGAAGTGACAAAAAGGCATTTAAAGATTGTTTAAACATAAATAATCTTCCCCTGCACGCAGACACTCTTGCACTAAGTGTAGCGCCAGCGCAGGGGGAAACGCAAGGCTGCACCATATTCTTGTAAATATGGTGCAGCCTTGCGTTTCTGAAGTGGCGGAGTGAGGTGTTAAGCCATGACGGCTAACGCCTCACTCCGCCACTTCTTTTGTACATATGCCCCTTTGTGTCCACCTCCAAGCCCATGGCATGAAGTGACAAATGGGGTGCAATCTGCCCTATTGAGAAATTTAAAATGTAATAGTCACAGCCTACTGTTCAGGGGGACTTCCTCAGTGTGTGAACAAAAGTTGCCCGAGATCTTATCTGAAATTTGTTCTCCCAAATCTCACTGGCCTTGAGAGTAGGGTGTGTGTGTGTGTTTTTTCTGAAATCATCCTGTATAGTCTGGGCATGAGTCCTCGTGGGTTAGTATTAATAATCAGTTGTTGTAGGGGGCTCAGTAGGGCGTGAGTAATTCTTCTCCCTAATAAAGTAATGAAGCCTGAAAAGCAGAAAAATGTCCAGTGGGGATGTTCTGCCCTTCTTCTTAAACTGATCCAGCATAAGGAATGTGCCTGCTGTGCAGAAATCCACTATTCTGGAAATGTGCAATTGTGTCAGTTGTTTTTGGGGTTTCATTTCAGTAGTGACTGATAGTAGAGTGTTGCTTAGTATAGGCAACTCAGGGACATAGACCTTTCAGAGGCCAGCCAAAGATGCTATTCTGCGCCAGGAATATGTTGTCTCCCTCATGGTGTAAAATTGCATCATCGGTCTGGGAACAGATGTAGCTACCGTCAAGTTCAGGGGAATGGGAGCCACCATATCTTTCTCAATGTGGACGTGTTGGATCTGTTCTCTGGGTGTACCAACTAGAAGCATGTCTTATCTGTGCCGCCCAAAAGTAATGTTCCATATTTGGGACCGAGAATCCCGCCTAGCAATACGGAAGAGTCAAGGTTTCTCATCCTAGTCACAGCTGCTTGCGTGCCCAGATAAATCTCAGGAGAACAGAGTCCATGAGAAGAAGTTGAGGCATTATGATCAAAACCAATTACAACAGCTTAAGGAGAAAGACCATTTTAACCACCACCACAGCGCTTTCTCTTCTATGACCTCCACCTCTGTCTCTGTTGACTCTCTCTGCTTGCCACTGCATTTTCACTCCCAGGTACCGAACCAGGTCTTCACAGGGTTTAAGGCCCCTCATGCCTCTTTTACTGCTACAGTGAAATCATGATATATAGACACCTTGGAGCTCTCAAAATGTAACTCTTTCCTCTCCACAGCCAGGCACAGTACAGTGTCTCTGTCATTTAAAAGACAACCCCATTTGCATCTGGGTGAAGCATTCAGAGGCAGGTGGGTGGCTAGAGAACAATGCACTCTTTAAGTATCAAATAGAGGGGTAAAGACATATCCGAACACTTCTTTAGGAATTTTTCTACAAAAAGTTCCATTTGTCCTGTGTTGTTAGTTTGAAGCACGCCTAACATATGAAGATTGTTACACCTCAACTGGGCCTCCAGGCCTCCATTTATTCACTTGAGTGGCTTCCAGGATATTTTGAAGTTTCTGCAATGCTACGCCTTTTTTTGTTGTAATTGTCCTCAATATCAGGGATATGGCATTTTGACATATCCATACGTTCTTCAAATTATGAAGCCCGTGTTTCAGGTGGTCTACTCAAATAGTTAGATTGTCAAATTTATCATCCATGGCATAGGCTTTTCTTAATTCCTAGCAGTATTGCCTTTACATCTCTTTTTCTTTGTTGTCACCTATGTCTCTGTCCAAAGCCACCCGGGACGTACTTGCTGTCTATCAGTGCTGGTGTCTGGCTGCTTCATTTTCAAAAGGTTAGTTTCTGCTGCTAAAAGTTCAACTTGCCCATAATGATAGTGATGCAGCCCTATGGGCCAAGTTGATGTCACTACCCACTGCTAGATACATCTGCCACAGCTAGTATGTGGATCCCTCTGGCCGAACCTCAAAGTTTGCTCAAAACGATCAAAGCTGTTAGAGAGTGTGAAGGTCTTGCTAATTCACAGATACAAATAAAGGACTTGTCTCCAAGCCCTTCCTACTTCAGGGAAAATTTGGGACATGGAGCTCAGGCCGAGATGGAGATTGACCTATGCAGTAGCTTGAGGGCCCGCAAAGAGGGGAAGCTGAGGGTCATGCACCACACCGGCTAGGTACGGTAAGAACCAGGATGAGACTGAACCATTTGATGAAGAGGAGTTCTCACAGCCTAATTGTAAGGGCTGCATGCAGCCATCTAGCGCAAGTCTAACAACCCACCTGGGATCAAATAGCTGATATTTTGGGGAAGAAATCTCTCAATCTCCCCCCAAGTCTGCCACAGCCCAGGTGCTCACTGTGATCGGTGCCGGGACCTTAGTGCATGGTCTCCACACCTCTAGGATTCCGGAGGGTCCCAGTACACCCAGCAGGGATGTCCCTCACTGGCAAGTAATGGGTCCAAACTCACTTAAATATCAGGCACAGAAGCCCAAGTGAGCAGTCTGCAGTAGCCAGGCTGCCTCCCTTGACTTGGTAGTTAAACATTAATGGGGCGACCCTGTGTCCCTCAGAACCTGGGTATGGATAAGAAAACAAACACAATGGTTCTGTCGGGTTTTCAATTATTTCTTGTAAGAACGCCTAGTGTGGATATATTATTTTGTAGTTATTTTGTAGTTACTAACATAAGTATCTCAGTAGTCCAGACAGGATAGAAAACATAACAAATAATCCAGAGCGTGACACAAATTTCTGTCTACTCACTTGTTTTTATATAAATTGAATCATGTATATATATTACACATTTGTAACGCGGCTGTCAACACGAAGTGAGGTATATACACGGTAAGTGAACAAGTAAAATTCTGGCCTATTCTTTCCCATGTACATATTTGAAACCCACTGTACATATTACGCACTGAGCACCAGCACTGAGCACTAATGTCACTTGTTCACTTACCGTGTATATACCTCACTTCGTGTTGACAGCCGCGTTACAAATGTGTAATATATATACATGATTCAATTTATATAAAAACAAGTGAGTAGACAGAAATTTGTGTCACGCTCTGGATTATTTGTTATGTTTTCTATCCTGTCTGGACTACTGAGATACTTATGTTAGTAACTACAAAATAACTACAAAATAATATATCCACACTAGGCGTTCTTACAAGAAATAATTGAAAACCCGAGAGAACCATTCCCTTGACTTGGTAGGCTCAGGCCCGGAGGCCATCAGTCTAGTCTCCCCCACAATCGGGCCACTCCCCTATCACTACAAGAGGAATTGGCAGTAGACAAGTCCTCGCAGCCATAGAGCCGCGGTCAGTATGCTTGTTTTCCGCACCCTGGGAGAACCCAGGCTGTGCCTGCCTCCAGGCCTCTCAGGTGTAGTGGCAGGCTTGCTCTCAACTGCTGCAGCAGGCTTCAGTGAGAATCAGTCTAACAATGCTGCAGGCAGTGCTCCAAGAGAATCCTGATGCTATATTCAGCTTCCCCAGCTAATTACTGACATGCAAACATTTTTACACCAGGGAGACCTTTTTAAGGACTGATGATGTAGAAGCATTTAGTGGTTGGGTGTGCAGAACTACACTAGTGTGTGGTCAGCTTGGTTGATGGCACACTGGTGCTCCTGATGCTCTCATTTTACATGGCACTATAAACAGAGATGTACAGCTTTCTTTTTTTCCCATAACCCAGGAAAGATGATCAAGGCCTGACCTTGATGGGATTAGATGTTGAAGAGATCAGAATCAATCCATACAGTTTAGACTGATAGGGAAGGTCACTGAGAAAAAAATGGGTCTGCACAGGACAGAATGTGAGTCCAATTTACAGCATGATTTAGAACAACAAACAGGGTTACCAGGAGAGCTGGAACCTCATCCATATGGCAATTTAATTAAGGAGTGACAAGATGTGTTACCTTAAACTGAATGGTGAAAACAAATAAATGACAATTTCAAATCCATAATTATCCCCACTGGAATTTTTTTTCCCATAGAAATTCTGCTTTGAGCTACAGAATAATACAGGTCTGGGAAACATTTCTTCCTAGTTCATTTCCAAGAGTACGAACTCTATGAGAGATTCAAGGATGCCTGTTGAGCCACACATAGCTGTTTACAACTCTAACTTGGCAAAGACAGTACTGGAAATCAATATGGAAATCAGAGTAGGAAATTAATTTTTACTGCTCTTTCAGAAAATGCACTTCTAAATCCCCTTCATCAAAGCAAGTCTTCCAAGGCTTGGGACAGCAATGCATGAAATTAAGGAAATCAATTGTCATTTTTTGTGCATGGCATGGACTACCTTATTAATCCTCAGTCCCACTGTCTGGAATTAGGATAAGGTTAGAGGTAGTTTTCACAAAGGAAAACACCAAAGGTAGACGGCAAACATGGCGGGTGACTGACTGCCGTAATTCTCACCATCTCTCGGTGGATCAACGGTGCAATGATCGATTGCTCAGCCTGGGAGCAGGTTCGGTGGGCTACTAATTGTGTGCTCTGGTAGGGGAAGCACTGGAAGTCCTGCTGTGGACTGCGGGTGCACCATTTTTGCGTCTTTTCCTGTCGAGCTGGGATCGGCGGCTCCAGGGGAAGCCGCTGACTCAACGAATGGCGCTAAGAGGCGGGAAAGCAGGGAAGGCGCGGACCGCAGGAATACCCAACAATATCGCAGTATCCACAGGGGGCAATCAACCATCGGAGGCAAGTGGAGCGATGCCTGACCTGAGGCAGCGTGGCGGACCAGGTAAAATGAAGCGAGAGACTGGAGCCAAAAAAGCTGCAGCAAAATCTACGCTACAGGTAGAAGGGGGGTCTGTACAACCCACTGTTGCTTCAATGCTTGCATGTCTGACAGGAGATCCCCAGAAAAGTAATGTACTCCTAGAAGAGGGCGGGGGAGGGGACAAAACCCTGATAAAAAAGTCCGGGGATTGCGGCATAGTTGGGAAAGATGTGGATGAAGCAAGATTAGTGGTCGGTGGAATCGATGACTCTGCGCCCCTAGATGTTGTACTGGACTTGACCTCGGAGAAGTCAGTGGGGAGTGAAGGAAAAAGTCAACCAGACATGGAAGAGCTTATGGCACAAGCAGCAGACAGCAAGGAGGTCAGTCAGATGAAAGGAGATCTGGGGGACGGGAAGTTCATGACACCTCTAAGCGCAGGGCCTTCTAGCTTCACAAGTCAGCATGGGGGGACATTCTCACCTGAGCTGCCAGGCGAGAAGTTCTTCTCTCTGACAGATGATTCAGACTCTACTGGGCAAGAAAATACTCCCTCAAGCATGAGGCTCTCTCTGACTCCAGTAGCAGTACTTCAATTCAGGATGTTCAACTGATACAAAGGAAAAAATCAGCTAAAAAGAAAAAGAGGAAAGAAAGCCTGAAGAGGAGCATCGGTAAACAGTTAAAATGGGACTACTCCGACACTCAGATATTGCCTCAGAAGGATGGAGGGGAAGAAGGTCCTGACGAGGCTGCACAGCATAAGGAACCTTCACTGATGGCTATCTTTATGTCCATTAAACGAATGCAAGAAGAAAATAGAAGCGATGGACGCAGAGCAAGAGTTGCTGCAAAAAAAGTTCAAGCAGGGATCCGCAAACTGAATAAAACGTGTGGAGAAATTGTTGAACGTTTAACATCTGTTGAAACACGGATGGAGATACTAGAAGCCGAGATGGAATCTCTGAAGCTACAAAGTGCTGGTCAAGGTCCAGCTATGTCAGACGTAATGTTCAAACATGAACATCAAGGAAATCGCCAGCGAAGAAACAACTTGCACTTTTTAGGGATCCCGAAAGGACTGGAAGGTAGCAACCCTAGAACCTATATGGTGAACCTCCTGAAAAGTGCATTCCCTGACCAAGTGAACTGGGACTGGCACTCTGAAATACAGAGGGCTCACCGTTTTTCCACTAACCTTGAAAAAACACCCCCAAGATACGAGAGAAAGACCTAGAGCTATGCTTGTCTTTTTTGGAAATTTTCTATTGAGGCAACTAGTGTATGATCAAGCCCGTCCAAATGCTCTGAAATCCTGTAATGGTGTTTCATTCTTTGCTAAACCAGATTTTTCCCACGCAACAGTGGAAAGACGTTAGCACCTACGGCAACTGTTTCCTCCCTTCCAAAAACATATGGGCTGAGGTCTTTCTCCAGAATCCGGCTAGACTTAAAATTAAATTCAAAGGAACTATACGGAGCTTCACATCAGAGATTCAAGCACAGGAGTATTTGCAGGAAATCAGGGAAAAAGAAGAAGGGAAAGCCCCCCTCCCCTAAGTGAACTGATGGGTGCTATGTCATGTACTGTGGGCTGTAATAATGATTATGAGGGCTGAGCAACCGGAAACAGATTGTGTATTAACATTATGAAGAGGGAGATGGTGGGGCAGGGTGTCAGATGTACATTGTTCAGGCTATGCCTGATTGCCTGCATGTTTAGGAGGGTGGGGGGAGGGGGTTAGGGTTAGGGTGGCTCACATGAAGGGGGTGTGGTAGGACGAAGGAAGGCAATGGTTTTTGTGGGGTTTGTTTTATTTTGGTTTGCTTTGGGGCGTTTATGTTTGCAGTTGAGACGTAAACTATGCTCTAGGTTAAAGAAATCATCAAGATGGGAAGACTACGGATAGCTACGGTAAATATCTGTGGCTTAAATTATCTAAAAAAAGGACAGATGGTGTCACAAGGGCTGCATTTATTACAGGCAGACATTGTCTGCCTGCAAGAAACTCATTTAGAGGATGCACAGAAATGTCTCTTAAAATATTTTGGCTACAGCATAGTGGGGGCAACTACCCAGTGGACCCGCACACGGGGGGGGAGGGGGTTGCAATATTAGCCCGTATTAAATTAATACAATTTACACAAGTTCGGGTGGATGTAACAAAGATTGGCTCAGGCAGAAGAAAGTTTGGTTATCGCTCTGCAACAGAAGAAAGGGGTGGAGGAAGCCCAGGCGTAAGTTGCTCTTGCTAAGGCAGCACTTAGGGGAAGGCTACTGAAGAAAGCATTAGATAAACAGTTTATCGTGAGGAAATGTATGAGTATAGTGAAAGGGTGGGTCACTTACTAGCAGTAAGAAAAAGGCAAGAACTTACACGCAGTGAAATCAAGTCAGTGAGAAATCCCATATTAGGGCTGGTATCTGAGACAAACAAATTCGAGCAGCCTTTTATAAGTTTTATCAGGCTCTGTACACAGAAGACTTGGGGGTTCAGGGGGTCAACGTGAGAATCTAATACTTAAATACTTGGATTCCTCTGTGACGGAGGTATTGTCACAGGAAGAGAGGGAGTTAGTAGACTATCCATTGAACTGGGATGAGATTCTAGAAGCAATGTCAAACCTACCTAGAGGAAAAGCGTCTGGTCCCTATCAAATCCACCCAGAATTCCACAGAGTCTTTGGGGAGCAGCTAAAAGAAATTATGACAATTCTGTTTTCACCGGCCTCGGAAGGAGAGGCTCCGCCGAACTCCTGGGCTCTTGCAAAGATTATAGTTTTCCGAAAGAAAAATAAACTGGTGCATGAGCTGGGTTACCACTGCCCTATAACCTTAAACAATGGGGATATTAAAATATTTTCCAAAGCTCTAGCCTCGCGTCTGTCACAGGTTATTCATCAGCAGCACGGTTTCATCCCCGGTAGGGGCACAATAAAACACATCAGAAGGGTCATTACCTTATTTGATGTCAGACAAGTGTCAGGAGACCCTATGGCGGCCATTTAGCTTGACACCGAAAAAGCTTTCAATAGGGTCTCCTGGCAGTTTCTCTGGACAACAATGCAGAGGAAATGGATAGGGACTACTTTTATTGGAGCAGTCAGAGCGTTGTATAAGGACCCTGAGGCTAGAGTTTTTATAAATGCGGAACTGACGGGGCCCTTTAAAATTACGAAAGGGACACGACAAGGGTGTCCCTGCTCACCACTCCTTTTTGCATTGTACATTGATCCTTTTTTGAAACACCTGGAACTGGCCCTTAATATTCCACCTGTAGTTCGGTTTGAGTATGAGAGTAAGGTGTTGGCTTATGCTGACGATATAGCTTTAGTTACTTCTCACCTTGAACAGGCTATTGGGCAATAGAAGAAGAAGCTCAGAGATATGGTGCATTATCAGGATATGCCCTGAACAGGGGTAAGACCCAGATAGTTATTAATGAATTTGTATCCTTTGATGATTACAGGGTAGTTAAAATAGCGGTATATTTAGGTATTACGATTAGTTCTGATCTTGATGACGTGGTAAATGAAAACTTGGGGCCATGTGCAGAAGAGACCAAAAAGGCGTTGAAAAAGATGGATCACTTACATTTAACACTGATTGGTAGAAGCAATCTAATTAAAATGGTATTTTTCCCTAAAATACTATACTTCTTGAGAGCAATCCCCCTTGTTTTTTTGAATTTTTGGTTTAAGAAATTTGAGAGCATATTTGCACAATTTATCTTGGCTTATTCAAGATCAAGAAGATTGTTTAAATTTTTATCATTACCCAGGAAACATGGTGGACTGGCCCTTCCCAATCTTAAATTATACTGGTGGGCTGCCTCACTGGTACAATATACAGTACTTTTGAGGGTAGATACCATCAGGGGAGGACAATGTACCCCACCCCATTGGAACTATTGATTGGTCACGAAGCCTGGGGGTACTTATGGCACCAGCTAGATTATGGCTACTACAAAAGTGTACGTTTTATGACATTGCTTACGGCTTTTGAGACATTGGCATCTATACGTCATCTATTAGGTTTGGGGAGGTTGAATTATTATACCCCCTTGTGGTGCAATAGGAACCTGGCGGATATTTTTAATGACCTTTACTTCAAGAATTGGATAAAGGCTGGAATGAAGCAAATAGGCTGTGTTTATTCATCCAGTGGTATAAAAACATACGATGAACTAAGATTGAAATTTGGTCTTACCCATAGGGATTTTTTTTTAAAATATCTTCAAATTAGAGATTATTTACAGAGGAAGGGGGGTGGGGTGGAGAGATTTGGGAAGAACGAACTTGTGGACAAAATAATAAGGCCTACCCCTCTTAGTATTGGGAGTTTGTATAGATTGCTTAACGAATATATGAAAGATTCTTGGAAAGGTGCTCTACTAAGTGGCACGAGAAACTCGATATTAATGATGCAGGCTTTCAAAGTGCTTTTTTAAACACCCAATCGACCTTAATACCCACTAACCTCCAAACACAGTATTATAAGACCTGCTTTGAGTTGTATTATACACCGTATCGGATAGCCAAATGGAGTGAGGGGAAAGGAGTATCTTGTCCACGTTGTGCACTATATAAAGCTGACTTAGTTCATATGTTTGCTACATGTAAAGAGCTTGGGTCTTTAATCAAAGAGATTAATGAATTTCTAAAAAAGAAACTACAGTTGCATGTGGATGTAACCCCCCCGTTAATACTATTGGGCATAACCAATCTGAAAGTAGAGGACAGAGGTGCCCTATTAAGCATAGCGATGGCTGTGTACAGATTATGCATTGCATCAGCCTGGCTGGACCCGGCCCCTCCCTCGTTTCAACAATGGCTAGCCCAATTGTTGGTTACATATAACCTGAAAAAAGCTATATTTATGCGAAAGGGATATCTGGTGAGGAAGAAGGGGATAAGAATTTGGAAGTATCTAGCCAATTGGTGTGAACATTCGGATACCTAAATTGTACCAACATTTTGTTCTCTTATTATACTTGTAGATAATTGGAGCTTGTTAGACCTGGCATTTCTCGGCCTGGTTACCCCTGACTTTTTGCCTCTACCTCCTCTATTTTTGGTGCTGTGATGGATTTTGCTTTGCCAACTTAGATGCTTTGGACACTTTGCCACTGCTAATCAGTGTCAAAGTGCAAGTGCTCCCTGTATAAAGTGTAATGGTAATTGGTTGTCCAGGATTGGTATGTTTGCCTTACTAGTAAAGTCCGAGGGGGCCAAAGAGAGGTCGGCGTTCTCAATGCCAGAAGGGCACTACCAGTTCAGAGTTATGCCCTTTGGGTTGAAGAATGCCCCTGCCACCTTCCAGAGACTGGTTAACCAGGTGCTGAGTGGGCTGGAGGAATTCAGCGCCGCCTACCTGGACGACATTGCTGTGTTTAGCTCCAGTTGGGAGGAACATTTGCGACACCTCTGTGAAGTGTTGAAGGCCTTGCAGAGGGCAGTCCTGACTATCAAGGCAAGTAAGTGTCAGATAGGGCAGGGTTCAGTGGTGTACTTAGGACACCAGGTAGGGAGCGGCCAGGTGGCGCCCCTATGGGCAAAGATTGATACCATTCTGCCTTGGGAACCCCCCAAGACCCAGACAGGAGTGAGTGCCTTTCTAGGACTCACTGAGTATTACCAATGGTTTGTGAAGGGATATGGCACCATTGTTGCCCCCTTGACAGAACTGACGTCAAAGAAACAGCCCAAGAAGGTGATCTGAACTGATGCCTGCCAGACCGCTTTTGATGCCCTGAAAACTGCCATGTGCACGGCGCCTGTGCTCAAGGCGCCTGATTTCTCCAAGGAATTTGTAGTGCAGACAGATGCTTCAGAGCATGATGTGGGAGCGGTACTCTCACAACTGAATGACGAGGGCTTGGACCAACCAGTAGCTTTCATTAGCCGGAGGCTACGTCCCAGGGAACAGAGGTGGAGTACAATTGAAAGGGAAGCTTTTGCTGTGGTCTGGGCACTGAAGAAGCTGAGGCCTTACTTGTTTGGGGCTCACTTCCTGGTTCAGACAGACCACAGGCCCCTCAGATGGTTGATGCAAATGAGGGGTGAGAACCCAAAACTGTTGAGGTGGTCCATCTCCCTACAGGGAATGGACTTCGCGATGGAACACCGCCCGGGAACAGAACACGCCAATGCTGATAGTCTGTCCAGATTTTTCCGCCTTAGTGATGAGAACTATCATGAGGGTGGGTAGTTTCCCCACTTTTCGGCTGGAGGGGACAAGTGTTAGACCTGGCATTTCTTGGCGTGGTTACCCCTGACTTTTTGCCTCTACCTCCTCTATTTTTGGTGCTTTGATGGATTTTGCTTTGCCAACTTAGATGCTTTGGACACTTTGCCACTGCTAATCAGTGTCAAAGTGCAAGTGCTCCCTGTATAAAGTGTAATGGTAATTGGTTGACCAGAATTGGTATGTTTGCCTTACTAGCAAAGTCCCTAGTAAAGTGCACTATGTGTGCCAGGGCTGGTAATGCAAATGCTACTAGTGGGCCTGCAGCACGAATTGTGCCACCCACACAAGTAGCCTTAAAGAAGGAACTCAGGCCTGCCACTGCAGTGCCTCCGCGCAGTTTGTTAAACTGCCATGTTGTTCTGACAAGTGCACCCACTTGCCAGACCTTACCCTTCCCTTTCTATGCACATCAGACACCCCTATGGTAGGTCCAAGGTACCCCCTGGGCAGGGTGCAGTGCATGTGAAAGGTAGGACATGTACTAAGGTGTGTACCATATCCTGACAGTGAAATAATCTCCATTTCGTTTTTCACTGTGGAAAGGCCATCTTGCCCATAGGATAACATGGGGAGGCTGTGTAATATGTTTTCCAGCCTATCTCCCCAAAGGCTTAAGATGGAGAGGTGAAGTTTAGTGTGCCTGAACTCACCATGTAATAACACATCTTTTTATGAAGGTGGTTTTTGCATTGTGTGTTTTAGAAGCCACTCTTTTAGAAGTGGCTGGGTTTTTGTGCTCTAACATTTCTGTGTGTCTCTGCCTGGATGTGAATTGACTGTCTGGATTTGAAAGTGATAGGATCTGGGGAATGTCTTGACCCAGGGGAGGAGGTGAGACAGCAACAGGCTGACCTGCATCTGGAGTGTAGGGGGGAGGAGTAGCCCCTAGAAGTGAAGAGGCCTGGGCTGCAGCCATAAACCAATGGCTCCGGCCCCTGCTGAGTGACTGAGGATCCAGACCCCCACTATCAAAGGAATAAAGGTGTCACTGGCAGGGAGGCACCCAGAACTGGGTTGAACAGGGGTCAGTGCCCCCCTGAACACAAAGACTTCAAAGACATTTAGGGGTATAACTATGAGAGCTGAAGCCCCTGAACTTTGGAGAAATGGTTTGATCAAGATTGAACAAGACTGAAGCTACTTGTGGTCAAGAGGAACCTTTGCCAAGGAAGAAACAGCTAAAGAGACTAAAGGACTGACCCTTGCTGTGTGTTCTGGGGCTGGCCTGCAGTTGCTGCTTTAACCAAGGAGAGGCTGAAGGGACTTTGCTGTGTGCTGTGTCCCCCTGCTTTAAAGGACTTTGCTGTGTGCTGTGTCCGGAAGTAACTTATCCCCAAGGGCCCTAGGTGAGCTGGCTCCCTGTTGCGGAAACTCAGGAACACAAAAGTTTCCAGGAGAGTCTCAGCGACGCTGTGTGCGTGTGCTTTTTGCAGCCTGAGCCCTTCGTGAGGATTGCCCTGTTATTGTGTGCACCGGAGTCCAAGTGAGTCTCAGCGATGCTGTGTGCGTGTGCTTTGTGCAGCCTGAGACCTTCGTGAGGATTGCCCTGTTATCGTGTGCACTGGAGTCCAAGTGAGTCTCAGCGACGCTGTGTGTGTGCTTTGTGCAGCCTGAGACCTTCGTGAGGATTGCCTTGTTATCGTGCACCCGGAGTTCAAGTGAGTCTCAGCGACGCTGTGTGCGTGTGCTTCGTGCTGCCTGAGACCTTCGTGAGGAGTGCCCTGTGATCGTGCACCCGAAGCTCAAGTGAGTCTCAGCGACACTGTGTGCGTGTGCCCTGTTGCAGCCTGAGATCTTCGTAGCATCAGCGGCCCGGATCAGCAGCCCCGTAGGAGCCGAGCCGCCGGCCCGAGCCCCCCGTTGCCAGAGCAGGACTTCGAGCCAACCTCGTCGAGGGAGGGCCCGAGTCCCACTGCCCGGAATTGACAAAGATTGCATCAGAGGCCCAAGTCCCGGGAAGAAGGAGAGGAGAATGAGTTTGCACCCCCCAGGTAACGTGTGTCGACGCCTGGGGTGGGGTGCAGGCTGGGAGGGAGACGCTCTCGGCCTCTCTCCTTCCTGCAGTGCGAGCCTCTGCTTCGGCTTGTATCGCGGCCCGTACGTGCCAGAGGTGTGGCAGTACCGGGGCCGGAGTGCGGAGTTGTACTCTTTGTTCACAACATAACCGTGTGGGGGGCAACTGTTGACAGAGGCTGACGGAGAGTAATACGAGTGGGGGAGAGACCGCCTGAGGCACCGTGAACAGTGCTGGAGCGTATTACGCATTGCATTGCTTCTGCATAACGAACTACCTGATTAGCGTATTACGCATTGCATTGATTCTAGCGTTACGTATTGCATTATTTTTACGTTGCAAAGTGCCTGATTCTAGCGTTACGTATTGCATTATTTTTACATTGCAAAGTGCCTGATTCTAGCATTACGAACTGCATAGCATTGTATTAGGACTGTAGTGGAACGTTTAGAAGTGCTCATTAATATCGCCAGAACTTACAAGGGCTGGCTGGCCTAACAACCGGCCAGGAAGAATAGTACAAATACGCATATGTTGGATTTATATTGTGTGGTCTTATCGTATATCTTTTTTATATAAATTTATACTCATTTTTATAAAACTCGTGTGGAGCCCATTTGTGGTGTCATCATTGGGTTGCTGTGAGCGTGATTGCAAATACTTTACACATTTACCTTGAAGATAAGCCTGGCTGCTCGTGCCAAGCTACCAAGGGGGGAGCGGGGGCTATATGCGAAGGTGTCCTTCCTTTCCCTGACGTGAGAACGAGGGTCCCTATTTGGCCTAAGGTACCTACCTCAGCCAACCAGGGATCCCGGGTCTAACAGAGTTTGAAACTAGAATTATTTGTGTGTGGTTACTAGTCCCAGTGGCATGGCATTTGTAATATACATTACATTTTTGCACTTTGAACTTACTGCTAAAAGATGAGCTGGAATAAGAGGTGAAATGAGAGAAACACACATGCACTTTGTGTATCTATTATGCTGCTATTTAATGGGATTATCAAACTAGAACTAAGCATATGTCGCTGTCAGCGCCATCAGTTTTGCATTTGTTGCACATTTCGCACTATTGCACTTTAAACCTGTCATTAAAAAATGATTGGAATGAGGAAAGTTGTTTAGCAAAGGTTTATGTAAGTTATGTATTAAGAACTCACAGTGCCTTTCTTTTCACTGTTGATATTTATCCACACCGCTTTCGAAATTTTTTGTGACATATTAAAATGTAGAGGATGGGTGGGGGAGGGGGTGGGCACATGGCTTGGGGTGAAAATGTGTGGGGGGGACTGTTTTCTTTGTCTCTCACTCAATAAAAATATATATTTTTTTTAAATGGAAAACACCAAAGGTGGTGCAATCAGTGGTGTGAATTTTCTTATCCTGAGGTTGTATGCATGCAAAGCAGAGTACCCAATGAGGTACCACTGCAGTGCAAAAGTAGAACTAACTAGATTTATTATAGGTTAAGAACTAATGTACAGCATTTTATGGGGCATATTATCAAGAGAATTATCGCCGCTTTAGCGGCCGTTTTCGGCCGAAAAGCGGCGATAATTCTAACGCATCATTAACAAGGACACGCTAGCGCGTGTATCCTTGATTTAACTCCCATTTCTGTCACCGCTCGCTACGCATCGATAATGAGATGCAAAGTAGGCGTGGCTGACAGAAACAACATGGGAAAATATCGCGAAGGCAGCTTCGCGATATTAGCAAGGAGGGGTAGCGATGATGATAATCGCGCTACCTCTGGCCTAACGCAGGAATTTAACGTCTGCTAAATTCCTGTGTTAGGCATACCTAACATGGGAGGTGGATTATGGGGTTAAGGCCACAGGGCCTTATCACCAAGATCATCGCCGTTTTGGGAGGGACATCACTGTTTTTTAGGCGATGTTTGGCCATTTGCCCGCTATCGCTGGAATATTTATCGCCATAGCGCTGAGCATTGGTAATACAGCGCTAGCTTGGCGAGATGTTCCAGCGATAGCCAGCGATAAAGAAAAGCGCGCTCGGCGATAATTATCGCCAACCCTAGATAATATGCCCCCAAGTGTTTCCAACTGAGGGCAGCTAATGATTCTCAGTGAGTTACACTCCTTTATTTGGTGTTGTTGTTATGTGACTGCAGATTGCATATCTAACATGGAAGATGAATAGGAGATCACATTCTGGAGGATAACACCAACCAACACCTTTCAGACCAAATCTTAGATCATAACGTTTACACAGATCTATATAGGAAAAGAGATCACAATGTTATAGGATTTTATTTGGCTTTAGGATTTAATTTGGCTTTAGTGATATAAATTGGGCACAGTGTGGAATTATAGACACTCTAGTTAATTGGCTAATTAGATGTGCAGGAAGTGAATCCCTGCACAAGTATAAGGCCCGCAATTTCTGGGATCCAAGCACCCCACTGTAGCACCTGACTCTCTCAGGTAGCAAAGCAGAGCGGACCAAGACCTACTCAGGGGAGGAGGTGTGGGCTAGTATTCACCATTTACTTTCCCACAATAATAACAGTAAATAAATGATCATCCAATCAGTGTTTTTTCTTTGAAAAAGATAAAGCACATTTTATTACACTCTGCTAAATACTATGCATTACTTTAGAAATCTATACATCAGGCAGTATGAAATACCTTTGGTGACATTCTGAATTCTCATTTGACACTTAATGGGTCATGACCCCCAAAAACCATAATACCCCCACACCCACACCAGTTGGAACATCACAATATAGGAATATGTCAATTTAAATAAAGCAAACCTATTGGCATTGTCAAGGAGTCATCACAACAATAATATAAGGAAAGCCTATTGGATATGTCAAGGGGTCACAACATTAACAACCGCATGTTAAAAATCACCATTATAATCATTGAAGTCAACAACTATATTTAAGCACACACATTATTGTTAATAAAGCATTACATTGTTTATCAAAAACACTGTCAGGAAAATACTATGAATAAAGCATTAAATAAACATAACATGTGCCTGAATCTTTCTTATACAATTTTAGACCACATGGAATGCAACCATATAACCAGACCCTAGAGGCCACTACACTCCCAGATTACAGATAAATAGTTCTAGCCTTAAGAGTGTTTGACAATGAAGGCAAAGTCTCCCCAGGGCATGATTTCTGGGACCTGGGAGATATACAGTTAATTTATAAATCAATTTGGAGTTGGGCTGCTGCACTCTCAGTAGCCCCCAGAGTACTTTAAATGTATGTTGGTGGGGCCCCTGCCACCTGGGGCCACCACAGAAACAGGGTACTTCTGTAAGCTAAGGCATTGAAGGGCAATATGGGGCACTCACTCATGGAGCAGTGAATAATATAACAGGCCACCTGCTATGTTCTGAAGCTGCTTTAGTTTCTTTTCATTTTGTTTTATTCCTGAATGCCTGAGTCCACTGGGCACCTAGGTGCAGGTAGGTTCATGAGGACGGCCCTCTCCCAGCTGCCCCACTGGCTCCCTACTTGTGCATGTATCTCAAGTGCACTACAGGGGAGCCGGCATTCCTTCAGCTGCTCTGTTGCCACGTTGGGAGCAGCTTCTCTTCTGCTCCAGTCGAAAGCAGCAAGGTGTGGCTGGGCCTCACCTTGTCTCTGGGGTACCGGGTTGGGGTCTGGGGACCCACTAAACGTCCATTTTTATTGTGCCAGCCCGGGAGTTAGGAGCCCTCAGGGGCATTGGCAAGTACGGGTAAGGGGTCCCATGCATGCTCCCTTCCATACGGCATAATTTAAATTTAGTTGCATTGATCCCAAGGCACTGGCCCACACAAGTGGTAGAATTTAGGATTTGCCAATAAGCACCACATCCTTCGTTCCCGGCAGTGGGGTCAAAGGTCACAAAGCTTTAGAGGTGAATATCTCAGGTCCCTTTGGGCTGATTTCAATGATCTTGGGTTTGTTGTACTTCTGATCTCGCGCATATTCATCAGGCCTTCTGGCCTCAAAAGGAGTGTACTCTGCAGGAATCTGATTTTACTGGCTCCATGCACCAGCTTCTAGGAGGAAGCCTGTGCCTAGCTCCTGATGCTCCCTTCCTTCCACTGAAATCCGGGTCTTTACCCAACTGGTCCTCAGGGTGTGCAAGGGGGCCAACATCAATGGCCCTGGAGAGGCCCACAAGTCAGGGGGTCAGCAACAGACAGAGTACTCAGTCCATCATGGGGCTTGTCCTTCCAGGTGTCAATGGTGTTGCTGCTCTCAAAGTCCAGCTCCAGAGTTTTTCTTTCATTCATGTTCTGGGGTGCCACTTTTATTCCCAGTCCACCTTGTGGGTGGGAGGGTTTTGAGTTTGGCCAACCTTCCCCCTTTCCTAGGTTTGGCTCCAGCCCGACTAGTGACACAAAAGACTCATGTCAGGTCTCTTTTTTGTGCTGGAGAAAGTCCCTTTGAAGTGGGGTTGCTTCTTTTCAGATTCAAGGAGGACTTGGCTTGGCAGTTTAGGTTGGGCTGTTCCCATTTAAGCAGGATCTAGACTGATTTGCATATGGCGGGGTCCAAACTGAGGTGGCATGGTGTGCAAAATAGCGATGGACTGGGATGCAGCCCTGACTGATTACCAGTAACTGATATTAAAGCAAGCATTCCATCCAACACTTTTTTGTACACTTTAACTTTCTAAAAGTGGCATATCTAAAATATTAATTTAAAATCCTCAGCATTAAAGTGGACTTTAAATACAATACAATTAACAAATATTTAATTAAGGCAGAGTAAGCAATTCTCAATAATAATAACAATAATAATAAACGTGGTTTGATATTCCTTGAGCAAAATAGTGGTCAGAGTTTACATACTAATCATCACATATGTTTATTTTAATGCAGTTGAGAAAAAATGAAAACGAGGCAGCAGAGAAGTTAAGCCAGCCAGCACGTGATACACCCCTCAATGGCACGCTCACCTGGGGCTCTTTCTAGGCTTTTTAAGTATTACTAGTCACAGAATTACAAGAATTCCACTCATGTACATAAATATGTCACACAAAGGGGGGCAGAGCTTGCCGGTCTCAAAGATGGCCGCAGATTGAGCTTGCTCCGCAAGCCGTCTGCAATAATCCGTAAATATATCCTTTTCACCTGTGGCCCGTAGTCCGAGAAACCGTCTGAGAGATGCGCTGCTAGCAGAGCCACCCTGCGATGTGAAGATCGGGCTGGGAGACGCGCCCGAAACGTCATTCGGTCCTGCTGCGATCTGAGGCCCTCAGACGCCGAGGGAAGAAGAGTGTTGTGACACGGCCGCCCTGGGTCATGGTCGCGTTGTGAGGCTGAGCGCCGGCCCGCGATCGGTAGCCTTTGAGGTCCCTCCGTTGACCGCGATGCTGTGGAGTGCGGGCCCCTGAGAATTGCCCTGTGAAGTTGCGGGTCTGCCCGGGCCTTGCGCTTGGAATGCGGAGGCTGGCTGCGACACTGAGAGGCCTACTGGTGCGGCGGAGAGCAGGGCTTGTGGGGCGACCTGCCCAGGATCGCACATGCACTGAGTGGCCTGTTCCCGGTATGCAGCATGTTCATTGAGCCTCCCGGACCTGCCTTACGTGACCGGTGAGTGGAGCGCCGGAGCTTTTCCCCGCGCCCCGCCTGGGATGTACCCTGAGTGAGGAGTCACACTTGAGCGGTTCGGCTGCGGCCTGTCTTGCTGCGCCGAGCCACAGAAATCCATCCAACCCCTGCAGCTACTGGTAAAAGCCTCATCCTTAGCTTGCACTTGTTTGGGTGGCAGTCTGTACGGATTGCTTCAGATCGGACGGAGTGGGTGCTCCGGTGGGGGGCCTGCATAAACACTGCTTTTTCCCTCGTGGTGCGTGTGGGCTGTGGATGTGGCGATGCCCTGTCCTCATGGCTGGGTCAGTGTAGTCCACGTTTCATGACTCCAGGGGTTGTCATCATACTGGCCTGGCTTTGCACATTGCGGCGAGTGGTAACTGACCGTGCCACGCTCTCCTGCGACTGGGCCCTCCCAAGATAGAAGCGATCTGCCATGCCACGGTCTTGGTTTATTTATTGGGCTGGTGACTCTATCTCTGTACCTGAGACATGGTTTTTCTTTGATGGTGGCATTGCCTACAGGGTTCTGAAGCCGGAAGGTTCTGCGGTCTAAGTTGACTGCAATTGGGCTGTTCCCCTGCATTATATTAGTACAATGGGTAAAACGGATAAATCTCAGCCAAAATTGAGCATTGAACAATGAAAATCCAGGCACAGGGATGAATCATCAGAAGCAGCGATCGCGGGATCGAGTGAAGAAACAGTGGTAACGGGTGGGGACATTAAACAGATTTTGGCGACAATGCAAAAAAGCCTGTCCCCTATAGACGGTAAAATTGACTCCCTATCATATAGAATGGACCGCATGTCCGAAAGGCTGGACAAACAGGCAGAGTGCCTAGATATGTCAGAGCGGCGCATTACAGAGGTAGAGGAGGCACAAACTGATGCGCACTACACCCAAAAGCAAATGGAGAAAGCCTTGTCCATTTTACAGGATAAAACTGAGTATTTGGAGGCCAGATCACAGCGCAGCAACCTGCGCATAACTGGCCTTCTGGAATCCACTGCAACTGGGGTCATGGAAGTCTTTGTTGAAAAACTGCTTACTACTCTGTTGGGTGCTGAAACTTTCATGGCTATGTTTGTTGTTGAGCGAGCGCACTGCTCATTGGGCCCCAGGCACTCTCCTAGCGCTCCACCACGTACTATTATTGCTAAATTGCTTAACTATAGGGACAGGGACACTGCGCTGAAGAAAGCCAGAGAATTGGGCGAACTTAGATACGAGGGCTCCTCCATCTCGCTGTTTCCAGATTTTAAACTTAGGGTTCAGGAGGCTAGAAGGCAATTTGTCCCAATGGAATGCAAACTGAGAGAACTCAATGTAGAATATGCTATGCTGTACCCTGCTAGACTGCGAGTTGTGTTGAATGGCTCTGCTAAAGTTTTCTCTGATCCGAAATCTCTTCAAAAAGCCATTAAAGAGTGGAACATTGTCGGAACCCACAAACAGGCCCCTAGCGCCGGGGATGGTGCGGCTGGTCCAGCTGGAAGTCTGGCCGAAAATGATTAGCTTCAGATTGCGATCTCTGCCTAATATTGTCGTACTGATCTATATTATCCTTGGATATGCATACTAATGTAACAATGTTTTGCCTACCAATCTGATCATTAGGAATGTAGTTCAGACTAATTATATGTTTTCCTCCTCCCTCTCCCCCCTCCTTCTTATTTTATTTTTATTTTGGGACTAAGTGGATCAAAACGATTGGTTATTCTCACATGCCAGTTCCATTTAAATTAGTTTCCCACCGGTCTATCCTATTGTGGGTTTTGTATGGGTGGTGGTTCCCCGCGGTGAGAATTTATTCTTTGCCAGACAGTAGGGATTTTGTTGGGATTAGATGTAATGGCCGGTAACACCCGCCCCGTGTGTTACTGTCTGATTGGTTTGTTGCAAATTTTTCTTTGTGTGTAATTTTCATGAACATCAGGAATGTTCAGTTTTGTTATGGGGAGGTGGGAGTTTGCTTGCATTTGCACTGTTGGGTATTGCATTGGGTGGGAGGGGTTTTTGTTTTATGTACACAGCTCATGTATACATGTATCATATGAGGACAGCAATAGAGAGTTTGCAGGATAATGGTCTGCAGGAGAGAGAACATAAGTTGTTATAGATGTTAGGAGACACTGAGAGTAGTCGTGTGGGCAAAGTCCGGTTCATGACTTGGAACATAAGAGGGTTAAACGATTTCAGAAAACTACCAAAATACTGGCCTAACTGAAACATCACAAGGTTGATGTTGCGTTAATGCAGGAGACACACCTGGCCCCTAACAATAGCATGCTCAACAAACGGAGGCTTCAAGGCGCGTTTCAGGCGGCTGGATTCACATCCCATGCCAGAGGGGTGTTGACTTGGGTTGCCCCTAGATCGGGGATTTTTCTAACTGAGCTTAAGACCGATCCCAATGGTAGGTTTGCCCTCTCTCGAAGCCGGGGGAATGGCCTAGATATGAAGATTGTTAATTTATGGACCAAACTATGATGAGCCTCTGTTCTACAAGACTCTATCAGCTCATGCATCTATCCACCCTATGTTGCCACAACTATGGGGAGGCGACCTGAACTGTGTTTTAAACCCGCTTTTGGATAGGTCCAGGGGCCCGCCCAGGTGCCCCTCGGCTGCTGCTAAAGTTATTGATGATATAGCCATGCAGTTGGGTCTAGTTGACATCTGGAGGGCTAGGCATCCAGAGGCGGTCGGGTTTACACACTACTCTGCCCCCCACGACATACACACTAGAATTGATTACATGCTTATATCGAGGTCTCTCCTTCCTCGGGTCCATGAGTGCACAGTGCTACCTCGCACGTTCTCAGATCACTCTCCAGTCATCATGGAGGTTGCAATCCCCCATGCGGGGTTTCTCCATTCACGTGGAGTTTCCCTCCTTATTCATTACTTGACTCTGTGTTTAAGGCAGAGCTAGCTACAGCAATATCCGATTTTTTTACATCAATATCGGCTCGGTTGAACAATTCTCCACTGTCTGGGAGGCATTTAAGGTGTACATTAGGGGTGTGGCCATAAGTAGGCACGCAGGAGTTCTTCGCTCCATTAGGGGTAGACATTCGACCCTTGAGGGGCAATTGGGCAGGCTCGAACTAGAGGCCCTTAAGGGCAATGATCTGCAGGTGGTAGACGCTCTGAAAACAACACTGGAAGAATATAGCGAGGAAGCGGACAGTGAAGTTAAGCACATGGGGAAGTACGCTGTAGCTAGAGCTTATTGTGAAGGGGATAGACCTGGAGCCGTGCTGGCTGCGCTTGTTCAGTGCCAAAAAGATTCAGGCGGGGTTTCAGAGTTGCTTGAGGAGGATGGCACTATTCTAAGTGACCCTTCTGATATAGCGCATGAACTTAGTAAGTAGTACGAAGATCTGTATAGTTCCAAGATTGCGGTGGATGATGCGGCCCTGTTGGATTACTTGGAACATGTGCAGTTACCCTGGCTCTCAAACGGGCACAGGGAGTACTTTATGAGGCCGCTGGACTCCACAGAGATTCAGGTGGCCTTGAATTCTATGTGAGACAGAAGCGCTCCAGGGCACAACGGACTAACCGTCACCTTCTACAAAGGTTATAAGGACCTACTGGTACACCGCTTGAGTTGGTTATTCGAGGAAATTGGCGAAATGGGCATAATGCCGCCAACAATGAGGGAGGCCCTCATTGTCACTCTTCTGAAGTCAGGTAAAGCTCCACAGTTTTGTTCTTCATACAGGCCTTTATCACTCCTTAATGTTGACACAAAACTCTTTGCCAAAATATTAGCCAATAGGCTTGCCCCTCTCCTTCCGACACTTGTGGGACCTGAACAGGCAGGATTTGTACCGGGGCGCACGTTGACCCAAAACCTTAGGACAGTGTTTGGGGTCAGTTAGCATGTTAGACCAGATGTCAGGGCTGCAGCAGTCTTTATAGATGCAGAAAAGGCATTCGACTCGGTTGAGTCGCCGTTCATGATGGCAGTATAATGAAGAATGGGAGTTGGAGACATTTTCCTCAGATTAGTTGCATTTCTGTATAATCTGCCGACGGCTAGAGTGAGGTTGGGGAGTCACGTCACATCCTCTATTTGTATATCTTGGGACACCAGGCAGGGCTGCCCTCTGTCCCCGCTGTTGTACGTCATAGTGGCAGAATCTTTGGCGTGCTCTCTTAGAGAGTACCACGCGTTCCGGGGGATTCGTTTTCCCAAATACAATGTTATTATGTTGGCATACGCAGATGATATGCTACTGTACACAAGGGACCCAGCTACCAATCTAGCCCCATTGATTCGCGAGGTGATTAGGTTCAGGGGTGTCTCCGGATTAAAGATGAATTGGAACAAGTCCATTATTTTTCCATTAACTCTAGCCATGTCGACCTTCGACTTAGACTTCCCTCTGCAGTGGACCACTGACTCAGTCCGATACCTGGGGATACAAGTTCATACTGACTCAGATGTAGTCCTGCGGGACAATTATGGAAAAGCAATCAGTAAACTAGAAGAAGATGTTGGTAAATGGATAAGGTTACCACTCTCTATCGTTGGCCGTGTCTCTCTAATAAAAATGATTGTATTGCCCAGATTATTATTTCTTCTCCACTCACGCAATTTCACTATTTCAGGGTACGCCATGCTATGTTGGCCTTGTTGGGCGAGGATCTCCAAGACCCTCCTGCTCTCCCCTCCTTCACTTTTCTACTGCGTGCCAAAACTCTGGGTAAATTGGTGTCCAACATATATGATATGTCTCAGGAGTTCAGGCGCACGCAGTACTCCTTGGCTAGAGCGCAATGGCAGACTGATCTGGGTACTCCGCTACATGACATTCAATGGAGGTACTGCTGTGAGGTCACACAAAAGGTGTCACTAAATGGCAAACATAGATTTATTCACTTCAAGTACCTTAGCAGGGTTTATTGCACCCCGGCTTGTCTGCATAGATATGGTTTGAGAGAGTCGGACTGCTGGGATAGATGTGGTATAAGCGGTGCAGATTTTCTCCATGTCGCTTGGTCTTCTCCCCAGATAGCCGCCTTTTGGAGCCAAATATTCCATGAGTTGGGGAGTATGGTGGGCATTGCACTTTCTCTGGATCCCCTGACAGCACTTTTGGGATACACGAAACCGCAAAAAAAAGATGTTAGGAAACTCATAGGTTTGGCTTTGCTCTTGGCTAAGCGCAGAGTGGCGATGCGCTGGTCACGTGGACCCCCACCCCCCACAAAATCTGAATGGGAAAAATATGATATTCTGTAACACGCAGTTTGAAAGATATAGTGAGTTAATGCCTCCACAGAGCCGCCCGTAAAGTTTTTGGGGCCTGTATAAATAATACATAACGGTAAGGGATATGGGCAAGGTGTGTGATGATTAGGGTGACTCCACCGCAATAGCCAAGTATGGGCAGGTTGGGCTGGGTTGCATTGGAATATAGAGCCAATTTGGTTAAGTTCAAACATAGGTTGCAGGCTTGGCTGTAGGACTATGTTGCATGATATCTGAATGGTCTTTGTATCCTAGTAGAAGGCAATGCTGTAATACCCTTTGTTTGTTTTTTTGATCATTATTCTGATTGCTGTATCCCCAATGGTCGTTTAACACTGTATACAGCTGTGGTAAGTTTAATAAAAAAAAATATTTTTTTAAATCTGTCACACAAAGAAAAAATAAAAGTATAAGCAAACAATAAATGCAGATGAACATTACATGCAAGCAAAAACGAGAGACAAAAAAGAGGGAAACAAACATAATTATAAATATGTATAAGGTTATACTATATACATTTGCATCCGTGTTTCATGTGCTACTATTTGTGCTTACAAACCACTTCATTGTTATCGTAGGAGATTTGTTTTAAAAAAGGTAGAAAACTGTCATATTCTGTGTCTGGTGGGAGTTCAGGAGTGAAAGATCACAGACTGCTATTAATGTAAAGGAGGTGTAATCTGGCTCATTCCTGGTACAAATGGTGTACTTGCCTTAAGAAGTGGGCTATACCATGATGAAATAATAGCGATTAATTTCAAACCTGTCTCTTGCCTTTATTTTCCTCATCCCCCTCCCATTCTCTTCCTTCTGATACATATTGACCGCTCTCTCAAAAGTATTGTGAAGGTCACTTCGCTATTAAACAAGCACGAATATCTACTCCTGAGGACATGATTAGGACCACAAGGACAGGCAAGTGCTTATCACTTAAAAAGCCCCATTAAATTCAGGTTAACTTTTCAAGCACATAAATAACATGAGCTTGCTCATAAACGTTTTCTTAAAATTTTGAAACTTTCAGACTAAAATACATTACCTACAATCCATGTGAGACCAAGCATAATACTATTTTTGATGTACAAACCATCTTAGGTAAAAGCGCACTTATATCAACAATGCTGCCTGTAAATCATATGAGCAACTACTGAGAACCCCCTTCAAATTGGGTTGCATGCCCCTATCAAACACTTTTTTGATTCACTATCTAGGACCCCTGCCTGAAAGTCTCTGCCCTAAAAACCTAATTCCGTCACTTATAACACAAGCACTAAGACACCAAGGGGCATATTAGCAAGACCGGCGATAAAATTATCGCCGTTTTAGCGGCAGGAAACTGCCGCTAAAACGGCGATAATGGGCTTGCTAATATGCGTTATAGAATTCCAATAGAAGCCCAGGTTAGATGTCCTGCACATCTAACCTGGGCTTCTATTGGAATTCTATAACGCATATTAGCAAGACCATTATCGCCGTTTTAGCGGCAGTTTTCTGCCGCTAAAACGGCGATAATTTTATCGCCGGTCTTGCTAATATGCCCCCAAATATGACCATTTACTACCTTTAAAAAAAAAAATCTTTAACAAAAGTAAGGAGTGGTTTGTAAGCACAAATTTGAGCACATGAAACATGGATGCAAATGGGCCACATGCATCAAGCTATTTTGCGAATCGCTAAAAAAGGCCGTTTGCGATCGCAAAATAGCCCTATGCAATGCATCAAAGAAATTCGAAGAATTTCCATTAAATTCGCAAAGATAGAGAATCGCAAAATTGCGATGTCCAATTTATCGATTCTGTAATTGCGAATCGCAATTAGGGATTCGCAAAGCTATGCATAACAAATCGCAATTTGCAATTTTGGTGGAATTTGCAATTTTGTGATCGCAAAATGCCGATTTTTTCAGGCAGGTGGTAACCAGGTGAAAACAATAAAAACAGGTGGAAATCATTGGTAAAGTATTTAAACAGGCCCAGAAGGCCTCAGAATGTTTCACAATGGCAGAAATCTACGTCATGGCGAGGAGGATGAGGCTACGAGCAGCAGCACAGAGAAGAAGGAGGATACAGGAGCGCATTTTTAGAGTGCGCATTACATTGTTGAGGCAGACAGAGGAAGAGATCTATGACAAGTACAGGTTAAATGCAGAAATTATCTATGATCTGGTTGCTGAATTAGATCCCCTACTGGAGCGTCAGACTCGCAGGACATATGCCATACCCACTCATGTGCAGGTCCTATGTTCCCTGCACCTCCTAGCATCAGGTAGCTTCCAGGGTGTAGTAGCTGTAGATGGAGGGGTGTCACAAAGTGCCCTATCACGCTTTTTCAAAGCTTTCATTGACGCCATGTTGAGCAGGATACACCATCACATTAGCTTCCCCTCAACCCCACAAGAATTGCAGCAAACTAAATTAGACTTCTATCAGGTAGCCCGGTTTCCCCACGTAATTGGTTGCATTGATGGAACGCATGTAGCCATTTGTCCCCCATCAGTGAATGAGTCCATTTATCGGAACAGAAAATCTTACCATTCACTGAATATCCAAGTCGTCTGCAATTCCAAAAACATTATAACTGACATAGTGGCACAATACCCTGGCAGCACACATGACTCATACATATTCAGACACAGTGGCATTCACACTTGTCTCCTTGGGGGTGAATTCGGCGAAGGATACCTGCTTGGTAAACATATGTTACAATGTCTTGCATACTCTGGGCAAATGGTGATACATATCAGTGAGTAATCTGTTGCTTGCTACCCTGTAGGTGACAGCGCATACGCTGTGCGCTCAATCCTGACGCCATACCTCAACCCAAGTACCCCAAGTGAGCAGCGTTACAATGCAGCGCACATCTCCACTCGAAACGTCATAGAGCGCACCTTTGGCCTACTAAAAAGTAGGTTCCGCTGCCTCCACAAGACTGGCGGGGAGTTGCAGTACCGACCGGATACCTGCTGCAGAATTGTGGCCACTTGTGCCATGTTGCACAACATCGCAACTAGGAGAGGCATACCCCTGGAACCGTCTAACAGCGAGCCAGAGGAAGAGAGGAAGACAACCAGCCAGGGCAACCACCACAAGCAGCAGCTGGGGCAAGCTTAGCAGAAGGGAGACGGAGACGTGCTGAAATAACACAGCATTATTTTTAAGGTAGGTAATGATGAGACAAGACACTGCATGGTTTAACTGTAGCGGATGTTTTTAATGAATAACATGTGGTAGTGTTAATGCACACATACCAGGTGCTAACTAGCATTGTGAGTGTAAAAATAATACAACATGACATTGTCATTGAACTTGTATGTCAGTCAAGACAAATGGCATGAGAATGGTTACATCACCATATTGGAGTTTGTCTCTCAACACCACACTACTTTTTGCGGCCACGCACTTCCAAGCGCCTTTCTGTGGGCTCTGTCACGTCCCTTGTGGAGCCTTCTGATGCTGTGGTACTCCTAGTATTGCGCCTCCTGCAAGTGGTCACTGGTGCCAAGAGACTACTGAGGCTGGACGCTTCCTCACTCTCCCCCCCAACCAGTACATTGCTGCCCCCAGAAGACGCAGTCTGAAATTGCTCCACTGCATTGGTGACCTGGATGAGTCCCCTGGCCACATCCCCACAGCAATGGCTCATTTCTACCTGCATGGCCACCGAACGACGGGACAGCAGAGCTGTGTTGGTGCTCAGCCGGTTGATGGCTCTAGTGTAGCCATCTAAGCGCCCTAAGAATTGGTGATGCCTTCTGCGTTGGGACACCTGGTCCTCCTGCATCACCCTACATAGCTCTTGTATGGCTTCATTTGTCTGTCTATGTCCTTCCACCACTGCTGTAGTGAGCTCCTTCAAGCAGTCCCTCATGTCTGCCATGTTTGTTGAAATTTTGCCAAGTTGTGCCTGCATTAAACGCATGTTCTTGCTTTGCAGGCGCTGCACTCTCAGCATTTGGCCCTCCAGTCCACCCCAGACATTTGGACTATCATCTTCGGCAGTTCCCATCTGTGACCTTGACCTGCCCCTCTGGTTTTGGACATTGCTGCGACGCACCTGTGAATGGGGTCTTGGTGTAAGGGGTACGCCCAGCCTGGGATGTCTGGGGATCAGGTTGGCTCTCCTCCTCTACTTCCATGGCAGGTAGTGGTGGCACTGTGGTCCTGCATCTTGTGGGTGCAGGTATTGGGGTTTCTGGGGCCACTTGTGTCTCCACTCCTGACAGTGCCTGAGTCTCCAGGGTGTCATCGCCTTCACTTTCCTCTGTCTCCTGTGCAGCTTCATCTGTGATATTAAACAGTGCAATTTTAGTTTACTTTTTTGGACATGTATGTCACAATGTGCATTGTTTTCTTACATTAAATTAGATTATAACTCACAGGGTCTATATGTTTCACTTGCTTGTTGTACTTGTAAGCAACAATGCTGTCTTGCTCCCTAATTGCCTTTCCTATTGGAGTTGCTGTCTGTTAATCCCATAATGCATTTGTGTGTAGCAAGTAAAATGTGGACTGGAGTATGATTCTGAACACTAAGCCTGATCTGTCTTGATGGGTTGTTTGTTAGATTCAGTATTGAATGGTCATTTACATGCATCTTACCTTGAGAAGTACTGGCCGGTGCAGAGGTGTATAACTCTGTCACTCCAACTACAGCTTCAGGCTGAAGTGTGGACTCCACAAGGTCCTCCAGGGGTGTATTAGCAGTTTGGGTCGGAGGTCCTCCTCCAGTTTTCTTGGCCTCCGCAAGCCTGGCAGTAACCCGTTCCTTTGCACGGCTGCGTAGGTCATACCAGCGCTTGCGCAGATCTTCTATTGTGCGGTGTGTGACCCCCACTGCGTTTACTCTGGATTGTATTCCGAGCCAGATTTTGCGCTTCTCTGACTCAGGGACCTGGAGTGACTGCTTCTCAAACACCTTATCATGCCTCCTCACAACTTCCTCAATGAGGATTTCGATCTTCTTTTCGCTGAACTTCAGCTTCCTCTTGCGCTTTGCAGACTTCTTCTCCCCAGTTGTTCCTGAAGCCATGCTGATGTCCTTGAACAGGTTAAAATATCCCAAAATGGTTCCTTCAGCTGTGCTCCTGCAGTCTGCCTCCTCCTCTGACTCTCTCAGTGCACTGGATTCAGCATGGGCTGCATCACTTCCTGGTTGTGATGTCATCAAGCTGCATCTGAAACACGGAATCGCTAATAGCGATTCTGTATTAGCGGATTCGCAAATTTGCGATTCGGTAACTAGAAATCGCTTTTAGCAATTGCGATTTTTACCGAATCGCTATAATATTGCGATTTTTTTCATGCATTGCTCTTTGCGATTCTTTATTAGCGATTCCTTAAAAATCGCTGTTAAGGAATCGCAATTGAGGATTTTGATGCATGTGCCCAATAGTATTTCCTAACACATATTTATGATTATGTTTGTTTGTTTCTTTTTGTCTTTCCTTTTTGCTTGTATGTAATGTTCATCTGCATTGATCGTTTGCTTCTACTTTTCTTTTTTTTCCTTATGTGACATATATTTGTACATGAATAGATTACCTGTAATTCCGTAACTAATAATACTTAAACAGCCTTGAAAAACCCTGAGGCATGCACACCATTGAGTGGCAAAACACATGTGGGAGACTGGATACAGCAAGAGCGGCAGAACGAGGGATACAGAGAATGCTCCCTTGGTGTCATGGGGCATGCCTGCCATGGTTGTAAGTGCATTGTTAGGGCTCGCGTCCAATGGGACTGATAGGATCTACTACAGTTACAACTGAGCCTTTGGCACAACAACGTAACATTACTGGACTTACCGGAGTATACAAACCATGTAAAGATGGCGGCATGTTGCTATAACGGACGTATGGAATAAAATAAGTCCGTCTTTAATGGCCATTACCAACTTCACCAATTGGAGCGAATAATGGGTCTTTTAAATCAGCCTAGGGTAAAAGCTTTGTGTATGAACCAGCATTGAAAAAGGCAGTAGCCAAAACGCGTCTGTCCAGTTTATTAAAATGAACTCTGAAACCCGCTGAGTGTACCTCTTCAGTTCTTTGTGGATTGTTGTTGGGATTTTATATATTTGCGTGCTGGCCACTAGCACAAAGTTGGCACCCGTTCATGAGAGTTCAGAAGTATAGAGTGGCAATTGATGGAGTATTTTTTTATCTTCCAGAACCGCCGCCGCCGAGACAGTGGAAATACACCGGCTGATACAGTCGACATTACTTAATGGAAGTGTTGGTTACTAACCCGGCGTTTGCCGATGTGGAAGACTGGATACGGCAAGAGCGGCAGAACGAGGGATACAGAGAATGCTCCCTTGGTGTCATGGGGCATGCCTGCCATGGTTGTAAGTGCATTGTTGGGCTTGCGTCCGATGGGACTGATAAGATCTACTACAGTTACAACTGAGCCTCTGGCACAACAATGTAAGATTACTGGACTTACCAGAGTATACAAACCGTGTAAAGGTGGCGGCATGTTGCTATAACGGACGTATGCCTTGAAGCAGACGTCATGATGGACACGCTGTAAAAGATCTATATTACTAGATGAACATACTATATAATTTGACTATTCATGGGATATAAATTATGCTAAAAGATATTATGGATTTGGGGTATACCACATATTCGACAAAGCCCTGAAGAAGTCCTATGTGGATGAAATGCGCTGGCTACTGGATTTGATCTGATTGATGTATTTCTATGTCAGAAGATATTTAATAAAGGACAAATGAAGAAAGAAAATCTCTACATTGGAAGTTCTTATACGTGTATATAAAGACTGTGTTTATCAACTTAGTTATTGAACTCAAGCATCCAACTATTGAGTGCTGAACCATCTTCTGTTCTTTTGTATTTTGGAGTTTTTCCAATTTTGGAGTATAGAGGGGTTGTACTCCTTGGTTCATTGCACCTCTGAAAGTATCATATACCTTTCCCATTATACTATTGTTGTAAGGTGCGGTTCTCTTTTGCCTCAACCCTTCAGCCTTGTTTAGTATTTTGTCGATGTTTATATAAAAAAGACTATATAAAGGTTTTGAAAATGGCACTTAGTGGGTGACAAAGGCTGTTGTGTACAGCCGAAACGCTTCCTGTCCGGAGTGGCCTGATGGAATAAACAAAGGAGTAGTGGTGTGTATGTATGTCTGTGTGTGTGTGTGTGTGTGTGTGTATATATATATATATATATTTATTTATATAAATATTCTTTATTTTGGCCATTCGCGGCATTAAAATAAATGTATGTGACGATTAGTACATAATCTCTGACCACCATTTTAATCAAGGAAAATCAAACCACATGTTTATTATTAGGATTATTATTTTTATTAAGCGTTGCTTACTTTACCTTACTTAAATAGCTTTTGAATTGTAATTTAAACTCCACATAAATGCTAAGGATTTTTAATTATTATTTTAGAAATACCACTTTTAGAAAGTTAAAATATTCAAAAAAGTGATGGATGGAATGCTTAAATTAAGTCTAGGTCTGGGTGTAAAATTCCGCTCTGCTCCCGGAGTTTTGTCCTTTCAGCGCTCCATATAGAGCGCAGAGTTCCGAAAAAGTCAGTGTAGTGGCGTGGAGTGGAGTTTTTCCCCTCGCATGACTTGCCAACGTTAAGTTGGCAAGAGAGGAAAATCATACAATAGACCACCTCCCAGCGAGAATTCTTAATGCGGGCAGTTGCGGCAGGTCACTACTGCTCGCGTTGAGAAACCTGCTGCTCGCGTTGAGGGAGCTGCCGCTCGAGTAGAACATCTACCCGTGAGCAGAACTCAACAAACTCTGCCCAGGCCTAGAATTAACTTCAGTCACTGTTAAACACTCCAGACTGCATCCTAGTCCATCATTATTTTGAACACCCTGCCATCTCAGTTTGGACCCAGCTATATGCAAATCAGTCTTGACACTTCTCCAATGGGAACAGTCCAGCCCAAACTGCCAAGCCAGGTCCTCCCTCAACTAGAACAGAAGCAACCCAGGACCAGTTTTGCCCTAGTTTTGGGTTCATCCGCTGGTTATAGCTTGGTTCTAGTGTGCATGAAACACACAAAATGTGATGAAAGAAATGCTTGCAATTTGTCTAACCACTGGCAATCGCAAGGGTAGCATCCCAACCCACAGTTCTTTTGTTCACCATGCCACCTAAGTTTGTACCCAGCCATATGCAAATCAGTCTTGACCCTGCTCCTCATGGGAACAGTTCAGCCCGAGCTGCCAGGCCAGGTCCTCCCTGAGCCATGACACAAGCAACCCAGGACCAGTTTTGCCCTATGTATGGGCTCATCAGCCGGGTATAGCTTGGCACAAGTGACACAGTGAAGACGGGACCTATGTCTGGGCATACTCATGCCACTTAGGGTGGGACATGAAACCGTAAAAGGTGATGGGAGGAATGCTTGCGATGTGTCATACCACTGGCAATCGCTCGGGGTAGCATCCCAACCCATTTTTCTTTTGCTCACCATGCCGCCTGAGTTTGGACCCAGCCATATACAAATCAGTCTTGACTCTGCTCTTTATGGGAACAGTCAAGCCAGACCTGACAGGCCAGGTCCTCCTTGATCAGAACACAAGCATCCCAGGATTGGTTTAACCCTAGCTATGTGCTCATCAGCTTTGTAAAGTTTAGGTTTAGTGACACAGTGAGCAAGGGACCCACATTTGGGCATACCCATGCCAATTAGGGCGGTACATGAAACACGCAAAAGGTGATAGGAAGAATGCTTGCAATGTGGCTAACCACAGGCAATCACTCAGAGTAGGATCCCAACATTTTGTTCGTTTGCTCACCATGCCACCTCAGTTTCGGACCCAGCCATATACAAATGAGTCTTGACCCAGCTCGTAATGGGAACAACCCAGGCTGTAATGCCAGGCCAGGTGCTCCCTGAACCAGAACACAACCATCCCAGGCCTGGTTTGTCCTAGTTAGGGGCTTAGCAGCCATGTACAGCTTGGTTCCAGTGACACAGTGAGCACGGGACCCTCGCTCGGAGAACAAGCAACCCAGGACCGGTTTCACCCTAGTTATGGCTCCTGAATATCACAGTGGAAAAGCAAATTAATTAACATGAAAAATAGTTAATTTAGTAGTTGAATGTGCAATGATAACTATAAAACGTAATGCAAAAAAGGCACACATTTGAAATGTGCTGATTTGCAATAGGCAGTCATAGTTACCTGTGTAGGCCATACAAAAGCTGTGAAGCAATTTTCCTTTAACTAGAAGCAAACCTATTATTGCTGAGATGTGCACAGCACAAATTAGAAGTTTGACCTTAAATTGACATGCTTAGATTTGATTGGCATAACTGCAGAATATTCTGATTTAACAAATATATTATCTTATAAGCAACATTTTATTCTTGATTGTCATGCACTTCCTATTTTTGTTATGTTTCATATAATGGTTGACTAGAATAACTTGTGCTTTTTAAGTAGTAATGTTTTATTCATATTAAAAAGAATGTATTGCCTAACAGTGATTTTGCCTTTTGGTTTGTAGTTCATTGTTCTCACAGTGAAACAAATTTAGATGTAGAAGATCGATCTGTGTTGAAAGGCATATGGGAACTAAGTCTAATGTTTCCAAAATCTAACTGCGCAAGACTGTCTGTAGCTTACCTTGTGATAAAGTGTACAAACCACATGTATTTTCATGGGAACGGAGGAGCTGAACTTGCATACCGAAGAATGCTGCCATCCTATTGGTCCATGAAGGAAGCTGATACAATGTTTTCACATATTTTCCTGACTTTATATTAGTGCGTGTTCATAGGTAGAGGCAACGCTTTTATGCTTATCCCTTTTCCCTTGACGGACCCCTGACAGTTGTCGCTACTGCTTCGACTGTTTTTCCTTTTGCCTCACTTTGCTGTTTGATATTTGACAGATTGCTACTGCAACTGTATGCTGATTGACTTGGATTTATTGAGACTCGGCTGAGTCTTATGAACTACTCTTTATGGGAAGTTATGCTACTCTAATTTAGCTTTGAAGCTTTATGCCCCTCTGATTTCACTCTTTTCTTTGAAATAGAACTTTTCATTGGTTTTTGAAATCTAAAACTCTGGGGGCCTATTAGCAATAACCAGCGATAATTATCGCTAAGCACAGTTAGCGCTTGGATAATTATCGCCGGCTATCGCAGGTTTCTATTGCGGAGATAGCATGCTATCAGCAACGCTTATCTCCTAAGCGATAGAAACCCTGGAGAACAGTGTGAATATCGCTTGAAAACAAGCGATATTCACACTGTGACCAGTGTTAGCTAGGTGATAGGGCGAGGGGGATTTAGCCATGTAATCCACCTCCCATTGGATTACATGGCTAAGTCAGCTCTGGACCAGGCGTTAACAAACCAGCGCTAAACGTGTTTAGCGCTGGTTCGTTAATCACCTCCCCTGCCTCGCTAATAGGCGATAGCGAGCTTAGCGACTGTTTCCAGTCGCTTTTAGGTTGGGAACGCCTACTTTGCATGCCATCAGCGATAAATATCGCTGGCATGCAGAGCGGCACCCAACCCGGTCGCTATCGCCTAGAAGCTGTCGCTAACAGCAGTTAGCGACAGCTTGCTAATAGGGCGTAAGTATCATCGCCGCTTTAGCGGGAAAAAGTCCCGCTAAAGCGGCGATAGAGCCCTTGATAATATGCCCCTCTGATCTTTAGAATTGGGAATTTATTCGCCTTTAATGCAAAATATATTTGATGCTTTTTTTCTAATCGTTCTTTTGATGAGATTTCTGTAAACATAGTTGATTTATGGACTAACTGAAATAAAGAAAAAAAATGAAAATAACTTTACTAATCTCTTTATGAGAATAAAGGTTTTAGAAAATGATCCCAACTCTCATCATTGACTGAACATAATATTGTTAATGCTATTTAAGTTTGAGATGTCTGGTTTTCTCCTTGAGTCTTAGTATAACATTCCAAGATCCATCATGAGACGGAAGAATGATTTAGCGCTGAAAACGGGGCTTAACTCTGCAGGTGATGGTAGATTTGTGATAGTACTACAATTGGCCCGCAAACAGTTTAAGTGGTTCAATAATAATTGTACAAGGAGCCATAACAAGCTCGTAGAAGCATTAAAACAAAAGCCCAGAGTTTTAGTACAGGGGGGGACCCGACTGGCATTATAGAATGCGGCAACTACACAAAAGGCGCTGCGAAAAAATTAGACCCACCGACAATCCAGGAAGTTACAAAGGCTTTAGGCTTGACAAAGAAAAACAAGGCTGCCGGTCCCGATGGAATACCGGCCGATCTCTTCCTGGCAAAGCCTGACCTTTGGCTCCCAGTTTTAACTAACATTTTATGCTGCATCACAGTCACGGGTCCCCCAGAATCCTGGTCAACAGCAATAATTGTCCCTATTTTTGAAAAGGGAGATAGGTCGAACCCCAAATGTTACCGCCCAATATCACTGATTGACACAACATGCAAGTTGATGGGCAGGGTTTTACTCGACCGCCTCGAAAGCTGGATAGCAGAAAAGGGGAAATTTTTGGACATCCAATATGGTTTTAGAAGTGGCCTGGGCACAGTGGAGCAATGCCTCAACCTTCACTTGGTAATCAGCAAATACACCATGGCAAAAAACACCAATCTTTATTTGGGCTTCATGGATTTGACATCGGCCTTCGATTGTGTGTTGAGAGGGAAATTATGGCAAAAGATGTTAGGCATGGGCATAGATGCCCCCCAGTCCACTTTTTAGCGCAAGTGCATCAGGATGTTACGGGCAGAGTAAGATATGTGGTGGATGGAGAATTATCAGCCCGATTCAAATGAATAGTGGTGTCTGACAGGCGTGTGTGTTGGCCCCCTTCCTGTTTTGCTTATATGTGAATGACTTAGAGAGTTTCTTGAATGAAGGGGCGATCGATGTGCCACGTGTGCAGCTGAGAAACCTCCCCGCTCTATTATATGCAGATGACTGTGTACTGATTTCAAGAACAGGTGTGGGCCTGCATAACCTCCTCAACAGATTTAATGACTTTATGTGGGAGTTGGGTCTGCAGACCAACACCGCCAAGTCACAGATCATGGTGGTGGGGAAGGAGTATCACAAAATGAGACCCCGCTTCATTAATAATGAAAAATTATCCCAAGTGTCAACTTTCTGTTACCTAGGCATCCCATTCGATCAAAAAAGTTCATGGGCCCACCTTTTAGAGGTCAAGAAGAGGAGTTTAGAACACTCGAGGTTTGCCAGGAAACTCGGCTGTAGACCGACCGAGTCCCTCATTAATATTTACACCGCCCGATGCTGTGCCGTGATTTTGCACAGAGCTGAGGTATGGGGATTCTGTAATTTGTCCACTCTACATAGAACGGAAAATGTATTCCTCAGAAGATTATTGTCTGCCCCCCGCCACCCCCCGGCTGCCTTCTATTATTTGCCACCGGGAACCAGTCTTGGATTATTTCCCGGTTGAGGGCCGGTTCTTCATTTACCCAGATCGAGCGCCATAACATGATGGGGGCACTATGTATACGATCCGCTAGGAGGGTTAGCCCAAGTTCCCGGTGGCAAATAATAGAAGGCAGCCGGGGGGGGGGGTGTCGGGGGGCAGACAATAATCTTCTGAGGAATACATTTTCCGTTCTATGTAGAGGGATATATACGTTTTTTTAGCATGCATTTACAACGCATTCCATAACAACGCAGTCGTTACAACGACCGCGTTGCTATTTCGCATACCGTTACAACGCAAGTCGGAACCACGACTTGCTGTAGGGGGCGCTGGATGTTGGAATAGTATAATTTACTATTCCAACTCCAGTCTGTGCGGACACTTCCGCCCCCTAACGCAAGTCGTTTTTCCGACTTGCGTTGTAACGGTATGCAAAATAACAACGCGGTCGTTGTAACGACCGCGTTGTTATGGCATGCGTTGTTCCGCATGCAAAATAAAAGCTGTTCACCTCCAAGACTGTCTAAACTGTGTCCATGCTTACAAAATACCATGGTTTAGCTATGTGAAGACTCAGCTGACTCGTATGGGGAGGCAGGATTTCTTCACAAACCCTCAGCTTATCACCTCTGTCACAAAATTCCAATTAAAAAGAGACTTTCGAAATATGTTAAGTGATTATAGAGAAGATAAGGAGTGCAGTAAAAAGCAGGTAGCTGATTATCTACCCTTGATTTCCACTGAAGGAATTGAGTCATATCTTTTGTACCCTTTTAGTCATTTGAAAATTTGTTATCTCACTAGATTCAGACTCGGCATTGCCTATTTATTGGTCTCTTATCCCAGCCAGACATATCACGAGGCCCATCTGGATCCATGTCCCTGTGATCGTAACTCAAGTCAGAATATGTTGCACTTTCTTTTCTTCTGCGAGTTATATAAAAAACCACGCAGTGACTAATTTTACCACTCTTGAGGGTTTTGAACTTCAAAAAATGTTGCCCAGCACTGTTTTATCTCCGACTACTCCAATCAGAATATATTTGCGAAATGATATATAGATTTATTTTCGCTGCAATTCGCTTTAGGAGGTTAGTTGGAAAATAATGGTTCTCTTTTATTTGTGATGTTGTCTTGTCTTTTTCTCTCTGAGATTGTTTTAAAATGATTACCTGTAACCTGTGGAAGATTTTATATTTTAATTTTCCGTGGCACTTAAAAAAAAAATGCATTATTGCACTTTAAAAATGACTGCTTTTGAAGTAGTATTCATTGACTGAATCCCAAATTTCACCTGAAAGTCAATGACAATAGGAAAATGAACTACACTTGATTGAAACCTGTCCGTTTCTGTGAAAAGTTATCATGCACTTTATTAAATGTTTACATGCCCTGTTTACACACTGTTGTTAGCCAGGAAAGCTCTGTACTAACAAAGGGCACTATGCACTTTGAAAAATTATTGTTTATTGCTTGGGTCCGGTGTTGTATCCTAAAAAGGAAAATTGTTTTGATGCAGCTGGAAATCGATAATGTTTTATCTATGGATTGTACGTGGGCTAGCTGCACTCGGTTAGTTTGACGTATTTCATGCTTTTTAACTATCTTGTACTTTTGTGTATGTGACTTTTATGGTTTACCAAAAAACTGAACTATAATTGAGTTCATGATTTTGGGGCCAGACTGCGCTATCAACAGCACACAGGGGGGCTTATTTACAAGGCCCTTGCGCCACCTTTGCGTCACTTTTCCCATGTTAAAAGTGACGCAAAAGTGGCGCAAGGGGCTTGTAAATCTGCCCCTGGGACTCCAATCAAAGTTCTGCATTCTCCCTTTGGAAGGCTGCTTGAAGATAATCCTTTGTACCCCTTGAACACTCAACAAATGTCTCACTAGTATTGTGCCTCACCACCTAACAACCCTGGAATGGGTAATATAAAAAAGATCATATGCCCCAGATACTTTCCAGATCGGGTGAGAAAGGGTTGGCATGAAAGTGTTTCCCACCTCGTGCACTTACTACAAACACCTGTGTGAATCTTTCACCTGTTTGAGGCAACAATAAAAAATGAGTTTGTCAATAAAAAGGAACACATTTGGTTTACTTACGCAGCGTACAGCACTTTTGCCTGTGTCACTGAGGGATGCTATTAGGGAGTCAGATGTTAGTCTGATATACAACTGGACTGTTTGTTAAGTCTGGAAATACCTTTACAGAAAAAAGTGCACTTACTGTTCATGAAATAATGATTTATCAGGTTTCTTCCTTTTCACTTCCGGGTATCCACTCCCTTGATGCAGGCTAACGAACATCTTGTGATAGGTCTAAATGTTTTATGCCTTGTGCTTAGTAAAATGGTTTTACCTATATCAAAGATTTCTGAATTTGTTTACGAGTTAAAATCCCGTGTTTACCCGTTATTTTTTTTTATTTCCATTGCATTTTTGCTGCTCTACTCATTCATTTTATCAGTGTAAATGTCTGTATAATTAATTGCTACTTTTCAGAATCCGCTTTTGTTTTATTTCTTCGATGTAAGGAGTGCTGGGAGTTTTGATTCCTTTGCGCTTATGAGAACTGTAGGATAAAATGTACATTTTCTATAAAGGTGTATAGTTGAGCTGTTCTATTTTACTAAACAAGGTGCACGACATTACATTTACACACATTAAAGCGGTATAATGAAACAAGGTCGAAAGTTAACATCAGGTTCAGGTGATATTACAGTAACAACAAATACACAAATACCCAAGGAAGTATCGGATTTTCGGTGAAGGAGTTGCAAGTGTCACTGATTGAGGGAAGAATTTAAGCAGTGTTGGCGTTTATGTTGACAACTGAGGGAAGGTGCCATATCTACGTAGAAAGAGGAAATAGCAAGGAGAAACAAAGATGTTTCCCCTTGTTACGCCTCTATTGGGAAGGCGTAACACTTTGTGTGGCTTAGTAAATCTCACTGAAGCCCTTGCGTTGCCTTGCACCGTCTTGTGTGACGCAATGGCAATGCAAAGGCTTCACAAATCTTAGCCTTGGTTTTGCCCACCTCATAAAAAATAAAATAAATAAAAGTTAAAAAATTACAAGTATTGCCAGCTCCCAATCTAGAATCTGACTTAAAATTCCAAAGCTTTGGGATTTAATTCACAGCAACAGCAATTTGCAAATCTAAAATTAAAATATTGTTTGGGAGCAATGGAAATTACTGGCTGTCTAGTGCACAGTGCAAGAGACCATAATCTGATTTTTGGGAGTTTAAGGATTAAAATAACAATTCTCTCACTCTGAACTAGAAACAAAGAAGCAGGGGTGTTGGTACGGTATTGGGCTAATGCAGCCCAGAGACATATTCCCCATAAATGTAATTGAAGCACCCCGCAGCCCCTGTGGTGTGGGGGGCCCCCATACCTTTCACTTCAAAGGGACCCCCTTGAGCATGGACGGCTTAAAAAACTCAGAAGCTGCAAGGCGGGAAGCCTCTCCGGTGCTTTTACTTCAAAGACAACAGAGCAGTGAATAATTTGTGCTGATGCACTAAATCCAATGAGGAAAATACGGGTTTGGGCCTCTTGGCTGTCTTCAGCATACCTTTATTGGCCCACCTTCTGTGGCCGGTGATGTCCACTTTCTTTGAACGGTGTGTGGGTGGCACATAATGATATCACATTGTCATCGGTAAGTCATTCACAAGTTTACTGGTGTTGTCCTGTGCAGTCCGAACTGCTGTGTGCACTTGATGTTTCCCTTTCTGCTGGAAGAGATGGGGCTCTTGAGGAGCCTTAGAGCAGAGTTCCCTTGAAGTTGTAGCTAAGTGGTACTAAGCAGCATCACCATGCCCATCCATTGCTCCTGCAGTGAATGAGGTTTGTCTGCAGGCCCACACAGACCGCCCTCCAGTTGTACCTATTGCTGGCCTGCCTGCTGCAAATACTGTGGCTGACCCCTTCTAATGTCTCACACTTAGCTTCAGGGCATAACGCAACACCCTGCTGCGGCCCCTGTGGCATAGGGGGCCCCCAACCCTTCAAAAGGCCCCAATCCTGAATGTCTGTGAGCTATGGGAGGCTCAGGAGCCCCTCATTACATTCTGCAGGGGGAAGGGCCATCATGTTGTGTTATGCCACTGTCAATGTCCCACTAATAGACGTATCACTGACAGAATATGAGAAACAAAACCATTGTGTGGACAGAAAATCGTAGCAAAAATATAGTACGCAGTCAAAATATCGATTTTTTTATTTTTTTTATTTTTTTATATCGACCTACACTAATATCGAGTTTTTAATATCGTAGGGACAGAATATCGATGTCAAGAATATCGGTGACCAGAATATCGACCTTAAGGTAAGTAATATCGTTTTTTTATTATATCGAAGAAAGTAATATCGAAGTAAGTAATATCGTTAGCAAAAATATTGTTGTTAATAATATCGATATTTATATTAGTGTTATGTATTTTAGTATGTATTTTATATGTATGTTTAACATTTTTTGTAATGTATTTTTATTATATTTAAATATATTTATTAAATGTTTAGAAATTAGTAATTTTTTTAAAGTAAATTTAGCGTTTTAGTATCAGAGCGGCTTGTGGGTTTATAGGGGAATAGGGTGGGAAGTAATTTAATTTTAATTAATTAATTAATATGTTTTTATTTATTGTTATTGATTATTAATTTATTGTTAATTAATTATTAATTGGTAATAACTTTTTTTAATTGATTAATTTATCATTATATTAATTATAATTAAAAAAGTGTATTGTTATTGTTAATTAATTTATCGTTAATTAATTATTAATTGGTAATTAATTTGTAATAATTGATTAATTGATAATTAAATTAATTATGTTAATTTTTATGTGTAGCGGGTTGTGGGTTTATAGGGGAATAGGGTGGGAAGTAATTTGATTATAATTAATTAAAACATTTTTTTATTTATTGTTATTGATAATTAATTTATTGTTAATTAATTATTAATTGGTAATTAATTTTTATTAATTGATTAATTTATAATTATATTAATTATAATTAATGTATTATTATTTTTTATTTATTGTTATTGTTAATTAATTTATTGTTCATTTATTATTAATTGGTAATTAATTTTTATTAATTGATTAATTGATAATTAAATGAATTGTGTTCTTTTTTATGTGTAGCGGGTTGTGTGTTTATGGGGGAATAGGGTGGGAAGTAATTTAATGTTATTTAAGTAAATATTAATTTAATTTTATTGGAATTTATTATTAATTTTTTAGTTAATTAATTATTATTATGTTATTTATTTTACAAAAATTATTTAATTAATAAGTATGTTAATTTAACCCCTATGCTATACAACACTTTCCCTACTGTTGCACTCACTGGAGTGGGAATAGTAATTTTTACCCCTACGCTATCCAACACTTTCCCTACTGTTGCACTCACTGGAGTGGGAATAGTAATTTTTACCCCTACGCTATCCAACACTTTCACTACTGTTGCACTCACTGGAGTGGGAATAGTAATTTTTACCTCTACGCTATCCAACACTTTCCCTACTGTTGCACTCACTGGAGTGGGAATAGTAATTTTTACCCCTGCGCTATCCAACACTTTCCCTACTGTTGCACTCCCTGGAGTGGGAATAGTAATTTTAACCCCTACGCTATCCAACACTTTCCCTACTGTTGCACTCCCTGGAGTGGGAATAGTAATTTTACCCCTACGCTATCCAACACTTTCCCTACTGTTGCACTCACTGGAGTGGGAATAGTAATTTTTACCCCTACACTATCCAACACTTTCCCTACTGTTGCACTCCCTGGAGTGGGAATAGTAATTTTAACCCCTACGCTATCCAACACTTTCCCTACTGTTGCACTCACTGAAGTGGGAATAGTAATTGTTACCCCTACGCAATCCAACACTTTCCCTACTGTTGCACTTCCTGGAGTGGGAATAGTAATTTTAACCCCTATGCTATCCAACACTTTCCCTACTGTTGCACTCACTGGAGTGGGAATAGTAATTTTTACCCCTACGCTATCCAACACTTTCCCTACTGTTGCACTCACTGGAGTGGGAATAGTAATTTTTACCCCTACGCTATCCAATACTTTCCCTACTGTTGCACTCACTGGAGTGGGAATAGTAATTTTTACCCCTACGCTATCCAACACTTTCCCTACTGTTGCACTCCCTGGAGTGGGAATAGTAATTTTAACCCCTACGTTATCCAACACTTTCCCTAATGTTGCACTCACTGGAGTGGGAATAGAATAGTAATTTTAACCCCTACGCTGTCCAACACTTTCCCTACTGTTGCACTCACTGGAGTGGGAATAGTAATTTTTACCCCCACGCTATCCAACACTTTCCCTACTGTTGCAGTCACTGGGATAGGAATAGTAATATTTACCCCTACCCTATCCAACATTTTCCCTACTGTTGCACTGTTTGGAGTTGGAATAGTAATTGTATTACCTCCGCTATCTAATATTTTTTGTATTATTTTAGTTAATGTAGTATATAATTAATTTTTAAAAGATTAAAAATAATTTAATTTTTTTAAATTTGTTATATATATATATTTAATTTTTATTTATATTATTGTTTTATGTGTATAGATGTATTTATATGATTTTTTTAAATTATAAGTTATTAAAATAATTATTAAAAATTATTAGTAAGTATATATATTATATATTATAAAATTGCTGCAAAGAGGTTCCTTCTGAGATCGAGCCCACAGCCAGGTGGTGCGTGATGCCGCTGGAACCACCGCCGGACGTCGTAATCCAAACAATTCCCAAATGATCTACATTACCTAGTTCAAAATGACCGACAGGTTTACTCTGGATACTAACCTATTCCTGATTGTTGTCCTTTGACTCTTTCCAATGTTGATTTATGCACGTAATTCCTACAACACAGCGTTTGATCAAAACATTTGTTTGTCGAAACGCGTAACGTTTGAGGATTAAAACTTTCTGCTCTTGCAAAGGACTTTCAAGTGTGCGTGTTCATTTGGGAAGTGTTTGCATATTATATATTATATGTATATGTTTAATTTATTTTTACATAACATATATATTACTTATAATTTTTAAACATTTTAAAATATTTTTAACTGTTTATTTTAATTATATGTATTATTTACTTTATTTTACATTATTTTTTTAACTTAAATAAAAAACGATATTTTTAACAACGATATTTTTGACATCGATATTTTTTTTCCAATATTTTTGTACTTACCATAATGTAGATAGGATGTCGATATTCTTGACTTCGATATTCTTGCGTCGATATTTCTGTAGGTCGATATTCTGACCTTGATATTTTGTCAGTGATTCCAAAAATATCAAGGACCATAATATGGAGAAGTTAAGTGTAAATAGGTAAGTATAGATTTACTATTCATTTCTCCACATCTATGTACCTATATATATCATCAAGGTACATATATATGACATTAGATGTAGTAAAACTTTGCTTACCCATAGAAACTTACCTTCTGGATATTTTTGTCCTCAAAATTCTTGACACAATATTTTTGTCCCAAAATTATGGAGAGAAATACTTCATCAGCACCCCTAGCTGTCATTCTGGAAGCAAGTAATTCATTTTTGGTGGGGTTTCACCCAAAATAGGGACAATTACCACTTAGAAATAAGGAGAATCTTCATTTTCTTTGGTAAGAAGCATTTGGAGATAACCTGTGTGGTTCAATTCTTATTGGTATGCTTTTTCACACGAGGATCCTATTCTGTAGAGTACATTCTTTCAGAGGGCACATTAATTGGTAAGATCTACATCCCATATAGATAAAGGCCCAGATTTAAAAATAAATCACACAACACAGAGCAGTAAGTGAAGTTGCTGTGCTGCATTACAGTAATGGGAGAGAGAAGAACAGCTCCATATCTAAAAAGATGTGGGGCTGTTCTCCTCTCTTCCTGTCCTAGTGCACTTTATGGTGCCATGTGTCAATGCAGGAACCCTTGCACCATAGTGCAGCACACATACAATTAGGAAAAATGAAAGATATGAAAAATATTTCTCCTCTTTATGCCAGGCTCAGGGAGGTGCAGGTTTTCGACACCTCTTTGTAGATACAGATTTACATCACAATCAGTTTGTAGATGCATTGGAACGCCTATGCACCCCCTATGGAACGCCTCATTGACTCAAAGTATTGCACAGCAGAGCATTGTGTTTCCTTACATTACTGTGGGTGAAATCTTTTAGTTACAATCAAATCATGATTTGTGTTGGATTGTCAATTCCAACCCCACACTTTGCATCAAGTCTGTAATAAAAAAATTAACCAAAACACACCACAAAGGGGTCTATTACGATGTGCGGAAAGCCTCTGACCGATTTGTCAGATTCCCCTAGGCCGTGTCGGAACCCATTGCCCGACTCGGTCGGAAACAATTTCGAGCGACCGATTACTATGCTCGCGGTTGAAAGGGAAACCGCTCGGTCATTCCGAATCAGTTCCGACTGGCACTCGGAGAATCCGAGTCGGTCAGAGTCAATTCGTACAGCTCTACAGACAGCGTTTCTGACTGACCGATTGCGATGTCAGATTCTGACAGCCTTTCCGACTTGGTCTGACCGACACAAAAAGGCTGTCTGAAACTGACTTTGGGGGGCCCTAGCAGGCCCCCCTTCATCCTGAGCCCTCCGGTTGGGAGCATTGGGGGTATCCAAGGGACCCCCTGTAAAACCATGCACCATGGGGGGCCCACCACAGGGTACAAGGCTTTCCACAGACACCCATTTTCCCCATAGGGGCCTGTGTTGTAGGTAGGAACACAGGCTCCCATTGAAGTCAATGGGAGTCCTTCCGAACAGTGTTCGGAAGCATCATAATCGGTCGTGCGGAACCGCCGATCGCGAGTCAGTCGGAACCTAATCCGACAAGGAGTCGGGTGGAAATTTTCCGCACAACATCATAATCAACCCTAAAGTGTTTGAAAAACTGGGCCAAAATGTCCAACAAAAGGCAAGATTCCCACAAGAATCAGAGGGCTTTCTATTACCGGAGTAACCAAGTGAGACAGCAAATGAGCAGGCAAGTGACTGAGTGTACAGAAGAATTTATGTTGTTCATAGCTTTGCATTATTTAAATAAGAGAGAATAAAATAATGCCTCAAGAATTGTTTTGATTACCTCTACTCTAGACAACAATGGGGAAGTTCCCTCAGGCTAAAAAGTACTCCGGAATTAAATGTTCAACTTTTGAGTGAGTGAGCATGAGAAACATTTATAAAGTCCATGCCTTAACCCCACAAGTTCACAACAGACCTATATTGTGCATATCCCCACCAGATCAGCAAAATTGGGAGCAAAATAGCTTTGCGACAAATTGTATTTCCACCATATTCTCCCAGTGTTATTGCACCCAATCATTCAACAGGAGCTAAAAATGATGACTAATTTACAGAAGTTCTATTTGCAGACATTTTACAATAGTTGTTAACCGTAGCGCCCTGATTCCTGAAACAAGTGACCACCAGATAAGAAGCAGTGGTGACTGGCTGCATGCACAGAGGGTTGTTCCCGATTTCCACTCTTTTCTTTATAGACCTTGGGCCTCATTTACAAGTTTTTGAGGTAGGGCAGCGCAGTAGGTCACTTTGCTGTGCTGCACTGCGTCAAAAGGAAAGGGCAGGAATGCATTGCATTTATGAAATACAGCTCATTCCTGTCCTTTCCCATTTCACTGGCACCATTTTGACTGCCTTGCGCCAACGCAGGCACCTTACTTCATTGTAGAAATTATTGTTTTTGTGCAGGAAGGACACCTTCCTGCATTAAAACAATCAATGGAGTTGTTTTCCTCCTATATGTGCTGCAGAATGCAGCACACAAATAAGGAGGAAAACACAGAGAGAAATACAATTATTTCTCCATGTTATGCCTCCCCTGGGGAAGCGTAGGCTTTTGACTCATTCCCAAGTTTACAAGTCCTTGTAAATCTGGGAATGCGTCAAAATCCATGGGTGTTTTGTGGGATTCCCATGGAACACCTCTTTGAAACAGAGTAAGGCAAAGCAGCTATTTGAGCTGCTTTGCCTCAATCCATACCTACGTGGCCATGAAAAGCCATGCAAAGTGGCTTTGCATGGCCACGTAGATATGGGTCTGCATCCGCACCGCCAGTGTGTCAAAAAAAGTGATGCACCGACAGCGCAAGGGCCTTGTAAATAAGCCCCCCCCAGGGTTAAATTTGGCACAAATTCCATTTAACCCGTCTGCCTTTTGTGATCCAAATTAAAAGTAAAAACAAACACTTCTGTAAGGCAATTCATGTTTTATTCCACAGTTCAACATAAATATGCATGCCAAGAGACGTTCTTAAATACAGTTTTTCACACACTCTATTGTGCCTTGATGTTATGTATCATTCCAGGGTAGGTGGATCCCAGTGGGCCTTCTCTTTGGGAACAATGAAGGCTCATGCAGATCCCAAACAGATTAAATTACCATTTACTATGAGCATTCTAATTAATTTTATCCATCTTAATAACCAAAGGCTTTGAAAAGCTTTCAAATTAATTAAAAGAAGTTAGCACTTCTTCAAACCAGCCTCATTCTATAACTCGCCAGCTGATGTAAAAGCAAACTGTTATAATTAACAAAAATTGTCAATTTTCCAGGTGAGTGTTTCAGATACTGTAAAATATGATCACATTTTATGCCATTTAGACATTGGAAAAAACACGATTATAGGAATTATAGAAATTAACGTTCATGTTTCTGCTAAAATGAACTTCGAAAGTCAGACAGTGAATCATCCACTCAAATTGAAAATAAGCAGAATAGAATAAAGCATGACGAATGTAACTGGAGTGTTGTCAGCTACTTTACCAGGAACGGTCAATGTGACATTCAAGGTATGTTACAGAAATTATGCTTCCATGCCAAACAAAGAGGCATGAAATGCACTGGAAACAGAACTCACTGCCCAGCATGAGGAAACGAGCTGATAACCGTGCACAGCTGCTGTGGTTTGTATAGATAGAGATTCATAAAGGTGAATATTGTATGTATCAAAGAGAGCATTTCATTGTAATCGAATCTTGTATTTTTTAAGAGAATAAACTGACTTATAGAAAAAAGCACTGACAACGCATATAGGTCTGACTTGCATTTTCAGTGGTTAGTCAGAGGCATGAGCGTTGTAGCGCATGGGGTGAGAAACCTCGTAGATGTAAAATGTCCCGTTTTATTTGCTATGGAAAACTGTCAACAAAGTGAAACCCATGCCGGTGGCATCTTTCGGGGACAACAAACAGAAACCCACTGTCTGCTCATTTGCCTAAGCAATGTTTTTGGACGCCACTCAACGTTGCAGGCCCCGAATTCCTGAACAGGATATGCGTTTCAAAAAATGAGTGTCGAGAAGTTGAAATGGATGAGAAAGTAGAGAACTGTACTGCCAGTTTTAATGGTTAATGTAAATTACAATAGCTGCTCAAAGTAAAGATGCAGGATGCAGATGTAGGAAAATATATAGAAAAGTAACGGATAATTCGGTGTATGCATGTCTTCTTTTCTAGGTATGTGAGATGTTTTGGCGGGGAGTTTTACAGTGTGCTGTGACTGCGCAGTAACTATGCCTGCTCTCCTCCTGCCTTTCCCTAACTGAAAGGCTAACATGCACGGACGGCGACTAATGTATTACAAAGTAGATTTTGAGTTAACAGTAGACCGAGTTTAGTTTAACTTGGCCTATTAATCCCCAGAGGCTCACGGGGCATATTATCAAGCGGCAGCGATAATTATCGCTGACCGCTCTTAGCGTGGGGAATAGTATCGCCGGCTATCGCTGAAAATTATCACCATGCTAGCGCTGTATTAACAACGCTTAGCGCAAAGGCGATAATTTTCCAGTGATAGCGGTGTTTTCCATGGAACATTGCTGGTTTTTCAGCGATGTTCCATGGAAAAACGGCGATAATCTTGTGAATAGGGCCTGTGGTCTTAGCCACACAATCCACCCCCATGTTAGGTATGCCTTAGTCAGGAATTTAGCAGACGTTAAATTCCTGCGTTAAGGCATACTTAACGCGATTTAAAATATCGCTAACCCACGTTGTTAATATGGCGATACCTGGGTTAGCGATATTTCCCCATGTTGTTTTCACCGGCACGCCTCCTTTGCATCTCATTAGCGATGCGATGGGAGGCGTGCAGAAAACGGACGCTATTTCAAGGAATCACGCGCTAGGGTGTCCTTGTTAATTAGGCGATAAAATTATCGCCGCTTTTCGTCCGAAAACGGACGCTAAAGCGGCGATAATTCTTTAACGCCGCCTTGATAATATGCCCCACCTTTCTTATCGTTATCTGTAAACATTAACTGAAGCCCTCCACCACTTACTTCCAAGCCTGCCAACTCAACCAGTGCCACAGTACCCCCACTTCAAGGAATAAATAACCACAACTCTTGTCAGGGTGAACTACTAAAGTCACTGAATAAACCTGAGCGGGTAGCAATGGCACACATCAGAAAGGCCTAACTTGAAGGTAGTGTGCAAAGTATTTATGCAGTACAAAAACAGAACGAAAGTCGAAATGCAAAACAATAAAATTCTTAAAAAGAGTTTGAAAAATAAAGTAACATTCAATAAACAATGCACCAAAATTACAAAAATCCAGTAAGGGGAACCAGAGGTAAGAATTTTCAACCTTTTAAGTAAAGATAGAGCTAAGATGCCTAACATGCCAAAGAGAGTCAATGGTTGCAATAGAGATGGACCTAGATACAATTAGACGGTGACCACGAGGGAGTACGGTTCGGATACACCAATCAGGTGCAACCTGGTCAAAGATTTTAGCTTCTGACTGCCGTCCTTTAAGTCTCAATCCACCACAGGAGTACAGTTCCAAAACTCCTGACCCCCGGGGCCTCAGGAGAGGCATTTTCATTCTCAGAGTATCAGGCAAAGGCCAATAGCTGGGTCCAGTCCAGGTCCAGTGCCACTGGTCAATTGGCCAGGAAAGGTCTTTTGCAGCTTGTTGCGCCGCTATAGGTTTAACAGGAAGTCAGCCTTATGACCCTTGTAGTTCATTTCTTTGTCCTGGGTATTAGAGGGTGCAGGTCCAGTCCTCCCAGGGCTCTTGAGTCACAGACAGCAGGTTCAGTCCTTTTCTGATTTTCGTCAGGTTCAGGAGAGTTCTGAAGTGGGTGCCTGGAGGTTCCGCATTTATGCCTTGCACAAACAAGTGGGTGGGAATGATTCATGGGCATGCCCTAACCAATGGGATAAAAGTATCAGGAGCCAAACCTACCCACTTTGGCCATTTTCAAGACGGCAGAAGTCTTCAGCAACACTAAACTTGGGCTATGAGTGCTAGGGTGTGTGTGTGTGTGTGTGTGTGTGTGTGTGAGAGGAGTCTACTATGGTAATCTTAATGTCCTCCAACATCTAACACTGGAATTCAGTTTGAGAAACCCACTGTATCCCAAAAAACCTAGGGACAGATGTCTGGTAGACCAAGCAGGGTTTTCTAACAACCAGACATAAAATAGACAAGAATTGTTTTGGCATCTCTTCTCCCCCCTTGAAGTGTGCCCCAAGTGTTAAATGAAAAGCCCCAGTAGACCTGTCAAGCACATTTTGACATTCAAGCAGTATTTGAGACTGTAATGTCAAAAAGAGGCCCACTGTAAATAGAGCCCACCTGGTTAGGAAGACAAATGGTGGACTCTGCCCAGGTGTCAGCTAACAATTGCCTGTGACAGATAAGGTCTATTTGAAGTGCACCCCAAGTGTTATATTCAAATAAGATTTGACACTTAATGTCAAAAGGAATGCTCACAGCCCCCCACACTGCATTCCTGTCAGGTTCAGGTTAATTTCTGCCAATTTACATCATGGTTTGCTCCTTGGAGGCATTTTGCAACAATTTACTCCTTTCAAATGCTGATTAGTGGCTGGCAGAAGAAGAAGAACAAATGCAAATGGGTCTCTAGAGGTGTTAAGCAGGGAAAAGGTAACATTCTAAAAGTGATTTTTCATTAATATTTATCATAAATCCGATGTAATCATTGAATTGGATTTTTGTCAACTCTCAAAAATAGTTGTTTGTCAATATTGAGTTACTCTTTGAGGGGGTAAAACCCTTCTCAAACAGCAACCACAATTTTTGTTAAGGTGAAGTCACAGCAAACCCCAAATCAACCTGTGATTAATCCTCTGGTAGTTTGGCACAAAAGCAGTTAAGCTTAACTTAGAGGCAATGTGCAAAGCATTAATACAGGACTTCATTATAAAGTGAAAAAAACACACAAAAACAAATCCCACACTACAATGTAATAAATTATTTGACACCAAAACTACAAAAAATCTAATCAGTAGAACTTGAGACATGCAATTTTGAAGATTTAAGTGAAAATAGGGCCTAAAAGCACAAAGCGCCTACTGGGGTTATCTGGCCGCACCTGACCAGAACAAAGTCACAAGTTCAGGCCGACCACAGTGGAGTGTGGGTCGGATATAGTGACCGGATTAAACCTGCTGAACAAAGTACCTTAAATCCTAGTTGTGGAGAGTTGTGGGATCCAGCATTAAAGAAGCAGCCATTCTGAGGAACTGTGAGGCTATGATGCAAGGTATTGCATCATCATCAAGGTTGTCGTCGACGAGGGGTTCGCAATGCAAAGTCCTGCACTAAAGATGAGTTGCCTACCAGTGGTTCTGAAGAAGCTGCAGGCTGCGCTGCAGAGTCCTGCGTCGTCAACGAGGATGCAGCTGCTGATAAGCTTGCAATGCGAAGGCCTGAGTTGAGGATAGGTTGTGCTGCATTGGTTCTGAGGGGACTGCGGGCTGCAATGTGGGGTCAGGGATGTGTTGCACATGGTTCCGATGCAGTCTTGCAAGGCGATTTGTTGCGCTGCAAAGGTTTTGCTATGACCACAGTGGGCTGCCAAAGTTCCTTTAGGCTCACTTCCAAGGGTCTAGGATTGAGGTGGTACCACTTGCAGAGACAGGACTCACAGCTGGCAGAGTCCAGATGCTGGATTCAAGATTGTGGAAGCCTGTTCTGTCCCTGAAACTCTGTTTATGAGGCCAACCAACTAGCCCTTGGAGTCACTCTGGTGGTCTTGGGTTCAAGATGTTGGTCTAGTCCTTCTCACTCAGGCAGGAGAGCAGCAGGGCAGCACAGCAGGGAAGCAGAGTGGCAGTCCTTCTTGCAACAAAGCAGCACAGCAGCCCTTCTTCTGAGTCTTCCACAGGTCCAGGTGTGTACTACGGAGTTAGGTCTGAGGATCCATCATTTATACCTGGTGCCCACTATGAAGTAGGATAACGTTCTGCAGATTTCTCCCCCACTGAGGTGTCAGGTATCCCCTTCCTCCCTGCCCTGGCCCCAGCTTGTCTGGGGACACAAAAGACTGGTGACGAACCCTTTGTGTGTGTGTGTACAGGCACAGTCTTTATGATGTGCAAGAGTAGTGGGTGGCAGCTCCTCCCCCTCATTAAGTCAGACTGGCCCATCCTGCCAACACATAGCATCCCCTTGTCTCAATGTCTGGTAGCAATACACAAAGACCAAGTGCTAGCTGCACCTAGTAATGTGAACCATGAACAGGCTGCAAGCACCAAACAGTTAGGACAAGAAAATGCCAACTTTCTAAAAGTCAATCAAGTACACAAGGGGTTGTGTCAATTTAATGTCAGCAAGTCTAGGCCACTATTAAATTTGAAGCATACAAAAAAGCTACTACTGATGTTACTTCACTACAAAAATGTTTTACATTTGTGATCACAAAACTCAATTACAATGATCACCTTTTATTTGCGTCATTATTTTTCAAAGCTTTTTGTGGGATTTTGTTATGCCTGTAATAAACATTGGTACAACAAGCAAACACATTTGACATAAAATCAAAGTATTTGGTAACCCACATCACATAAAACACAACATAACATTTTGACAATTAATTATTACACCTACAAAACCTAAACAACAAGAATATACAGAAATGTCCAATCAATCATCAATCAATCAGGGAATTGTGAAGCGTGCTACTCGCCCGTGAGGGCCTCAAGGTGCTGGGGGGCGAGTGTGCAGATCCGGGTCAGCTGAAGAGCCAGGTCTTGAGGCTCTTCCTGAAGGTGTGCAGAGAGGAGGAGCGTCTGATGTCGATCGGGAGCTTGTTCCAGGTCTTTGCCACGATCTAGGAGAAGGCTCTTCCACTGGTTCAGGCTCTGTGGATGTGCGGGGTTTCGGCGAGGTTGGGGGAGCGGAGGTTTATCTTCGGTACGTGGAAGGAGACCCTTTTGTTGAGGTATTGGGGTCCGGTGTTGTGGAGGGATTTGTAGGTGCGGGTGAGTAGCTTGAAGGTTACTCTCTTCTCGATGGGGAGCCAGTGGAGGTTTTGCTGGCGTTGGGTGATGTGTTTATGCCCTGGGATGCCGACGACGAGTCTGGCCGCAGTGTTCTGGATGGTCTGGAGTTTGCGGTCAGGGATTTGTTGATTCCGGCGTAGAGGGCGTTCTCGTAGTCCAGTCTGCTTGTTACGAGTGCGTGGGTGATGGTCTTTCTGGATTCGGGGGTATCCATTTGAAGGTCTTGCAAAGGATGCGGAGGGTGTTGAAGCAGGTGGAGGCGATGGCGTTGATCTGTCGGATCAAGGTGAAGGAGGAGTAGAGGATGATGCCGAGGTTTTGGGTGTGGTCCGTGGAGGTAGGGGGGCTTCTGAGGGCGGAGGGCCACCAGGAGATGTCCCATGCAGAGGGGGTGGGCCCGAGGACTTTTGTCTTCTCCGAGTTGAGCTTCAGGCAGCTGCTGCTGATTCCAGGATGCAACATCCTTTATTCTTTCCTGGAAGCTGAGTCTGGTGGTGTGGGGGTCCTTTGTGAGGGAGAGGATGAGCTGGGTGTCGTCGGCATGGGAGACTATGCTTAGTCCATGCTGTCTGACGATGGTGGCGAGAGGGGCCATGTAGATGTTAAAGAGCGTGGGGCTGAGCGATGATCCTTGGGGTACTCCACAGTTGATCTCGGTAGGTTCGGAGAGGAAGGGCGGGAGTCTGATTCTTTGGGTTCTGCCGGTGAGGAAGGAGCGGAGCCAGCCACGGGCGGTTCCCTGTATGCCGGCGTCGCGGAGTCTGGCGGTGGGAGACGGTGTCCTAAGCTGCAGAGAGGTCTAGTAGGATGAGGGCCGTGGTGTGGCCATGGTTGAGGAGAGTGCAGATCTCGTCGGTGAGGAGGGCGGTCTTGGTGCAGTGGTTGCTGCGGAATCTGGATTGGGAAGGGTCAAGGGTGTAGTTCTCTTCGATGAAGTTCGTTAGCTGGATGTTGATGATATTCTCTGTGACTTTGGCCGCGAAGGGGAGGAGGGAGATGGATCGGTAGTTTTTGAGGTCTGTCTGGTCTGCGGAGTGCTTCTTGAGGAGGGGCTTGACTTCTGTGCCTTTTCAGTCATCGGGGAAGATGCCGGCTTCAAAGGTGGCGTTGATGGTGCGTTGTAGCTCGGGTACTATGGTGGCGGTGGCCCTGTGGAAGATGTGCGGGGGGCAGGGGTACGTGGGAGCTCCTAAGTAAATGCTTTTCATGGCCGTGGCGGTGTCTTCGGTGGCGACCGGGGTCCAGGCGGATATGGTGGGCTGGCTGTCGTTGCTGGAGGAGGGGGTGGTTTCGGTGTCTGGTGTTTGTTCTTTGAAGTTGTTGTAGAGGGACTTGATTTTCAGATGGAAGTAGGAGCCGAGTTTGTTGCAGAGGTCCTGGGAGGGGGTGATGTCTGTGGCTTCGCTGGGGGTTTGGTGAATTCCTGGATCATGCTGAAGAGTTCTTTTGAATTGCTGGAGTTGGTGGGGATTCTATTCTGGAGGAAGGTTCTTTTGGTTCGTCTGATGAGTTGGTGGTATTCTGTCATGGCGTTCTTGTAGTTAGTACGGTCTTCTGCGGTTTTGCTATTCCTTCATTGCTTCTCGAGACGTCTGCAGGTCCGTCTGGATTCTTGGATGTCGGTGGTGAACCAGGTGGCCTCCTGGGGCGCTGTGTGTCGGTGTTGCGGAGTGGGGGGCGAGCTTGTCTGCGCAGTTGGTGATCCATCTGTGTAGTTCTTTGGCTGCAGAGTTGGCATCTGTCGAGGTGGGAGGGGGATCATGGTTGAGGGTGGAGTTGAGGTGCTCCTCGATAATCTCGCTACAGTTCCTTCGCGGGGCGTGTTGCCGGTTTGTGAGCGGTGGCCTTGTCAAAAAAGAAGTGTACGCAGTGGTGGTCCGTCCAGGGGGGTCCCAATTCTGGATTTTGAAAAACGAAAGAAGCCTACTTGTTGTTATAGAATCAATGAAGGCCCCTGATAAATGGACCAAAGCCAAGGGATGGAAGCTCATTACATGATCAGGCCATGAATCAGGGAGCAAACATGCAATTTGTTCGATCGGAGGGTTCCCTGTTTGACGGAGCACCTTTTTCCAGACACTCTCCGTGTTTGTTTTGAACTGTCAATGCATTTCACACCCAAAAAGGTTTAGGGTTCTCCTTAGGACCAAGAACTGCTGGACAATAAACTTCAGTCTTTAGGGCTCAAACCTCTCAGTCGCAACGTTCATTTCTTTGCAATGGTTGTGCGATGGTTGCTTGATGCGAGCACGGTGGTGACCAGGTTGCATTTGTTTCACATCTTTTTTATGTACACAGTATTTTTTCTCTTCAGCTGTCTCAATTGCTACTTTCAACTTCTTAGTTGATGGGTCTTCCTGATACCATGATAGCCAACCTGTATCCTAGGAATGCTGTGTGATCATGAATGTAAAACTTTTTTTGTGGTGAAGTATGGTTAGTATTAGATTTTTTGTATGTTTAAAACTTTCGAAAAGTGATATTTTCAGATGTGTGACTCAAAATCCGACTTTACCATTAAAGATGGCTTTTAATTACAATTGTTTAGAAACCAAACTCAATGTGTCAACCTGCTTCCAATTGAAAGATATCACTTATTAAATGTAATAAGGCACCCAACGGTATCTTGAGGCAGAGGTAGGCCTTGCACTAGTGAAAAACAAAGTTAAGAGTTTTTCACTGCCAGGACATGTAAAACTTAAAAATGCATGTCCAACTTCTTAAATTGCTGGAGGAGGGGTGGTTTCGGTGTCTGGTGTTTGTTCTTTGAAGTTGTTGTAGAGGGACTTGATTTTCAGATGGAAGTAGGAGCCAAGTTTGTTGCAGAGGTCCTGGGAGGGGGTGATGTCTGTGGCTTCGCTGGGCATTTGGTGAATTCCTGGATCATGCTGAAGAGTTCTTTTGAATTGCTGGAGTTGGTGGGGATTCTATTCTGGAGGAAGGTTCTTTTGGTTCGTCTGATGAGTTGGTGGTATTCTGTCATGGCGTTCTTGTAGTTAGTACGGTCTTCTGCGGTTTTGCTATTCCTTCATTGCTTCTCAAGACATCTGCAGGTGCGTCTGGATTCTTGGATGTCGGTGGTGAACCAGGTGGCCTTCCTGGGGCGCTGTGTGTCGGTGTTGCGGAGTGGGGGGCGAGCTTGTCTGCGCAGTTGGTGATCCATCTATGTAGTTCTTTGGCTGCAGAGTTGGCATCTGTCGAGGTGGGAGGGGGATCATGGTTGAGGGTGGAGTTGAGGTGCTCCTCGGTGATCTCGCTACAGTTCCTTCGCGGGGAGTGTTGCGGGTTTGTGAGCGGTGGCCTTGTCAAAAAAGAAGTGTACGCAGTGGTGGTCCGTCCAGGGGGGTCCCAATTCTGGATTTTGAAAAACGAAAGAAGCCTACTTGTTGTTATAGAATCAATGAAGGCCCCTGATAAATGGACCAAGGCCAAGGGATGGAAGCTCATTACATGATCAGGCCATGAATCAGGGAGCAAACATGCAATTTGTTCTAACGGAGGGTTCCCTGTTTGACGGAGCACCTTTTTCCAGCACTCTCCGTGTTTGTTTTGAACTGTCAATGCATTTCACACCCAAAAAGGTTTAGGGTTCTCCTTAGGACCAAAAACTGCTGGACAATAAACTTCAGTCTTTAGGGCTCAAACCTCTCAGTCGCAACGTTCATTTCTTTGCAATGGTTGTGCGATGGTTGCTTGATGTGAGCACGGTGGTGACCAGGTTGCATTTGTTTCACATCTTTTTTATGTACACAGTATTTTTTCTCTTCAGCTGTCTCATTTGCTACTTTCAACTTCTTAGTTGATGGGTCTTCCTGATACCATGATAGCCAACCTGTATCCTAGGACTGCTGTGTGATCATGAATGTAAAACTTTTTTTGTGGTGAAGTATGGTTAGTATTAGATTTTTTGTATGTTTAAAACTTTCGAAAAGTGATATTTTCAGATGTGTGACTCAAAATCCGACTTTACCATTAAAGATGGCTTTTAATTACAATTGTTTAGAAACCAAACTCAATGTGTCAACCTGCTTCCAATTGAAAGATATCACTTATTAAATGTAATAAGGCACCCAACGGTATCTTGAGGCAGAGGTAGGCCTTGCACTAGTGAAAAACAAAGTTAAGAGTTTTTCACTGCCAGGACATGTAAAACTTAAAAATGCATGTCCAACTTCTTAAATACACTGCACCCTGCTCTATGGGGATATGCTCAATTGTGGACCTTGTTTGGTGAGAGCAGGTGACTTAAGTGAAAGATCTATTTTTCCTGTTGCAGTATATCTTTTTTTCATGTTATATCTGGAAAACACTTTGGCAATGAATGGAAGAAAATACTTATTTCATAATATCTTTAAAGTTAAAAAAGCCTTTTCTAGTACTTGCAAAATGAAAATATAAGGAAGTACAGCAAAATCTGTGCATAGTTTCAATTTAAAATATGGTTGTTTAGGTGTGACCTGCAGCAGGTGGGCCATGAAACTGCTGGATATTGTTTAATGAACAAGCAAAACAGAGTCAGATTTTGCTTGTTTGGCATTTAATATTTCAACAGCCTCTGTGCCAGAGGATATAGATTTATATATGAAGCTCTTGTGGGCACATGGAAAGTAGACACAGTTGGGCCACTCAAATTGAGAATGCCTGGTTTCTTGCTGCTTCCGCCTCAATATGAATGTAGGGCGCAGAACCGGGGAAAAAGCTCAATAATGAAGCAAGAAAAAAAATGCTACCCAAATACAGTTTACAAACAGCTTGTTAGTCTGCAATAATTTGCATAAATGTAAAAAGCATTCAATGCAGAGCCCTTCATCTATTTCAAGTAAATATTTACATTATATTTATTCATACATAAATTTCATTGTTGATCTATTCATTTACATATATTTATAATTAATTCATAAACATAGTGGCCAAACATGAATATCTATCAAAGTCCCCTTATCCCTCACCAAGAGACCCATAGACGAGAATGAAACTTCATCCACTGCTCATTCACATTCGGATCACACACTCACATACTAATCACTCATGTTAAAGTAGAAATATCTCATAATCCGTAAGCGTAGCAAACCAAAGACATAACTTACATATAAAGCTTCACTAGACAATTAATTATTTATAGTTTTTCTATCTGTATAATCTATATCAGTGGTCCAGGGATCCCTGGGGGTCGGCGAAGCCTACTCAGGGGGCTGCTACTGCTTATAAAATAAATGATGTTAACCAAACAATAAAGTGTATATAACAATAAAAAAGCAAAATAGAAAATTGAGCATTTGAAAATGTTTTGTAAATGTGAAGTAATTTGAAACTGGAGGCTAAAGTTAGTATCCTCAGATTGATTTTTGGGAGCAGTGTGTAGGAAGGTAGGATCTGACTGCATGGTTACCCCCACTTTTTGCCTGGTGTTTTGCTGGTTTTTGACTAGTCTGACTGGGATCCTGCTAATCAGGACTCCAGTCTATCTGCTTTCTCCCTAAAATGTTATGCATGTACTTTGGTACACTCCAGATTGGATACTGGGGTACCCTTGTCAGTCCCTAGTATATGGTACCCATGTACCCAGGGCATAGGTACCACAGAGGCCTCCCATGGGCTGAAGCATGTATTATGCCACCCCTGAGAGGCCATGCAAAATGGAACTCCAGGTCTGCTACAGCAGCCTGTGTAAGATGGTGCTTGCACCACTTACTTAAGATATAGGTTCACTATATCTATAGGTCACTACACTTAAAACCTATAAGTCACCCCTATAGCAGGCCTTATCAATCCTGAAGGCAGGGTGCTGGGTTTTTAGTGAAAGGGTGCCCCTGCATGAGCAGAGCCTCTCTGCAGCCTTCGGAGACCATTCTACCGGGTGGTCTGTGACTCAGCCGGACATATAGGTAGAGGTGCATTGTAACTCCGCGGTAAATGCTATCTCGAAAACGGCTGCATAGAAACTTATCGTGCTTGGTATCAAACACCTTGGAGTCATACCTCCACACCGGTAACCCTTGTGGGAGGTATGATTCCACCCTTCTGAAGTGAGCTTCGTGGGTTCACTGGTCTATCCGGTGCCAGCCTTCTCGACCCGGTCAGCACAAAATGGATGCTGCCGACCAGAGACACATTTCTGCCCTCCTGCTGCTGAGCCAAGCTTGAGCAGAGGAAGGCAGCACAATAGGCATCCTGTCACAGGGAGGTGTGATCACCTCCCAGACATGATTTAGTATATTGGGGCTGGGTGGGTGCACTCTGAGAGTGCCTGCAAGTCTGCACCTGGGGCACATTTGGTGTCCCTGTGTATAGTCCAGTGCAAACCAGTTCTGGGAGCCATTGGCTCCTGCTCTGGCGTAAAACTGGACAAAGGACATGGGTGTAACCACCCCTCTGTGCTGACCCTCCCCTAGGAGGATCCCCCGAATCTGTCCAACCCTCTCCTGTGGGTACAAAAGGGCTTACCTGGCTGTAAGGATTAAGATTTTATGTGGACAAGATTCTACAAGAAGAAACCACTGACCTTCGACCGTCTGGACACACTGGACTCCGCTGAACTTCGACTGGGCCCGACTTCGTCTCCCTCTCCGTCCAAAGCTTTGTCTGTGCCCTTGCTCCATACAGGCTCTGTGCAGGACCTGTGGTGCACTAAGGACAACTGAAGAATCTCCCTTGGAGTGTAGGAGTCACTCCCCTGCCCTAGCAGGCACCTTAATGCAACTGACCGGTCTGCTGCTCCTGAGCTCCTGCAGACTCTGAAGATTTTAGCAACACAGGAGGTAGGTTTTTGAAGGTCCTTGAGGTTGATCTGCCCTCTCAGCAAGCTTGAGGCCAGTATCCCTCGTGGGGACTGCATAACTCGAACCCCTGTGCACTGCGTCCATTTACAGTTGCATATGCTTCTTGGCAATTCCTGAGCTTGTGCATTGGACTTCATGTAGTCCTGACCCTGAGCAGTATTTGCACCAAAGAACTCCGGCCTCCTCACACTGAGTGCTCCGTGGGCTGGTACTTTGCAATCTTCCTCGAGGTCCCCTTGATACTCCTGGTCCTTCGACCTGTGGGTCTCCCTGAGGCCCATCTTGATTTCTGTTGGGCTTTCCTGGTTGCTCCAGATGTGCCCTGACTCTCCATTGCTTGGTGAGTCCCCTGGACGTTGCTGGTCCACACAGTAACCTGCTTGACCTTCCTTGGTGGGTTGCTTTTGCCAAGGCTTGTTGGTGCTCCAGCCGGACACCGACCTCTCAACACTTGACATCCTTCATGGGACAGCTCACCTCCGGCTCCTGGTCATCCTCAACATCTCCTGATCCTCGGGGCTGCAGAGTCAAGCATCCCTTCTCCGCACCTGAAGTACCCGACATCGGTGGGCATTCGTCTACCGAGCCCCTGGTCACTCTGAAGTGACCCAAACTCTGTCCCCTCTGCTTTCAGGTTCCTTCCTTCCAGAATCCAGGCTTGGATTCCACCGGACCCTTTTCACCTTCACAGTAGCAGTACTTCTTCACAGCCCTCCATTGAGAACGACGGCGGGTTTCCGACGCCACTCCAGACCTATGCACCCGGCTCCCCTGGGATAGGTAACTCGGGTACTACGGTATCCACGGGTGGGGTGGCTCTCCAACCTCTTAAGTTTCAAAGGGTTTGCTCTAAGTCCTCCTAGAAGGGTCCTTAAACTTTCAAATTGTAACCGCGACTTCCCCATAGAATTGTACGGAGCCCGCGGTCGTGTTAGCACACTGCACCCGTCCTCCATGGGGTCCCTATCTACTCACCTTGGGTGGTTCCTTGGGGTCCCAGCGATTCTACGTGCTCCAGATCTTGTCTTGAACTCAGTCGTGATTGTTATACCACTATTTTAGTATATGGTTTGGTCTCCCCTGGAGCCCACTGTGTATTGTGCTACTTACAACTGTTCTATTGATCTCGTATTGTGTGCTTTGTGTTCTATCCTCATGTAGAGGATAGTAGAGAGTGGTATATTAATAAATACATATTTTTATATAACTACTGTGTGGTTCTCCTTTCATTTAGTCAATATAGGAGGTAATGTTCTGGTAAAACAATCTTCTTTACATTCCTTCAAGATTAAGCCTGAAGGCTGCTCTCCACAGCTATCACTAGGATAGCTTTCTAAAGGTTATCTTTTTTTATTTTTTATTTGATAAGTTTGCAAACATAATATACAGCAAGTCAGAGAACATCTCTGGCATTATACATGGATCATTTGAGGTGCAAACAATTTTCTGCGTGTTATAAACCAACCCCACCCCACCCGCCCAACTCCCGAAAACAGTATATCACCTATATACACAATCTGCATTATACCTTACAGCTATCAGGGTGTAGAGGACCATTCCAGGTTTTAGTGAAAGTCCAAATGTGTACATTTTATGTCGTCTGCAGGTCAGGGTTTTGAAGTAGAAACATAGACAGCGGTGCCCAAAAGTCTTTTGGTTGTGAGGCTATGGGTAACTCTTCTGCATTGATGCTCATTTGGTCTTTGCAATACACCAAGGGGCATATTCTCAAGGAGCTATCACCGAGTTAACGGCACTTTATCGCAGCCAAAGTCAAGATAAATGTATCACAACATTCACAAGCTGGTGCTAACAGCCTATAACACCAGTTTACCTGAGAAAGCATCATCAAAAAACATCGCCACAGATGACCCCTGCAACTATCGCTAATGAGATGCAGAGTAGGCGTTCCCGAGCAAAAACCTGCGACAACACCACACCTCAACATTCTCAACGACCAGCCTGATCAGCGATAAAACCACAAAACAGGCAATAAGGCACGTTAGCAGCAGGAAACTAACACCTACCCAGACCTGGTGCAAAGTCGGAGCACAGCCTGCACCACAAAATGGAGCCCAGCCCAGAGCCACACATGAAGGGCAACAGATGCCATGGAGCCACTGAACATGCATGCCGGAAACCCAAGAGGGCCACAACATCCACCTCCACCACCCCCAGGACCACACCCCACCCCCCGAGCCCCACCATGGGCACCCCCACCTCCCCCGGACCAAGACACAGCACATCAACTGCACGGAAACATGACCACAAGCACCCGCCTGATGTCCCACAATTGCAACAATCAACATACATGTGCGCACTGAGATCCTGATTCATACATGTCAAAATGTCAAATTCAAATACGTCACCAAACAACTATCCTGAGGAGTCATGGCGGGGCATCCCTGGACAAACTGTGACTCACAGACTGCAAGACAATACCCAAGATAAGAAGATGTGTCAGGCACCCATCAAAGGACAGGGAGAGAGAGAAAGAGAGAGAGAGAGAAACAGACAGAAAGAAAGAGAGAGACTGAACAAGGAGCGCAAAGGCCAATCGGGCCCTTGGCTCATGCAAACATGCCAACAGCTGCATGTGTCTCAAACTCTGCGCACCACAAATCACAGGCCTGGCATCAAAGTCACCGCGAACTCCACCTCACAATTAAGACATGCAAGCAGTAGTCAGACGAAAATCATGAATGAAAGCACCTTTGTCTCAACACACAAGGCCCAAGGCCAACCAAACCCCCGACCTTGGTCCTGAATGCGGCTGGCACACCGTGCGTGAGATACCATACCAGCCTCCGACGACTCCCACACCACGAACTGCGCTAATGAAACACCAACGTGCCTACACCCCACACACACTTGTCCCTGCACGACCGACACCTGCAAGGGATGCCCTTGACACATTGTCAAGAACTACCCATACGTACAAACGTCGCACACACATACGACTCATTGCCCAGAGCTGTGACATATCGTCCACGAACACCCGCCGGTCAGACGAGTGCCAGTGCCACGAGACCAACAAACGCAATGGCCTGCATTCCCGGGCACATGCACAACGCCAATCACGTGGAACTGTACCGTGCCCGAATGCTGCATCTGTTGGGATCCCTGCCAATGGCAGTGTTGCAAATCAGTTTCCGTCTGAGTTTCCGTCTTGCATACGTCACCTGCGTCCAGCCCTGGTTCCACTGTCGATCATGCACATTCGAGTGGCCCATGGAGGTCTGCCTATCCAACGCAACCGTAGCTGAATTGGATTATGACCTGACAGTGCACCCCCTGTTGGCCCACCAACAGGAGTGTCACCTGAATAGCCGTGCATGGGATGCACTGATCATTGGCGTATGTGCTGGCAGTTGCGCATGGGAGAATGCACAACTCCTCGTGTGCAGTGACCACATCCAGGCACTCCCCTATTGGGCTGTGTTGCGGATTGGGGAAACGGCGTGGACTGAGCACATCTGCCCGGACCAGTTAATGGATTGGCTCACCCTGGTGTTCCTTGAACCAGACAACGACGTACTATTGGAACACATTGCCCATGAAGCTGCGCTGGTATTCATGGACGAGTAACTACGTCCCTGCAGCCACATCGGATTGTCACCCACAGCACTGCTCCCAACACCTTGTAGCATCGTGGGGAATGTACCCACATCCCACCACAACAGAGGACATGTCTGCCTACGTCTGGACTCTGTATGCATGTGCATGGAACTACGCGTGTGTACACACACCTGTGCAAGGTGATGCAGTTCCATGGTCGGAGCAGCACAGCGTCGTCTGGCAACGTTACCAAGTCGGACACACTGCTGGGGGGAGAGTACACACATGGCAATGTAGCACGACATGTGAACTTGTCGGACCCTTTCACCTGATCACTGTCAGCAGAGCAGACAGTCGGCGCAGTCGGGTGGCAGAGCACTATGCAGACCCCATGGGCTGTAAGTCGTGCCCCCTCACACGGGGCAATGGGCATACGCCAAACAACACATGACTCGTCCAGCAAGGCAAGGTGGGCTGAGACCGTTGCCATCCGTGATGATTGGGGTTCATTTTTCCACCCCCATTTCCTGCACCTCGACATGTACCCATGCTGCGTGTAAGTGTCTTAAGCATGTTCCTGCCTGTTGTGGCCGTTGCCTTGTCTGTACTGACACGCACATGCCAATAAAGTCTACGCAACACCACTGGTGTCTAACTGTGATGAGTGTTGATTAGATTGACCACTCGTGTGCCACGAGCATCGTCCCTACACATGGAGGAACTGACTGACACATGTACAATGGGGGTGGGTCCCTTCTGACAGCTCCACCTCTGTGAGCCCGACATTGTTTTGGGAGAGTTGCTGGTAGACCTGTGCTCTTACGTGTCTTCAGCAATGTGAGTATGGTGTCCAACCTCTGACCATGTTGAGCAATGTTATGAATCATTACAGAATGTGTACACAGAGATGTGTGTGAGTAAGTATGCAACGTGAAGTTCTGTCATCACATGTGATGTAGGACACCACTTCTGGCCTGCTACCGATTTGGTCATTCCTACACACAGCCCTATTCAAGACATGGACCTGTGCCTACGTTGGGGGGTTGTGAGTTTGTTGCTAATGTGCAATGGGGACACAGCCAGTACCCACCTTCACAGTCATCCAATTGGCCATGTGTCTCGGGGATGAACATGCGCATTGATGTCATTTACCAGGGTGTACCTTCTTGTGCAATCATTGTCCCTACATCCAGCCATACTTCCATACGTGAGTGAACATAGTCATGACACATCTGCATGATTTGGAATGTTTTATTCACATTCTGGCGAATACAGAGAGGGAGCTGTACATGGCCATCCAAGCCCACATAACATGGAAGCCCAGTGGTGGGCCAACCAGAGTCCTTTGGGCATTGAAAATTGATTTGGAAGAGGGGGAGTGCAGTCCCCAGCAGGATTGCTGTGTAATTGTCAAGCAGTGGAGATATGGCAGTCCGTGTCGGGGTCCGGGTGAATGTCGCAGAGTGTTCCGGGGGTCAGTGGAAGGGGTTGTCCCAGGGCATGATGCATGGGGCAGAGCCAGGCAGGGCAAGCCATTTGGAGGTGATGGATGCTACTGCCTCCTTCCTCACACAGTAGTTACCATCCACATCTTACTCCTCTGATACTTCTTCTGTGTCGGGTGTGTCCGGTGTGTGTGGCGGTGTAATGGCTGCATCACTGTGTGCCACTGACACATCAGGGTGCGAAGGCGATGGGGCTGCAACACTGTGTGCCACTGACACATTAGGGGTCGGAGATGTGTGTGTCAAGGTTCCTGCAGCAGTCATCTGGTACAGGCTCAGTGGCAGGAGTGGCAAGATGAGGATCTGCAAGGCATGGAAGATCGCAGCTACATCTCGCTGGTGTTCAGCAGTGGCAGCCATACTTCCAGCCTGCATCGGATCCATGGTCTCCATTGTCCTCCGCATCTGTGCCAACTCTGTGCTGTCATCACTGGAGCCTGTCTGCCTAGACAGTTCTTGTCTCAGAGTAATGGAACCAGCGATGTCAGCCAAGGATTGTTGGTGGACATGGTGCGGACAGTGGGTATCCGTTAGGGACTGTAGGTGCTCCCTGATGGGACTTAGACACCCACGTATGGCATCGAGTTTGGCTGCCATGAGGTCGAAACCAATCCGCAGCTGATCTGCCATCTTCTCCTGGCACCCTAACACACGGCGTTTGAAATCCATGTGTTGGTCGTGGGGGTCCTGGGAGGCAGCCGTGGTGGTGTGTGCTTCCTTCTGTGTGGTCTGTGCAGGGTGTGGGCTCACCGCGATGCAGCTGGGCTGCCCTGCTCCTGGAGGTGGGGTGAGGAGGCTGTCCACGAGCCATTGGAGTGTGTCTGGGCAAATTGGCAGGGTGTCCTCTTCATCATCACTGAACAGATGTGTGGTCTGCTCTGCAGGAGGTGTTGGTTGTCCCTCTGCAATGTAAGGGGAGATGCAGGTTAACAGTGTGTTCCATGTATGTTGATGCATTGTGGATGTTTACATTCAGACTGCATGACGGTGTACATTGTGACTGTTTTGGTGTAGCCTGCTATTTGATGGGAGTCAGTGGACATTTCGACTACATGACGGATGTGTGGTTGTACTCGTACATTATCATCTCACAGTGTCATGCATTGCCAGATGTGATTGGCCAGTTTCTACGCACGAGAGGCACCAGTTGTGTCCTCTGTCCTGTGGTGTAGGGGTTGCACTCTGTCCCACATTGTCGTCAATGTTGATGTACTGTGATTGCTATGTGTGTGTGCTGCATTGTTGGTGATTCGCCCCTGCAGCTCTGCATTGGCAGACCCTTATTCCTTTGAGTCGGTGTGCATTTGACTTGTGTGCTTTTCGGGGGCTGGGATGTTTGCGACTTGGATCATTTGTGCTACTGGAGTTATTTGGTACTCTTGTGCATTGTTTGTCTGCAGATGTGTTCTTGACATCATGGGTCGTAGGTGCACGTGGATGTGTCAGAGTGTGACCTGCTCCTTTACGGATGTGGTCCACACTCAGCCACCTCAGTGTCGTCTCGTGCACCATGTCATGTATTGTGACTTCAGCCATGCCATCTGTCATGCAGTGTCACTTGCATTGTCAATGTGGCTCACAGAGCCGCTGCTTTTCTGGATTCAGCACATGTGCGTGGGTAGGTTGTGGCATTGGTGATATGGAGGGGGGCCCATTTGTGCACATTGTGGACGGGGACTACTTGGTGTTTCTATGTGTGCTGCAGTGTGCCAAGGGTATCAGGGACATGTTCCACACTCATTGCGGGTGTGCAGTGTGCTGCACATGATTGTGCATGTGTGCCATTGTGCCCATCTGCCCCCGTCCCCCAGTCCCTGGTCGTTACTCACCCTGTTGCTGTTGGGTCAGGTCATTTCGGGCTGGGTCCAGGCCCCCAACTCCTTGCACCGTCTCCACACTGATGACTGTGGCCACCATTTCCTCTAGCTCATCCAGCTCCTCCTGTGGCGTAGGACTCCCACCTCCAGTCGCCTTTGCTGCCTTCATGTTGGCAGCGAGTTTCTGTTTGGTTTGGCTGTGCACTTCATGCCAGCACCTCTTGACATCCTCCATTGACCTCCTCGACACTCCGACTGCATTCACTTTGGTGATGATGGACTGCCATAATTCTGTTTGTGTTGCCAATGACGCAGTGGAGGTGACGAACAGTTGTTGGTGGTGTTCTATCACCTCCGTGACGGTGATCTGGTCTTCCTGCAGACTGAACCCCGTCTTCCTCTTCTCCTTGCCCTCCCCCGAACAGGGGGTTCCATGCTGGTCCTCCTTGGGGTTTGTGGAGTTCGGCTTGTCCTCTGCACTAGGTTCGGGTGCATCCATGGTGCTACGCAGTTTGGATTGGTTTTGGGGTTGGTTTTTTGTTTGCTTTTATAGTGCATTTTCACGCATGACGCGTGGGAATTGCAGGCCTGTTGCTGGTTTTTGCAGATTTTGGTATCGCGCTTTGTGGCGTCGCAACTTTTTGGGCAGTCGTGTTTCGCTTTTTTTTTTTTTCGCGTTGGTTTTTACGCGGGCATTTTGCGGGTTGTCATGCTGCTATCGCATGGTGCCGAGGGGTTGGGAATTGGACGTTAGGATGGTGTTATTTTCTCGCGATGGACTGCGATATGCAAGGTTGCGTTAAGCTACATTTGCGATGATTATCACACGTTCTTGTGAATATCCCCCCAAGTCTCGGATCCACTTCTGAAGTGTTGGGACTGACCTAGCATCCCAGTGCATTGCCACTCCGCGCTTCGCAAATAGAGTTGAGATTGCAACTAATCTCCTATTGCAAGGTTTAAGCTGTTTCAGCAGGTCAAGCAGGCACACTTCTGGAATACATGCGATTTGTTCTATAGTTATGTCTGATAACACCTTTCCTACCCTGCGCCAAAATACATTAATGGTGGGGCAAGCCCATGCCAGGTGTAGGTAGTCCACTTCTTCTTGCCCGCATTGTATACAGCTTGCCTCTTCTCTTAACCCGAATTTCTTGAGTTGGCTGGGGCTATAATACAACTGGTGCAGATACTTGAAATCTATAATACGGAGATTGCAATTTGCTGTCAATCGACCAGTCAGTTCACAACAAGACTCCCAGCCTTCTAGTGTCAGCAGGGTTGCAAGCACAGCATTCCATTTCATTAGTAAGGGGGGTCTACCAGCTCATTCTCTTTCTGGGAAGCCTTATATAGTCTAGTAATCAGCCCCCTACTTTCCACCCCAGTCAGCACAACTTGTAGTGCTTTTAGAGATTTTGGTTCTGCAGGAAACCCAGGGTAAATGGATCGTATCTCCTGGCGCACCCTTACAAAGGTGAACCCTAACATGGTGCTGTACTCCTTTTTGGCCTGAAATTCTGCTAGGGACTTAAACACCCCATTGCGGTACATGTCTCCTACCCTTGTGACCCTCGCTTTCTGCAATACTTTTAGTGCTCCCTTCTCCTGCGCCGCTGATATGCCTGGGTGCGCCTCTATTGGCAACTCTGGAGTATAAATATACTCCCGCCTGGCTCGCTTGACGAGGTTTTTCCTTGCCCACCCAGTGCATTTCACAGTATTTATTTCTTTACTAGCAGCACCTTTCCCACCCTGCAGGGTCATCGCTATCAATGGTATCGGATGTGCGGTGTCAGCCTCAACTGCGGTATGTGGGAGAAACTTTTGGGGGAAAAACTAGGCCTGGGCGGTAAATTCCGTTCCGCTTGCGGAATTTGCGGAATTTGGGTAATTTCACATTCCGTGGAGAACGCAAAATTGCCAAAAATTCCGCGATCCGCGGCTTTGCGGAATTTTTTGCTTTCAAAATGCGTGTTTGCAAGATATTTCCCCCCGAGCACGCAAACAGCGTTCGCGAACAGGAAAAAAGCATTGCGAACGGGCGGAACAAGCAATTCCACGTGTTCGCGGAACTCTTGCGTGCTCGCGGAGATTTTTTACCGTTTTGCGGAGCTTTGCGTAGCGCGACTATGCAAATTCCGCCCACCCCTAGGAAAAACCAGTAATGCGCATATTGCGCTTGTGCGCATAGATAATAGAGGCGTAGGTCAGGCGCTTCAAATCCTCCTCTTTCGAATGGTTGTGTTAATATATTCCAGCTACATCTTGGTTTTTTCCCCTGCTCACACCAGGGACAGCAAACAAGATTGGAGGGACTGGAAGAGTGGCATATTGAGTCGGATCGGGATGTTGACAAAAAGGCATAGCAGCTTAAGTAGAATTGTCATTTTTACTATTGCGATTCTGTCTGCAAGCGAGAGGGGAAGGCGAGTCCACCTCGTGACCTGATCCGAGATTTTAGTGATAGCCCACCCATAGTTCATATTCAGTACTACATCGGGGTCTCTGTGAATCCATATGCCTAGATACTTCACCGGGTCGGTGGACCATGACAATGGAAAATCTAGCGCTACTTCCTTGGTGCCGGCTGTCAGCGGAAACACAGTGGATTTAGCCCAGTTAATACCAAGGCCAGAGAAGCGCTCAAATACCACATATTCGCGGAGCAGTGCCGGGAGATACATCTCTGGTTCACGAACGTACAACATCATATCGTCCGCATAGAGGGAGACTGCAAGCGGCCACTGATTAAACCTTAACGAGGCATGCGCATGTTTTTGGCGAATTTTACAGGCCAATGGTTCAAGCGCTAGGGAAAGTAGCATCGGGGTCAAGGGGCAGCCTTATCGACTGCCCCTCTTAATGGGAAAGGCCTCCGAAATCCACCCATTGACCCGAAGTCTGGCCATAGGCTCAGTGTACAGCAAGCTTATCCATTTTAAAAAGAAAGGCGGCATGCCCATCCTCCACAGCACTGTGAGCATATATCCCCACCGCAACAAGTTGAAGGCTTTTGCAGCGTCAAGTAACACCACAACCGCCTGAAAATCCGACTCAAAATAATGAAGCACTGCAAAGAGCGTCCGCAAGTTATGAGTTGTTGACCGTTGAGGGATGAAGCCGGACTGATCCGGGAGGACCAGTTTTGGGACTAATGGTTGCAACCTGTTTGCAATTATCCTGGCTAAACTTTTTGCATCAATGTTGATTAAAGATAGGGGTCGATATGACTCGCATTTATTAGCTTATTTTTCCGGTTTCAATAATGTGACTATTAGGGCCTCTTTCAGCGTGGGAGGCAGTGTCCCAGTTTCATACGCTTCCGCATATACATTCAGGAGTCGTGGCGCTATCTCATCAATATAAGGCTTGTAAAACTCCCTTGGCAGCCCATCAAGTCCAGATGCTTTGCAAACAGGTAATGACATTATAGCTTCCTTCACGTCTTCAACATCAAAAGGTTGTGTAAGATACTCCCTCTAGCCAGCCGACAGCCACCCAAGCGCAATGTCATCCAGGTATCTAGCAATCTCTTCCTCCCTGATAGCTGGCCTGTCCCCATACAGATCCGAATAAAAATCTAGAAAGACCTTGCTAATATCAGATGTGGAGTGTCGCGTAACTCCCTCCCCATCTATCATCTCTATCACATTTGCTTGTCCTCTTGGCATTGCAATTTTAGTGGCCAGGGAACGACTCGGTCTATCGCCCTCCCCATAGTATCTTGCCTTACAGCGTCTAGAGCGATGCAGGAGCTCCTGATCAGCTGTTTGATTATACTCGGTTACTAGCAGGCACATGCATCAAAGCTTTTTGCGATCGCAAACGGTGCGATTCGCAAAAATCGGCCGTTTGCGATAGCAAAATTAGCTTTTGCGATGCATCAAGGGTCAAGGCCCTCGCAATTTGAGAATTCGCAATTAATTGCGAGTTCTCAAATTACGATTGCATTTAAGGAATCGCAAATTGAGATTCCTTAAATGCAATGCATTAAAGTAAAAGAATTAGCGATTTCGCTAATAGGGCGCAAATTACCATGAAGTTGAACTTCATGGTAATTTGCAAAACTTTGAAAAATGCACTAAAGTGCATTTTTCTAAGTTCCATTTACACACACACATGCCCTTGGGGCATGTGTGTGTGCAAGATGTACTCATATGCAGATTTCAGGGGTGCAACAGGGTGTCCTTTTGACACCCTGGCACCCTGAAATGCATTCTCAATTTGCGATTCTCTAATTGAGAATCGCAAATTGAGAATGTCTTCCATTCATTCCTATGGGCCTCTAGGCCCATAGGAATGAATGGGGAGGTATTCCTTAATTGCGACTCGCAATTTGCGAGTTGCAATTAAGGAATGTTTAGAAATCGCTATTTTTTAAGCGATTTCTACATGGATAGGCTTTTGCGATTCCTTAATTGCGATTCCTTAAAAATCGCAATTAAGAAATCGCAAAATCCAACATTGATGCATGTGCCTGATAGTCTCTTATTTTTGCAAGTATTTCTGATGTGGGCCTCCCCTCATAATCCCTTTCTAACGCTGTGATTTGTGCTGCCAGCTTTTGCATTCTCCGACGGAGATCTTTCAGGACCCCAGCTTGTGCTCCTATGCATTCTCCTCTTATTGTCACTTTAAAAGCTTCCCACAATGTCCCCGCACTCTCAACTGATCCCTCATTCTCAACAAAAAAGTTCCTGATAGCGTTCCCTATGGTGGCACGGAAGACAGGGTCTGTTAGAGAAGACTGCTGCAGTCACAATTGAAATGGGGGTCTCACGCATTCTGGGACCTGTAGGTCCATGGAAACAGGGGAATGATCCGAGAGCGTTTTTGGCAGGTGGGTGATCGTGACTACCCAGGGACATACCTCCTCCGACGTTATCCAGTAGTCCAGCCTGGACCATGAGCCATGCACTGCGGAAATAAAAGGGCTCTCATGAGCAGGGGGGTTGCGGAGTCTCCAGATGTCCCTAAGCCCTTCAGCATGCATTACTTCTGATAGTACCTGTGAGGCTCGTGTCCCCCTCCCTGCCGTAGTCTGCGATCTGTCCATTTCTGCATCAATGCACAAATTGAAATCTCCACCTCAAATCAGCGCCGCAGGAGGAAACAAGGAAATCCTTCTCCACACATCACTAAAAAACACAGGGTCATCTACATTAGGCCCATACACGTTGACCAGCAGCACTGATGTGCCCCCCAGCCTGCCCAGGGCCATTGCCACTCTGCCCTGCTCGTCTATTTCTGATTGGGTCAAAGTGAAGGGGGTTCCTTTTTTGACTAATATCAACACCTCACGGGCATACGAGCATACGAGGAATACAATGCAGCAACTCTCACCTCAGCCCATTTTGCCCCCACATTGTTTTCAGTCCATTTGGTAAGGTGCGTTTCCTGTAGGAAAGCAATGTGGACATTCATCCTTTCCAAATAGGCTAAAACAGACTCAATTTTTTTGGGGTTGTTAAGCCCGCGTACGTTCCACGTTAAAAACTTTTTTGTACTACCCATGCCCGCAGCATAATTCCATTTTAATTGCACATTTCCACCTATCCGGTGAGCTTAGATAGTAGAACATAGGCATCTTGTAGTCAGAATACCATACGTGCTGTGAACGCTCCCCTGCCCACCCACCCCCCCTCCCACTTCAGCAACCCCAACATGCTAAAGACATGCCCTGTTCCAGTTAACCACCCTCCCAAACAACAAAACATCCCAGTGCACATATGGGGTACTCCCACTGGGGAACGCTAGAGTGCAGCTTGCCTCCCAAACACTCAGGAGGTGGCCGACCAAACAATCTACTTTTCTTTTTTGGCTCCTGAACATACAGTCGATTATAGCTCCCACGTGAACCATTACTGTGAGCGCATCAAAGCTATTGTAAACCAAATGTGGTCCCAGACAGAGTGGCCTCTTGTGCGCCGCATGCCCGTATATGACGCCCTGCAGGCCTTTTCACACCATGAGCTGGGCACCCAGCATAGTTGTATAGTTACTGTTCTTCATCGTCGGTGTCTTTGGAGGTTTCCTTCCTGCGTCATTTCAGCGATTTCACATATTCTAGTGCCGCTTTAGGGTTAGTGTAAATTTTTGTGTCGCCCTCCTGGCTGATTCGTAGGCGAGCAAGGTACAGCATAGCATACGGAATTTTGTCTGTCATCAGGAGCTTCTTTACTGGTGTGAACTCTCTCCTAGCAGCCTGCACAGTTGGTGTAAAATCCGGGAAGAAAGCCAGAGTATTGCCCTGGTAGTTGATTGTGCCTTTTTCTCTTGTCATCCGTAGGATAGAGTCTCGGTCCCCATAATTCAGTAACCTGGCAAATACTAGGCGAGGCGGTGCACCAGGGACCGGTCGTGCCATCAGCGAGAGATGGGCACGCTCAACTATCAGCATTGGAGAGAGGTTGTCTGATCCAAATATTTCCTTGACTATCATCTCCACATAGGTCTCCATTTTTCCTGTGTTTGTGGATTCGGGCAGCCCAGTAATTCTAATGTTGTTTCTCCTGGATCTCGCCTCCAAATCCTCATTTTTCGCTTGTATTAGTGCCAGAACCATTTTCATGTTAAGCGATTTGTCTGAGCCCACAGCCAGCTCGTCCTCAGCTGTCGATACTCTCTGCTCTACCTCTCCCAGCCTTGTATTCTGCTTTTCCATTTTTGCCGACATGTGATCCATTTGGAGATTTAGGGCATCGATTTTCCCATCTATTGACTGGAGACTGCGCTGCATTGCCAGTAGTGTGGATTCTAGAGAAGGTGCAGCTTCCATAGGCGCGTCTATTTCCGAGTCCGATGCGTTTTTTGTTTGCGATCTGCTTGGCTTCCGCATCTCGAACGTAAGACAGGGCTGTGATTTATCCGTTTTACCCATGTTCGACTGTGCGCAGTACCTTCCAGTTTTCACAGGCTACACTCACTCTCACTTAACAGGCCGCACACCCCAACGTAGACTGTGCTTATTGTTGTCGGGCTCGCCACTTTTGACAATGTCCGGTCAGGTGCGCACTGTGTGTCTGGCACTGGTAGCATACAGGGGTTTATTAGCTACCACTACTCGCTAATGTATAGTGGCCCTGCTTGCTATAGCCGCCGCTAGCTGTGTAACGCCATCCTCGCCTGCGCAGTCACCCATTAGTCTATCACTGGCTCCAAAAAACCCTTGACAGCCTGTACAGTCTGTGATGCCACCTTTTGGTGTCGGTAGTGCACGGGGACTAAGAGGGACTGCTACAGGTCTCGTAACTGACTTAATCCACAGGAATCTCAGCCAATGTCATTTCCAACACCATACAGCAAACTCAATTTTAGGTCTTTATCGAGTAACGGCGCAGCAGGGCCTCAAGGGCAGCTCCCCTGTCTCGGTATCACGCTAGGCCCTTCCGGTGCACTGCAGCGGATCCTTCCGCAGCGATGTGCGTGCCAAGCAGCCAAGTGTCCCCGCGCCTTCCCTCTCCTCACCTCAGGTATATCTTCGCCTGCGTTGCGCTGTTTGTCAGCTGAGCACTTCCCGACCTCGCAGTCCAGGCCTGCCGCAGCTCAATAGGCTATGCCCACTAACTTGCTAACACAGTGCCGACAGGATCGCCATCCAGCTTTCGGTCGCCCCAGACGTTCAGGGCCTCCGCAGTTTAGCTCAGCTGGCCGGATCTCCTTGTGCTCCCAATGTAGCCCGATCAGATCCAAACCCTGCTGCACCAACTCGGCACACAGCTCTGTAGGCCCCGGTTTGCAGGCTCACTCACGCCGCCGCCACGCAGGGCCCCACCTCCTTGCTATCAGGCACTTCTTCCTCAGCTAAGGTGGGCACCAGTAGGCCAGTAGCTGTCTGTTTACCCATGCCTCTCACCTTCAGTGTACCGGCAAGCGTGTTCCTGGCCGCATTCACTCCCTTCTTGCTCCATGCACCGGTCCCGGAGTGTTCAGCTTCTCTGTCCGCCATTTTGCCTGCGTGGCGGCGCCAGGTTCACCCTCCGGGTTTTGCCTGATTTACGTCTTCTGAGTAGCTTCTAAGCGCACACAGCTGCCCAGGACCACATTCCGCACCAGTGCATCCGTTCTGATGCCCACATTCCGCTGTGGATGTTCAGGATTTTTGACGGATATCAGGTCGGCCGGCAGAGCTGCACTGTTATACAGCCATCTTGCTGTGCGCCCTCTAGCACCCCCCTAAAGGTTATCTTTGACCTCATACATCATAAGGGTCGATTGGACTGGTGCAAGGTGCCCACTTTAATTAGTGGACAGCATATACCAGGCCAACTTCTCACACAGTGCATCAAACCGAATATAGTATGGATGATGAGTGGCCTCAATTGAGTTCAGAAAAGCTCCAACTTTCCCATTAAAACTTACACTTTGTTTTTTTTAGATTTATTTGTGAATTAAATAAAATATTTCATCATTTGTGTATTTGTTTGATGAATGTTTGTTTTTGTATTTTTTATGTATTGGTTTGTGGTTCAAATCATCGAAAATGCTTAGCCCTGAGACCCAGGCTTCCAGTAATGACTCAGTTGGGGTCCCTGGATTCTAATAATGATTCAGTGGGGGTCAATGGGATCGAGGAATGATTATGTGGGGAGTCCACGGAAGTCAAAAGGTCGACACATCACCTCAACTGAGGGATCAACACCGACGCATCACTCGACTGCACCATGCATCTCAATATTGGGGCCAGAATCAAGGTAATATGTTGAGCGGGCCTGTGTGGCTCCTCTATCCGGCCCATGCTTCATCGCTGTCAGCCTGAATTCTTGACTTTGCCATGGTTCAGTGCAACCAGATAACCCCCATAGGTGCTTATTGCTTCTAAGCGCTATTTTTACATTTAATCTATAAAGATTCACATCTCTACTTCTACTTATTGGATGTTGTAGGAAAGTGCCCCATTTTGCATGGTTACCCCCCCTTTTTGCCTGATAACTGATACAATTAGACTGAGTGTGCACTGGGTCCCTGACAATCAGGTTCCCAATGCCTGTGTTCTTTCCCAAAACTGTACCTTTGCTTTCACAATTGGCACAGCGCTGGCCCACAGGTGAGGACGAAGCTGCATTAACAATATGTACCTACAGTGTCTAAGTCCTTTCTTAGACATTGTAAGTGCAGTGAAGCCATATTGAGTGCATGAACTCCACAACTCCATGATGGCTTTACTGAATGCTAAGAAGTTTAGTATCAAACTTCTCAGCACAATGAACCCACACTGATACCAGTGTTGGACGTTTTGCAAAATGCGCTCAGAGGGCATCTTAGAGATGCCCCTTAAAAACGACCAACTCCCTCTTGTCCAGCTGACTGGTCTGCACCAGCCTGCTACACGGAGACATGATTCTGACCCCATGAGGTGGGAGCCCTTGTGCTCTCATGGGTCAGGGACAAAGACTGCTTGGGGTGGAAGTGATTCACACTTACCCTCAAGCAGGAACAGCATTCAGGGCAGTGACCCTCAAAGGCTTCCTGCCCTTTGATATTCTACCCAGAGCCTCTCCAGCTAGTGGAGATGCCCACCCCCAGACCAAGCCCCACTTTTGATGGCAAGGTTGGGGGAAAATAAGTAGTCAGGAGAGTTGTGTCCCCTCTGTGGCAGGACCACCCCTAAGGTGCCATGAATCGGGGCCCCCCTCCTTAGAAAAACCTCCATTTTGAGTAGAAGGATTTTAGCCAATCAGGTTAGGGGATGCCTCCTCCCCAAAGGGAGGAGACATACTAATGGTGTAGCCGCCCTAAAAGGCAAATAGCCCATTGGCTTCCATCTGCCAGTACCTGTAACACCCCTAACTTCAGTATTAAGGGGCACCCCTGAACCTTGATCCTGAGATTCATGCAACTTACGAAGAGGAAGGAGGAAAAAGGTGCTCTCCAGCAAAGCTTGAAGACGACAGCTGACTTGGCCCAGCCCTACCGGCCTGTCTCCAGCTAAAGAACCTGTGATGAATACGACACCTGTTCTGTGACTAGCAACTTCCAAGAACCCCAGGAAGACTGCCGCTCTTCAACAAAGACCAGATCTCCAGAGGATAGCGGCCCTGTCCAGAAACTCCAACTTCAAGGACTTCGGATCCAAGTGGATCCGCAACCCTTGCCCACTCTGCACCTGACGCCCATGCCCTGAGTCTGAATGGCTTACCTGTCCAGGGAAGTCTCCCCAGCAATCCAGGCCTCAGGGTCCCAAACAATGGTGCCTGGACCTCCCTTGACATCCCAACTTATCTGTCCAACCTTCATCCAGCCTCCTGGTCCAAGCCTGCAGCCTCTTTGTGCGACGGAGGCGCAACATTGAAGAGGACTGGGCGCCCGATGCTGAATTGCAGCCTGTGCCACTGGTGGTGTACCCTTGGTGCTGCCTTGTGTCACTTTAAGCCCTGGGGACTGTGCCCCGAAACCGCAGGTTCCTACCTGCAACCAGCACCTCTTGGGGGTGCCCCCAGTCTCCATTGACTAACATTGGGCCCAGTGACCTCTGCACCCGTCCGCCCAAGTGCCGCTGGTGGTGCAGTACCTACCTTGATCTGACCCTTTCCCAGTGTTAATCCAAACCCCCGAAGACTAGATGTATAAGTGGAGCACTTACTTGTAAATGCCTATAACTGTTTTCTCCCATATGATAGCATTGCATTTCACCTATTGCATTTAAAAGTCTAGCTTTTATAATTACTATGCTCTACTGTTTCTGAGTGACACTACGAAACTATTCCTACCACTGTAAAGCATTTTTACTGCCTTGCAAAACAATTCCTACTGCATCTTGAAAAGTATTATTGCTATTCTTCAACCTGTTACTTACCTGCAACTGAGTTCTGCTTGGTTCTAAAATAGAATAAGCAAGTAATAACTTTTTATACAAAACAATTGGTTTTGGGTTTAGTCTTTGAGTGTGTGTAATAATATCTTGCCTGAGTGTGCATAACAAATGCATAACACTGACCTCTGATAAGCCTAACTGCTCAACCACACTACCACAAATACAGCTTTTAGTATTATCTACTTTAGCTTCTGTAAGCCTCTGGGGATCCACAGGACTCTGTGCACAATATACTTAATTTTAGTATAGTATATACAGAGCCAGCATCCTACATTGGTGGATCAGGGGTGGATTCTACAACTTTGCATTTGCTGGACCACTCTGACAGTAAGTGAACACACGACTACAATCCCAAAATTGCCTTTAGATTCACTGTATTTTTGAATTGACAATTTTCCCAAATTTTTAAAACTCTGACTAGGGCATTGGTTAAGTCCCTTTACTATTTTAAAAGTTTTGAAAGTCTACTTTAGTTAGGGAAAAGTACTTGGAAGTTTTTTTCAGTCCTTTTAAAAAGGGCCCCAACTATTAGTAAAATAATGAAAGGTGCAGATGATGTGATTGTGGAACTCAACCTGACCCCTTACCTCTTGAATTGAAGGAGCTAAGGACCCTCTGCAAACTCAAGAAAATAAAAACTGGTTTCAATCCTAGCAAGATTAGGCTCCAGGAGCTCTTGGCAGAATATGTACAGGAGCACTGTTCTGAAGGGTATGACCTCCCTGAAGAAGGAGAGAGTAGTGATGAGGGGGACAATTCCCATCCACCTCACCTGCATAGAGAAGAAATGGTCCTTGCACCCATCTTCCCAAAAGCAACAGTTAGGGTACCTAGATCTCACACAGGTGGGACAGGCACACCAAATGATATTGAGGCCAGCCTCAATGAAGAAGACATCCTTTTATCAAGGTTGACTGAAAGATTAGCCCTAGAGGCTAAACTCTTATCTTCAGAAAAAGAAGGAGCTGAATTGGGTCTAACACCCATAAATGATGCAAGCAATTTAATACCTAGGGATAGAGAGTATTATTATGACCCTAAAATCCCCAAAGGGATTGTCCCCAAATATGGGGAAGGTGATGATATCACAAAATGGTTCACAACCTTTGAGAGGGCCATTGGAATGAGAAAAGTGAAGAAGTCACACTGGGGAGCATTACTTTGGGAACTGTTCACTGGTAGCTGCAGGGAAAGACTCCTGGCCCTTACTGGGGCAGATGCTGAGTTCTGTGACATCATGAAGGGTACCCTGATTGGGGACTTTGGACTCACCACTGAGGAAAATAGAATTAGATTCAGGGGGCCTCACACAACCTCGGGTCAGTCCGGGTTGACTTCATAAACTACTTAGTAAAACCACTAGATGCTTGGTTAACTGGAAGTGAAGTGCATGACTATGCTGGGCTTTATTATCTGTTTCCGAAAGAGTAATTGCACTAATGAAAAGTAGCATCAGTATCTGGTAGACCTAGGTCTAATTGCTCTGCAATAATTGGGAAACAAGGCAGACCTCTGGGTCAAGACTAGGGTGACCAAGACTAACCGTGGGGGTGACTAAAAGAAAGGGGTTATAAAACCTCCCCAGGGGAAAGTGGGTGATCACCCTAAGGATAAAAATCAAGAGTCTTCTAAAGGTCCCAAAAAACCTGCACAGGAGGGTGGCCCCAGAATTCTTCCCAACCCAGTTGTGGGTACAAGGGTATGAGTATTCTTTATTAACTGTGCGATTACTTAAAATCTTTACAGTATAAAACACATGAACAACACCCCCTCCCAACCACCCTTCCCCCAGGAGCTACCCGGTATTCAACTTAAAATAGCACCATGGCTACATGGGCTCTATTTACTGCTTTACGTCCCTTTAAAACTTCACTTTAAAAATGAATTAAAATATTGGGTCAGCTCCCTTTCACACTTTTACTCCTATAGGGATCAATGGTTATATAAAAATCCATCAGGGTTATTCCCTCCAAGATGTCAATTGTCATTGATGAAAGTTCTTGGTGTACCCCCTAGTGGGCCCCACGTTCTCTTTATGATCCAAGTGTCCGTGCAGAGAGCCCCTGGGTTAAGTGACGACCGGCAGGGTTAGGGCACCAGACGGTTTTAATTACAGAATGATTGAGACCCTGTAATCTGCGGCCTATTGGTGGGAATCAAGTGCAATTCTAATTTGGTGGGTAAACCTGCCAGCTCTGGCAAGTAAACAAGTTGTGGTTTCTGAAAAGCACCATTCCGAGGCCTCACCGCAAGTTCTGAGGCCCTTGTCCCAAAGGGCCGGGCGTAGCAAACGATAGCGATCTCTGGCCAGTTTGGGGCAGCAGCATAGAAGATGTAGCCAGGATTCCCTGTGGTACTTGCATAACCGGCAGGAGACGATGTTGTCTTTTCGTGCCCATTTTGGGTTGAAATCCGAGATCTTGAGGGCAGTGAGGCGCAAGTACAGGATTTTCTTTCTTGCTTGGGCTGAGATTGGGTCTCGCATGTATGGTTGAACTTTCCCAGGAGTATATGAATTGTCCAGTGCCAGTGTGAGGGAGTTGTACCGGAGTGAGGATCGATCCAGTTCGAACGAGATGGTCTGGACTTGGCGCTTCACAGCTTTAGCTCAGGCAGAGTAAGGAATTTCATGAAGGGGCATGCTCTCTGCCTCGATTTTCAGTTGATCTATTGCTTGATCCAACTTAGAGTGCCAAGGGGGACCCTCTGCCCTGAAAATCAGTTTTAGAAAGTATTTAAGATTGTTTTCAGGGGCTGTCAGTACTCTGATGTAATATTTTATTAAGTCCCCCTGTAGTGCCAAGTCCGGTCTGTTCAGTCCTATTTCCAGCCTTAACCTGGTATTTCTTGCTTGTCTGGGTGCTTGTAGCACGGTCTTGTAAGCTTTTATCTGGGCTGCATTGATGACTTTCTCAAGTGCACCTGGGAAGGCTAAGTGACTGCAGGTGATTGCTGGAATTAGTTTTGCCCTAAGTACAGACAGCATGGGCTCTATAGATGGACTTGCTAGGCGATAGCTTAGACGTCTGAGTGACAGAATTATTTTGTTAATTCTCGGTGTTAACTCCTTTATCTGTTTGGCTGCTGTGGCCCTCTCTATCACCCATACCCCCAAGTAGTTGTAGGATGTAGCTGCCCTAATTCAGTGCTCACCCAAAGACCATGTTGCTTGTTTTTTGTGAGGGTATTTACCAAATATTACTATCTTTGTCTTCCTCTCATTGATCTGCAGGCAGTTTTCCCGGTTGTACACTGCTAGACTTTTTAATGCTCTTTGGAGCCCCACCCTGGTGTGATCCGCATACTGGAGGGTTCCCAGGGTGATCTTGCCCAATCTCGGTGGTACTAGGCAGGCGTCTTTCAAGGCTAGCCCCAGGTCTGCCGTGTACAAGTTAAATAGTAGTGGGGCCAAAACACATCCCTGCTTTAGCCCGGTGTTAGTTTCGATTCTTGGAGTTGCAGTTGTTGGACTTAGTTTGACCCGGACCCACGTCCCCTCATAGAGGGCTTTTATTGCTTTTAACAGGGTTTCCGGGATCCCCCAAGATTCGAGTTTTGCCCATAACCATCCTCGATTAACTCTGTCGAAGGCCGTGGAGTAGTCTATGAAGCAGCAAAACAGGGGCGGCTTGTTACTTGATACTGCTTGCTTCGAGAGGTAAGAGAGCGCTAAGATGTTGTCCATGGTGGAGCTATTTGCCCTGAAGCCAGTTTGAAAGGGCGGGAGGATACCGTTCTTGTCCGCCCAAACCTCTAAGTCCCTTAACAGTAGGTGGGCATAAACCTTTGCTTCAATGTGGAGCAGGGCTATGAGCCTTTAATTGGCAGGGTTCGAATGGTCTCCCTTCTTGTGTATTGGAAATAGGACCGAGCCTTTCCAGGATTTTGGTAATATTGCTGTGAAGTATGAATGATTATATAACGGGGTGAGGATGGTTGCAAAGAAAGCTAGAGCGGACTTGAAGACTTGGGCGGGAATGCCATTTGGTCCAGGGGCCCCATCGGTTCTTATCGCCCTAATGTACCTGACGGTCTCCTCCACTGTATAAGCGTCGGACTGACTGGGCACTGTCATTTCTTTCTGCGCGCTTTGAGTTTTAATGACTTCAGCTGCGGCCTGCGACCACTCTGAGCTGGGGAGGCCCACCTTGTTTGTTCCAGTAGTGTACAGACCCTTCACGTACTATTCCCACACATTGCCAGCAACGCTATTTTCTTTGAGCTGGCTCAGACTATTAATATATCGCCATAACTTGCTGTTATCTTTTTCCTTAATTAGTGAGAACACTTTAAGCCAGTTTTTTTCTGTCCACTGTCTTTTCAGCTCCCAGACTTTCTTCTTATATGTAGTTCGCAAGGCAGGGATGGAGATCATCTGTGACGAGTAGATACCTTTCTTTTTTGCCTTAATTGCCTTTTTAAGAGTACGTTTACTTTGTGTCAGGCACTTCAGTGTTCTTTGTTCTGGCAAAGATTGATTTGGGTGTGGGCTTCTTCTTGGTTGGTTTGGTATTTCCCAGGTTCTTCTGTAAATTCGCTGTCAGTGTTTCCCAAAGATTTATGATGTTCTTTATGTCTTGTGCCTGGAGTGCCACCTCCCTTGTGGCTACATACTCCAACAGGCTATTGCTATGGTTGGCAGTCCATTTTATTCTTTTGAGGACTAGATGACGTTCATCGCCTGTGGTTTGTGCCGATTGTTTCCTGGGCTTCCACCGCTTCCAGGGCCAGATTAAAGGTGGCACAGAGTGGCCTGTGGTCGCTTTCATCTCTGTCGTCCACAGCGAAGTCACATAGTCTATGTGCCTGCCCTTCATTGATAAAAATATAGTCTATGGTGGAAACATTCCTAAAGGTCGACTTGGGGATCCATGAAGGGCGGCAGATTTATTTATTCCATGAGTGGATTGTAGGTTAAAGTTTGTGAGGAGGGAGATCAATGGGCCCGACTTCTTCACATTGCTGGGTGCGACAGGGACTTGATCTAGACCTCTCGTGTTAAAGTCTCCTGCAATTATCACATTGTGATGCTCAAATCTGATGAGTATGTCTTCCAGGATGCTGGTAAAGGATTCCATGGCCTGTTGCATTTGAAGTTTTATTGGGTTAATGTAACAATTAATTAATAGCAAGGGATGGGGCTGTTGTCCCTTTTTCAGCCCCTCAATTATGATGACTTGGAGGTCAGTGTGAGAAGTTGGCCTGGTATATGCTGTCCACTAATTAAAGTGGGCACCTTGCACCAGTCCAAACGACCCTTATTGATGATCAGGTTAAAGACAACCTTTATAGAAAGCTATCCTAGTGGTAGCTGTGGAGAGCAGCCTTCAGGCTAAGTCTCGAAGGAATGTAAAGCAGCTGGTTTTACCTGTATATAACCTCCTGAATGACCAAATGAAAGGAGAACCACACCAGGTGTATATAAAATATATGTATTTATTACTAAACACTCTCTACTAACCTCTTTATGAGATTAGAGAACAAGACACACAATATTAAATCACTAGAACGACAGTAAATAGCACAATACACAGCGGGCTCCAGGGGGAGACCGAACCATATACAAAGAAAGTGGTATAAGAACCATGACTTGACTAGACACAGTGCCTAGAGCACGTAGAATCACTGGGACCCCAAGGAACCACCCAAGGTAGTGACACAGGGGACCCACGGAGGAGCGGGTGCAGTGTGGGAACACAGACGCGAGCTCCGTACAACTCTATGGGAAAGTCGCGGTTGGAATTTTAAAGATTAAGGACACTTAGGAGAGGACTTCAAGCAAACCCAGCTAAACATAGAAGGTTCTAAGGCCAGCACCCTTGAGAGTACCGAGGTACCCGTGTTACCTATCCCAGATGAGCCGGGTGCATAGGGGTCAAGTGGTGTCGGAAACCCTCGTCGTTTTCAATGGCGTGATGCGAGAAAGTACTGCTGCCGTGGAGAAGAAAAGTGTCCGGTGTGATCCAAGCCTGGATCGGAGATGAGAAGAACCTGAAAGCAAAGGGGACAAAGTCTGGGTCACTTCACGTGACCAGGAGCGGAGCAATCGAATGCCCACCGATGTCGGGTGGTTCAGGTGCGTAGAGGTGAAGCTTGACTCTGCAGCCACGGGGACCAGGAAACGTTGATGATGAACACAGTCCGGATCCGAGCTGTCCCACGAAGGATGTCGAGTGCTGGGGGGTCAGTGTCCGGATTGAACACCAACAAGCCTTGGCAGCTGCAACCCACGTGGTCAGAGGAAAGATGCTTCTGTGAGGATCAGCAAGGCCCTGGGGACTCCCCAAGCAATGGAGAGTCAGGGCACATCTGGAGCAACCAGGGAAGTCCACAGAAAGTTAAAGTTGCCTTCTCAGGGACCCACAGGCCAACGGACCAGGGATCACGAAGGGACCTCGAGCTGAGTCACTAAATACCAGTGCACGGAACACTTGTGGAGTGTAGGCTGGAAATCTTCAGTGGAATTACTGCTCGGGGTCAGGACTACAAGTAGCCCAAAGCACAGCTTCAGGGATTGCCGAAAAGCATATGCTGCTGCAAATGTACACGGTGCCCAGGGGTACGGGTTTCACGGTCCCCACGAGGGATACGGGCCTCAGAATTGCTGAGAGCGCAGATCAACCTCAGAGACCTCGGGAACCCACCTCCTGTGTTGCAGAAATCTTCGGAGTCCATCAGGAGCTTCGTAGATGCAGACTGGTCAGATGCGTTTTGGTGCCTGCTCAGCAGGGGAGTAACTCCTTTACTCCAAGGGAGGTTCTTCAATTGTCCAGCAAAGCGTAGATCGTCGAAGGATACTTGGTTTCTGTAGCAGAGTTTAGTCCAGGTAATATCTAAAGTCCTGTAGTCAGGGGTTCCTACTTTATACCCAAGGAAGGGGTGGGACAAACTCTGGGGACCCACCTATGGGAGGGTCAGGACAGAGGGGTGGCTACACCCATGTCCTTTGTCCAGTTTCGTGCCAGAGCAGGAGCAAATGGCTCCTGCAACCGGTTTGAGCTGGACTATGCACAGGGACACCAAATGTGCCCCCAGTGCAGACATCAAAGCACTCTGAGAGTGCACCCACCCAGCCCCAATACACTAAAGCCTGTCTGGGAGGTGGTCACACCTCCCTGTGACAGGAAACCTATTGTCAAGCCTTCCCCTGCCGGAGTTTCGTCCAGCAGCAGGAGGGGCAGACTCGTGTCTGTGGCTGGCAGCATCCATTTTGTGATGCCAGGGTTCTGTGAAGCTGGTACCGGGTGTACCGGTGTTGTCATATTTCTCCCTCTAAGAGGGTGGAATCATACCTCCACACCAGTTACTGGTGTGGAGGTATGATTCCAAGGTGTTTGACACCAAACACGACATAATTCCATGCAGCCGTTTTAAAGTTAGCATTTACCGCGAGGTTATAATGCACTTAAGTATATATGGTTGGCTGCATCACAAACAACCCCGGAGAATAGGTTCCGAAGGCTGCAGAGGGGCTCTGCTCATGCATGGGCACCCTCTCACATAAAACCCAGCACCCTGCCTTCAGGATCGATAAGGCCTGCTATTGGGGTGACTGATAGGTTTATATGTGCAGTGATTAGGATAGATATAGTGAACCTATATCTAAGTAAGGGGTGCATGCACCACCTTACACAGGCTGCAGTAGCAGACCTGTGGTGTCATTTTAAATGGTCTCTCAGGGGTGGCATAATACATGCTGCAGCCCCTGGGAGGCCTCTGGGGTACCTATGCCCTGGGTACATAGCATACCATATACTAGGGACTTATAAGGGTACCCCAGAATCCAATCTGGAGTGTACCTAAAGTACATGCAATCAATTTAGAGGAGAAAGCAGATAGACTGGGGTCCTGAATAGCAGGATCCCAGTCAGACTAAGTCGAAAACAGTGAAACATCAGCAAAAAGTGGGGGTAATTATAAGAAGCAGATCCTACTCTCCTACAGTCAGGTGTTTCTACTTTTATGTCTTTGGTTTTAAATTTGCAAGCGTGACTTAAAAAAATGGATAAACCCCCAGACGGGCGTCCAAAGATGGCCTTGTTGGTCACTGGTATGTGATGTTCATAGAAGCCGCCAATTGGGATGGTTGACTTGGCCCAGGTCTCCTGAAAGCACAATATGTCCCCCTTTGCGAGGTAGTCTAATGTGGCCTTGTCCCTAAAGATGTTACTTAACCCAGCAATATTCCATGAGATAAGGGTTAGCTTACGGTCTTGGCCACTAATTAAGGTTGAGCATCCTCTGCTTGCTTTGCTGTTTCTTTGGTTAGGGACACTGTCGCCATAGTCCTCCGTATGAGCCAGCACTTGCTGGAGCGGCTGCACTCTGCGCTGCGTATCTCTGTGCGAGATGTTGATTTTTAGCGGGGTTCTTAGTCGCCCTGGTTTCTCTCTCCCTCCTAAGCTTTTATTCATTGTACCTTTGAGGATTGATGTAGGTTCTCACTGATCGTATTTGGGCATAAGAACGTGTGGGTATTTCGGCATACTGAGGGTGGTAACTTCGATGCCCCATTCTGCGAGATGTGAAGCCTCGCTGAGGACGGCATGTTGGGCCTGCTGTTGTGTGAATCCGACTAGAGTGGAGTCTCCATGGGTATCCCTCTCAAGACTTATAAACTTTACCCACTCTATGTTATCTGAAGTAATCTGTGCCAAGGACTCGATATGGCCAAAGAGACGGACGATGTTGGACCTGTTCAGAATGTCGTAAGAGCCTTTGGCTGTGTATCTGGGAGTGAGCATCACCTCATGGATTGCTGGTTGATTATTGTGCTTGGAGGTGCGCAGTGTCTGTCCGTCTTCCCAGGCGGTGGGCCTCTGGAGATTCTGATTTAGTGGGTTTTTATGGGCGTCTCCTGCCTGATGTCTGCCTATCGCCCCGTTTGGCGATCCCACCCTTGTTTGTTCTTCTTGCTACTCGTCCTGGTTGCTTTTAGGATATTTTGCCGCCCTGTCTTGGAGCTCTGGGCCCGGAGAGGTAGTGGCCCTAGATTGTGTGCTGGCGGCCTCTTGTAATATGGGCTGCCAAACTGCCTCATCTTGTGTCTTCTCTATTGTTTGCCCTACTATTTGTGGGCCCTCCCAGTGTGTATTCTGTTGGCTTCGATCCTCGCCTGACACGGTATGTGCTTCCCTTGTCGTCTTGGCCTTGGTTGCCTGTTTGAAGTTGAAAATGGGGAAAAGTGGCTTTGAGTTATTTCTATTCTCTGTACCACCAGAATTTAGTATTGCTGGTAATATTCATCTTCTTTTAGCTTTGGATTTCTTCAGTTGTTTCTTCAGCTTTTTCTTCTCCCTCCTTGACAGCGGGGCTTCCGCCCCTGCCACTGATCCATTCGCCTGTTCCGCCGGGGCTGCATCTCCCTGTGAAACATCGATTATTGTGACAAGTGGTCAGGCCTCAGGGTACCCATTCCCTTGGGCTTCTGTGATCTTATTGCTTGGCCCTGCCTGAGGCTCCTTGGGTGCTCGGCTATCTGCTGGGAGATAGTTGATATTTTCTGGTGTCGCCATCTTCACAGCTGATGCTTTTGGGATTATTTGTTCTAGTGGGATCGTCTCCCTCTGTCCCTTCGCTAGTGCCAGCATGTCCTTTAGTACTTCTGGTAGCCCTGACCATTTTTCTATAATGGCGGCACAAGAGCTAGTGTGTGCTGAGTTGGCTTTGTGAACTTGTCACGCCTCTAGTTTTGCCGGCTTATCGTCTTGGCGCACCAGATGCTGAGCAATTGACTGCAGTAAATCAATTTGTACTTCCATCTTTGTAGACTGCCATATCAATGCCCTGGCCATTATGTCCTGTGCTTCTCTTAATGCTAACAGATTTAACTCTTTGAGAGTAGCTTCTTCCGTTGCATCTTGCTGGGCTTCTTGGCCCATCGGGCTCCAACCCTCTGTTTGGTGCGTTCTCACATCAGCGTTCCTTCCAAGATTTATTGGTGTTGCATCCAGTGTTCTTTCAATGGTCTGCTCTAATTTTTGCAGGAAGGAGGTAGTTAAGTCGTCCATTCCTGAGGAATTTGTCTTCTGATTTTCCCAGGGTGACGCTATTGGAGCAGTTCTCTTACACGTGCTCGTTGGGGGATTAGCCACGACCACCTCCTTATACTTCTTGTCCTCCTCCTCTGTGGGCCACTGATGGATATCGGCTGTAATCCTTATAGGGCTTTTAGCCTTAGCAGCGGGCTTAGGACTGGTCTCGGGGCTCCCTGTTTTCTGTGTGGCGGCGGGCTCACTGGAATGGTACCCGCTCTGACCCTTGTTGTCCCTTGGGGGTCTTGATGGTTTGAAGGCGGTCTCTGCCTCGCCTTTCCCCCCATCCGAGGGACTTGTCAGTGTGTCTATTGGACCACTGGAGGCCTGAAAGAAGTCAGTGATGAGCCCTTGGTGGGGGGTGTTACCGTTGTTTTGTTCCTGAGTTTGTAGGGTAGTTATGCTCCTTGTTATCCTTCTTTGTGCAGGCCCTACAGGTTCAACCTCCACCTCCATCGGGTCCAGGTCCCTGCTACCTGGCCGTATCTTTTTGAGCGTCATGTTTGTGCGCCGGCGTCTGAAAGCTCGGGAGGATTCTATTCGGTACTTATGGACCCCCTAGTTAATACCTGCCCTAGGTCAGGGTACTCTTGGGTGGGAGCCCCCAGCGTCCACTGCAATCAGACACCAGGCTGGGAGGGTAAGCGTGTCCTTATGGCTATGGACGTCGGCTACGGCCATAAATGTGACTGTGGCTGCGGGTCCCCCAGGAACTGCAGGAACTCAAAGGGGACAAAGGATGCGATGGCAAAGCCTGGCAAAGCCTGGAACCCCCACTGAACTCAGGAACTTGCCTGTTGCAGCGCCGCTGCGCCCGGATCCGTAAGTGAGTAGAGATGGTTGTCGAGCAAGTGGGGGCTCACCAGGGGAGCCATAAACCACACCCGGACTAGCCCAGCCGTTTCCGTGGCACCCTGGGCCCAACACTTCGAGGCTGCCGCACTTGCTCTCACTCCTGCCGCCTCTGAGCCTCCGAGCCTCTCCACCTCGCCAACACCTCTCCACCACAGTCTTTACCTCTGTATCAGCTGTGTTTGGTATGAAAGACTAACTCAGTGAACACCAACTAAGACTACAACACCCAGAATGCATTAAGTTGTCACATTAATGCCCAAATCTGGAAACAGGGTTCGTAGTGATATTGAGTAATTTGTATCTTTATATTTGCAGCATTATAAGACACTTGACACAAGAGTTCAAGGTCTCTATGAACTGCTGTGACACCCGAAGTCAGCCACCCCTCCAGCAAAATCTCCTGTTGAATATTCAGGCTGTTAATTTTTTGATGGGACCCCTTGGCACTGTCGGACTCCTACCTGGTGCGAAGCCCGCTGCAAAAGTGTCCAGGAAGCAAGGAAAAGCTGGAGGACGTGTCGGTAATCTCCCACTTCTGCCCGAGTCTTTCTAGTTCTACGTTCAAACAGTGGCCGTGCTTGCTGTCTCAGCGCCGGCTCGATGTGCTCCGCAATGGAGGACACGTCAAGAATGAACCGAGCGAGAAACGAAGCGTCGGCGCTGGAGCTCAGCCTCGAGTGACAGAAGCAGCCTTCTTCAAACTCAGTCCCTTGGGGAGTCCTGGCGCTGCCTTGGGGAGTCCTGGCGCACGACTCTTGTGAATGATGCACTGTTCACTGCGCCTGAAGCATTACAGCTCCCGGGTACAAGGGTAAAAATGTTGATCCCCTGAAGGCCTGATGTCACATCTGTAAGGCATTGGGACACACAATTGGAGATTCTGCCTGTCCCAAAAAGAAGGCCCCTAGTATCCCTGCAGTTAGCACTGGTGTGGCAACCTCTAGATGGAATTAATGGTGCGTCCAGAGCAAATCAGGGTTCACACTGAAGCAGTTTTAGTCTCTGAGGGTGGGGCAGAATTGGCCACTCTAACTGTCTGCCTCCCTAACCTGAAAAAGTACCATGAGTTCCCCTTAATGAATGGGACTATAATAGAAGCCCAATGGATACAGGTGCCAGTGTCACCATGGTGAGAAGATACACTGGTTTCCCCAGGACAATATCTGAGTGGAAAAACCTGCCCAGTCACAAACGCTAATAATGTCACTACAGTCCACCACATTGGCTATGGTGTCATTAGATTGGGGAGGGGTTTCTGGCCTCAAACAGGTGGTGGTCTATCTAACACTCCCTGTGGAATTCCTGCTAGGGTATGATCTGGGGACCTCAGCATGGTCTGAGGTAAAGTTAACACCAATGCAGCTATGCAGGAAATCCCTGAGATAGTGTGTGTGACAACAAGAGCACAACGCCAAGCACAGGGTGAAAGAGAAGTGTTGGAGTCTGTAATAATGGCCCAACCTTCCAAGAGGAAAGGTATGAAGACTGGGGGACCAGCTTCTGAACAGCAAAAATCTCAGGACCTCTTTCCACAGGGAGAGGACTTGAAACCCCAAGTGGAAACTGAGCCCATGGAACTTCAACCTTACCAGGTTGGGCTCCTGGGCCCATGGGGACTCTCTAGGGAACAGCTGTGCCTTGGACAGACTACCTGTCCAACTCAAGATCCTGCGACAGCAAGCTTCTGCAAAGGAAAAGGGAGATGTCAGTGGCTCCCAGAGGACCTATTGGGAGGAGGGACTCCTTTACACTGAGGCCAGAGACTCCAAACTTGGTGTCACTAGGAGAGTGGTAGTGCCTCAGGTGTTTAGAGAATTCCTCCTCACATTGGCCCATGACATCCCCCTAGCTAGGCATCTTGGCCCGACAAAAACCTGGATTAGGCCTGTCGCCATTTCTACTAACCAAACATGTCCCAGAAAGTAAAGGAGTTTGTCAGCTCCTTTATTACCTGCCAAGCCAGTGGCAAAACAGGTGGGTACCCAAAGGCCCCCTTAATTCCACTACAAGTAGTTGGATTCCCCTTTGAAAGGATAGGTGTGGACATAATGGGTCCTCTGGAACCTCTCACAGCATCATGAAACAAATTCATACTGGTAGTAGTGGATCACGCTACCAGGTATCCTGAGGCAATTACCCGTAGGACTACTACAGCCCCTGCAGTAGGCAAGGCCCTCATTGGTATCTTTACTAGGGTAGGGTTTCTTAAGGAGGTGGTATCAGACAGAGGTTCCAACTTCATGTCTGTACACCTGACACAAATAGGCAATGAGTGTGGGGTGGCCTATACATTCACCACACCTTATTACCCACAAACCAATGGCCTTTTTGAAAGGGTCTACAAGACATTGAAAGGCATGATCATGGGACTCCTTGAAAAACTCAAAAGGAGATGGTATGTCGTTTACCATGCCTGTTTCTTGCCTACTAAGAGCTGCCTCAGAAGGGAGTAAGGTTTTTCCTCTCTGAGCTTCTGCTTGGCCATCCTGTTAGGGGACCACTTTGTCTTGTGAAGGAAGGTTAAGAGAAGCCTCATCGAGAACCTAAACAGGATATCTAGACTATGTATTAGGCCTTTGCTCCAGAATTGCAGAGTACAAGGAGAAAGCATTCAAAAACCTTCTGGCCAGCCAAGAGCTCCAGAAGCTCTGGTATGACCAAAAGGCTGCAGAAGGTGTGGGTTTTGGAGCCTGTGGCCCCAAAGGCCCTCCAAGACAAATTGAGTGGTCCTTACCCTATCCTAGAAAAGAAAAGTGTGTTCACCTACTTGGTAGAACTGGGCACTAGCAGGATACCCAAAAGGGTGATCCATGTAAACTGTCACAAACGTTTCCATGACAGGGCTGATGTGACCATGCTGATGGTTACTGATAAGGATCAGAAGACAGAGAGTGCACCTCTCCCTGACCTACTTCCTTACAGTCCAACAGATGGGTGAGTTGATGGAGTTGTCTATTCAGACACCCTCTCTGCCCAACAGCAGGCTGACTGCAGGCAAGTCCTGCAATAGTATGCTGAGCTCTTCTCCTTAACCCCTGGACAGACACACTGACATACCTATGATGTGGACACTGGGGATAGCTTACCAGTAAAACATAGCTCTATCAGCAGTCTGACCAAGTCAAGGAAAGCATCAAGGCTGAAGTAAGCAAAATGCTGGAGTTAGGGTTTATTCAACCCTCTGAGAGTCCCTGGGCCAGCCTAGTGGCCTTAGTCCCCAAACCTCAGCCCCAGGGTGGAATGGAAAGAAAGAAATGAGGTTCTGTGTGGACTACAGAGGTCTCAATGCTGCCACTAAGACAGATGCTCACCCTATACCCAGGGCTGATAAGCTGATTGATAAATTAAGTGCAGCCGAATTTCTCAGTACCTTTGACTTGACTGAAGGGTACTGGAAGATTGGCATGGCCCAGGAGCCAAAGAAAAGACTACATTCTCCACCCCAGGTGGGCATTATCAGTTCACTGTAATGCCCTTTGGCTTACAGAATTTCTCTGCCACCTTCCAAAGGTTGGTAAAATGAGTCCCTTCTGAGTTGGAAGCCTTTAGTGCAGCATATCTTAATGATATTGCGGTCTTCAGCTCCTCCAGGCAGGATCACCTGGTTCACCTGGGGAAGGTTTTATAGGCCCTGCAATCTGCAGGCCTAACTATCAAGGCATCCACATGATACATAGGGCAGGGTACTGTTATGTACTTGGCTACCTTGTAGGTAGAGGCCAAGTGTAACCCTTACAACCCAAAATCCAGACAACTCTAGATTGGGAGGGAAGCTCCAACCACCCAGACCCAAGTCAGGGCATTCTTTGGCTTGACTGGGTATTATAGGAGGTTTATGAAGGGGTATGGATCCACTGTGACACCCCCTCATAGAACTCACCTCCAAGAAGATGCCCAAGAAAGTTAAGTGGACAGTTACTTGTCAAAAGGCTTTTGACCCTGAAAGAGAAAATGTGCTCAGCACCAATTCTCAAAGCTACAGACTGCTCTAAGCAGTTCATTGTGCAGACTGATGCCTCTGAACTAGGGATAGGAGCTGTCCAGCTCACTAACAAAATATCAAAGTTAAAAATATAGAAGTAAAAACATTGATGTAAAAATATAGAATGCAAAAATATCGACTCCCTATACTTAAACAGGTAAGTACAAAAATATTGAAAAAAATATTGATGTAAAAAATAAAAGTTGTACAAAATATCGAATTTTATATATATATATATTTATAAAATAAATAATAAAATTAAATATGTTAAATAATACAATTAAAAAATAAATAAAGTAGATTTAATATAAATTTAAAAAATATAATAAATAAACTTAATTAAAAAAGTTAAACACACATACATAATAATTCATATATATTTCTTTAAAACAATTAATAAACTATTAATTTTAGTTTATTTTATAATTTTAAAATTATATAAAAAAATTGCATAGGCGGGGCCTAGGTATGATATCTCAGACAGAATATTTATTTCTGAGGGTAGAAGATCCTGTCACACCAATCCTCTACCTTATTCCAAAGGGCCACAAAAATCCCACCTGGTAGACCTATCATTTCTGCCATTGGCAATCTCTTTGAGCCTACTTCCAGATACTTGGATCATTTTTTGCAGGAGTTCGTTAAAGAGCTTCCTGTGTATATCCAAGATAGGAGAGATTTTTTGAATAAGATCACTAATGTGACAAGGAGGGACTCATATCTTTTAATCACACTAGACGTAATGAGCCTCTATACAAGTATAGCTCATGAAGATGGACTACGTGCAATACGTCACTTCCTTAACACACGACCCATCTCATTTTACCAACATTCTGGGATGCTGATGGTAATGTGCAGACTGTGTCTTAACAATAACTACTTCATGTTTGGAGGTGACACATTCAAGCAGCTTCAAGGGACGGCAATGGGCACCTGCTTCGCTCCCAGCTATGCTAATTTGCATATGGGCTGTTGGGAGGAGCAGGTGCTAAGAGTCGAACATGCTAAGGAATGGAAGGAAAACATAGTGACATGGATGAGGTTCATCGATGACCTGTTTATAGTGTGAGATGGTACATTGGTATCAGCTCAACTTTTTGTTCAGAAAATTAATTTTAACTCCCTGAACCTTAGATTCACAGACACTTTTAGCAGGTCTAACATTTCCTTCTTGGACCTAGAAGTGTATGTGAAAGACAATACAGTGCACACTCGTACATTTAGGAAACCAACAGCTGGAAACTCTATCCTGCATGCCAGGAGTTTTCATCCTCAGAGGCTTAAAATGAGTATACCCTATGCTGAGCATCTGAGGATGAAACGTAACTGTAGTGAGGCCCAAGCTCTGACAGAGGCCCAGGCATGCCTGACAAAGAGGTTTATTCAAAGGGGCTACAGTCCAGATGTTTTAGATCAAGCTTTACACAAGGTGAATAAGATCGAAAGGGAAGCTTTACTTCGACCAAATGAGGCAAACATTATTAAGAAAAAAGTTACAAGTGAACAAACAAGGATGATTACTGGATACAGTGCTTACCATTCTAGGGTGAGAGACAGTTTGTGTAAGCACTGGCATCTGGTTAAATGTGACCCAGTTTAAAGTGAGATGCTGTCACGCAGACCATTGATAACATTCAAAAAGGCTAAATCAATGAGGAATGATTTGGTCAACAGCAGCCCAGAAGTTGGTACCTCGGAGGGCTGGCTAAAAGCAAGCCCCGGTTTCCATAAATGCTTTAAGTGTAAAGCTTGTAAGATTGCATGTAATGAGAAGCAGGTCACATCACCCCTCATGAAAAGTCCCTGGAAGATCAGGACTTCTTTGAATTGTAGAAGTGAATTTGTTGTTTATATTCTAAAGTGCATGTGCCCCAAAATGTACGTGAGTAGCACCATTCATATGGTTCACATTTGGATATTACAACACTTAAGGGCAGTCAAGAACAACGACAAGAATTACCCAGTTGCACGACACATCAATGAAGTCCATAAGGGGAATGTGAGTGACCTGTCTTATTATGCAGTAGATCAGGTGCCCAAATTAAGGAGGGGCGGAAACCGTGAGGTGAGATTGCGTCAGCTGGAGTCCAGATACATGCTGTTGTTTAACACTAAGATTCCATTTGGACTTAATGCAGAAGAAGATTTACATGTCCATTTGGGTTAGTTAGGGTATCCAGAATCAGCGTTTTTAATACTTTGCAGGGTATGAACAGTGAGAGGAAGGTAGTAGACAGAGGTGCACAATGAATGGTGTAGGGGACCAATAGGATGTGTCTTAGCATTGATTTTTAGACTCAAGGAGGTGCATGAGTTTTGAACATTTTATACAAATCATGAAACAGTACGTCATTGACAAGTATTTTGATAAGGGCTTTCGATATATCATTTTACATAGTTGAAGTATTAAGATTTGCTTGTTAGGGCTGCTCTCTGATTTTAAATGGAGAAAGTAGGTTTTATGAAAGCACTTGCACTTTATTGTTCATTGTAATGATCTAATGCAGTATTTGCACATTTAATTATATATTCAGAGTACAAATTTATTAATTGTGAATGAGTTCTATAAAGCACTTGCACTTTAGAACTTTAGATTTGCACTAAAGCATTTGCACTTTATTTCGAAATGAATCTAAGTGTATCTTATAATGAACTATCTAAGGTACTAGCACTTTCATAGACAATCTTCTGGTACAGATATGCAAATTATGAATGAGGTCTACAAGCACTTGCACTTTGGAACTTTAGAGGCACTACATCGCATTTGCATTTTAAATACAGAGGAATTAAACTGTATCAAAGTAATATATGTCAGAACTTCGGGGAGCAGCCGATTTAATTGAAGTTTTCACAATTCGCTTTACATTTTGACACATGCCATTGTTATTTTCATGCACTGTGAATTCTTGGTAGTTACTTTGACACTTCTTGAAAATTGTAATGTGAAAGCCCAATTTTCTGTACAGAACCATATGTACAGGAAATAGAGTGGGAGAAATGAGGGAAAGTGAATAGTAGTCCCGTTTTTTACAATAAGATGTATTATTGTGTGGATACTTTATGTCCAACTAATTGTGGTTCAGGCTCTCCCAGCGTTGTATGAGTGTAAAGGATTCCTGTCAAGGCATTAATCTGGACTTGCACCTCAGTGTTATGAAATGATGAGCATAATGAGAAATGTCACATTCACGAGTCTCAGCACCGAGCAACAGCAATAAGCGATTGACAATGAATTTTAATTGCCTCTACACCGGCTGGATAAATGGATAAATGAGAGAATGGCCCTGGGCAAATTTATATTTATCGATTTCATTTTATTTATTTATTAATTTATTCTTTGTAATGAACTTAATGGTAACAAACGCCAGGCATTAGCGGCATTGCCGAGTCTATTTTCTATGCCCTTGGATGATATGCACCATGTGATATTCAACCCTGCATTTTAAATGGTGGAGCTACGATGACGTTTTGTTGTGTGAGCAAGGCAGGAAGTGCCGAAACGCGTAACAGCAGAAATTCAATAAACCAGAAACTTATCGTTTGATCCAGCGCCTGTGTCGGTGTCCATTTATTGATCGAAGGAATTGGAGTTGGAGTTGATATATATATATATATATATATATATATATATATATTCACTGAAAAAACCATAGGTTTCAGGCACGTTATAGTTAGCAATTAGCATTTAAAAAACCTTTGAAATTCACTGAAAAAACCATAGGTTTCAGACACGTTATAGTTAGAAATTAGCATTTAAAAAACCTTTGAAATTCACTGAAAAAACCATAGGTTTTAGGGACAGTTATAGTTAGTTGGACATTGCACTCATACAAAACCCATGAAATTCCCGTTATAGTTAGTTCAGCTAACTATAACTCGCGCCCCCGCAATGCACTGCTGATGACGTCACATATTACATCACTCATGACATGGTCAGTGACATCACTGATGACATCACTGATGACATCTCAAATGACATCACTGATGACATCACTGATGACATCATCCAGTGACTGTGTGTTTCTGTAAAGTTTAAATATGTTTAATATATATAGGGAAAGGCGTATTGAAGAATGAGTGGGTGTATAAGTGTCTGAATGGATGATTTAGTACGTGAGTCACTGACTCTACAAGTGAGTGATTAAACGTATCTTACTGAATGCATGGGTTAGTGACTAAACTGTGTGAATGTCTGTATCCGTCTGTTTGTTGGTGTGTAAGTGGATGCATGGATTTGCGAATAGCTACATGAGTGTCTATATGGGTTATTGATTGGTTCTCTGAGTATCTGTATGGCTGCCTGAGTGTTTGTGTGGGTGGGGTGTGTGTGACTCTATACATAGATGTGTGAGTGGGTGATTCACTGGGTGCATGATTTCAAGAGTGCATCTGTGATGGACTGCTTGGGTGGGTGAGTGTGTGTATGGGTGTGTTAGTCAGTGAATGTATATCTCAGTGGTACATGTGCAAGTAACTACATATGTAAAAGGCAGTATATATGTGTGTTAGAGTATTTAAATGGCTATAAGTGAGAGTGTGTTATTGTGAGAGTGGCTGAATGGATGCGTGTGTGCTTGTATCAGTTATTGTATAAGAGCGTAAGAATGTGCTAGTATTTGTATGAGTAAGTGAGCTGGTGTGTGTATAACTGTATAGGTGAGTAAATGGGTGTGTGATAAATTTTTGCATGACTGACTAGGTGTGTGAGTACCTCTATGGATGAGTGGCGGTGTGTGAGTGTTTATATAGGTGTATGAGTGCATATGATAGTCCTGTACTGAGTGACTGTAAGTATGAGTGACTGTACAGGTGAGTGAGTGGATGTGTGTGTAGACCTAAGAATCAGTGAGTGGGTATGTAGTTTTTGGTGTTGGAGTGTCTATGGTTTTGAGAATGGCAGTCTGTAATTTAGAGTGGGTGTATCAAAAGTTATATTATGGTGTGAGAAGATGCATGAAATTATCACATGGATGATGTCATCAGTGATGTCATTTGAGATGTCATCAGTGATGTCATCAGTGATGTCACTGACCATGTCATGAGTGATGTAATATGTGACGTCATCAGCAGTGCATTGCGGGCGCGAGTTATAGTTAGCTGAACTAACTATAACAGGGGAATTTCACGGGTTTTGTACGAGTGCAATGTCCAACTAACTATAACTGTCCCTAAAACCTATGGTTTTTTCAGTGAATTTCAAAGGTTTTTAAATGCTAATTTCTAACTATAACGTGTCTGAAACCTATGGTTTTTTCAGTGAATTTCAAAGGTTTTTAAATGCTAATTTCTAACTATAACGTGCCTGAAACCTATGGTTTTTCAGTGAATTTCAAAGGTTTTTTAAATGCTAATTTCTAACTATAACGTGCCTGAAACCTATGGTTTTTTCAGTGAATTTCAAAGGTTTTTTAAATGCTAATTTCTAACTATAACGTGCTTGAAACCTATGATTTTTAAGTGAATTTCAAAGGTTTTTTAAATGCTAGGTTCTAACTATGCCAACAGAGGTAGGACATGTGAAGAAAGAAGAAAAACGCACAGAAAGAAGCAAAAGATGTGCAGAAAGAACCAACAGAGGAGCAGAAAGAGGCCTTGTTGCAAAATCATACTGTGCCCACAACTTTTTCAGACGGGTACTGGTGGTAACTGACTCTGACTAACCAGAGGTGAAGGGAGGGGGGGCCTGAGGTGACATGTGTGCAAACGCGCCCCATGGCGCATTTTAAGTTGCGGGATTAAGTCCCCTTGAATCCTGAGGGTCCCTGGGGCCCAACTAGCCCCCCAGGTACCTACAGTTAGGACCACAGAGCTGAGTTGCAGAGAGGCGTTCCGAGGCCACGCACCTTTTTTCACCTCTCTGCAACGCAACTCTGTTGTGCTTACTGAAGGTATCTGGTGGGCTAGTTGGCCTCCAGGATTCAAAGGGAATTAACTCCCCAACTTAAAACGCACCACAGGGCGTGTTTGCGCACATGTCACCTGAGGCCCCGCCCCCTCCCTCCACCACTGTGCAAACGCGCCCCGTGGCGCGTTTTAAGTTGGGGGATTAGGTCACCTTGAATCCTGAGAGTCCCTGGGGCCCAACCAGCCCGCCAGGTACTTCCAGTAAGCACCACAGGCCTGCGTTGCAACGCCTGTAACAAATTGTGCAGTTGTGTTTAGGTAGTGAAGAGGGTCGTGCTGGGGGTAGTGTTTTAGGGTTTAGGGTAGTGCAGTGGTGTTTGTGTAGTGTAGGGGGTCATGCTGGGGGTAGATTTAGGGTTTAGGGTAGTGCAGTGGTGTTTGTGTAGTGTAGGGGGTCATGCTGGGGGTAGATTTAGGGTTTAGGGTAGTGCAGTGGTGTTTGGGTAGTGTAGGGAGTCGTCCTGGGGGGAGTGTTTTAGGGTTTAGGGTAGTACATTGGTGTTTGGGTAGTGTAGGGTGTTGTGCTGGGGTTAGGGTTTTAGGGTTTTAGGGTTTAGGGTAGTGCAGTGGTGTTTGGGTAGTGTAGGGGGTCGTGCTGGGGGAGTGTTTTAGGGTTTAGGGCAGTGCAGTGGTGTTCGGGTAGTGTAGGGGGTCGTGCTGGGGGAGTGTTTTAGGGTTTAGGGCAGTGCAGTCGTGTTCGGGTAGTGTAGGGGGTCGTGCTGGGGTGAGTATTTTAGGGTTTAGGGTAGTGCAGTGGTGTTCGGGTAGTGTAGGGGGTCATGCTGGGGGTAGTGTTCTAGGGTTTAGGGCAGTGCAGTGGTGTTCGGGCAGTGTAGGGGGTCGTGCTGGGGGTGGTGTTTTAGGGTTTAGGGCAGTGCAGTGGTGTTCGGGCAGTGTAGGGGGTCGTGCTGGGGGTGGTGTTTCAGGGTTTAGGGCAGTGCAGTGGTGTTCGGGCAGTGTAGGGGGTCGTGCAGGGGTGGTGTTTCAGGGTTTAGGGCAGTGCAGTGGTGTTCGGGCAGTGTAGGGGTCGTGCAGGGGTGGTGTTTCAGGGTTTAGGGCAGTGGTGTTCAGGCAGTGTAGGGGGTCATGCTGGGGGTGGTGTTTCAGGGTTTGGGGCAGTGCAGTGGTGTTCGAGCAGTAAAGGGGTCATGCTGGGGGTGGTGTTTCAGGGTTTAGGGCAGTGCAGTGGTGTTCGGGCAGTGTAGGGGGCGGTGCAGGGGTGGTGTTTCAGGGTTTAGGGCAGTGCAGTGGTGTTCGGGCAGTGTAGGGGGTGGTGCAGGGGTGGTGTTTTAGGGTTTAGGGCAGTGCAGTGGTGTTCGGGCAGTGTAGGGGGTCGTGCAGGGGTGGTGTTTCAGGGTTTAGGGCAGTGCAGTGGTGTTCGGGCAGTGTAGGGGCGGTGCAGGGGGTGGTGTTTCAGGGTTTAGGGCAGTACAGTGGTGTTCAGGCATTGTAGGGGGTGGTGCTGGGGCTGGTGTTTCAGGGTTTAGGGCAGTGCAGTGGTGTTCGGGCAGTGTAGGGGGTCGTGCTGGGGCTGGTGTTTCAGGGTTTAGGGCAGTGCAGTGGTGTTCGGGCAGTGTAGTGGGTCGTGCTGGGGCTGGTGTTTCAGGGTTTAGGGCAGTGCAGTGGTGTTCGGGCAGTGTAGGGGGTCATGCTGGGGCTGGTGTTTCAGGGTTTAGGGCAGTGCAGTGGTGTTCAGGCAGTGTAGGGGGTCTTGCTGGGGCTGGTGTTTCAGAGTCTAGGGCACTGCAGTGGTGTTCGGGCAGTGTAGGGGGTCTTGCTGGGGCTGGTGTTTCAGGGTTTAGGGCAGTGCAGTGGTGTTCGGGCAGTGTAGGGGGTCGTGCTGGGGCTAGTGTTTCAGGGTTTAGGGCAGAGCAATGGTGCTCAGGCAGTGTAGGGGGTTGTGCTGGGGGTGATGTTTCAGGGTTTAGGGCAGTGCAGTGGTGTTAGGGCAGTGTAGGGGGTCATGCTGGGGTGGTGTTTCAGGGTTTAGGGCAGTGCAGTGGTGTTCCGGCAGTGTAGGGGGTCGTGCAGGGGGTGGTGTTTCAGGGTTTAGTGCAGTGGTGTTCGGGCAGTGTAGGGGGTCGTGCTGGGGTGGTGTTTCAGGGCTTAGGGCAGTGCAGTGGTGTTCGGGCAGTGTAGGGTGTCGTGCTGAGGGGTGGTGTTTCAGGGTTTAGGGCAGTGCAGTAGTGTTTGGGCAGTGTAGGGGGTCGTGCAGGGGGTGGTGTTTCAGGGTTTAGGGCAGTGCAGTGGTGTTCGGCCATTGTAGGTAGTCTTGCTGGGGGTGGTGTTTCAGGGTTTAGGGCAGTGCAGTAGTTTTCGGGCAGTGTAGGCGGTCGTGCTGGGGCTGGTGTTTCAGGGTTGAGGGCAGTGCAGTGGTGTTTGGGCAGTGTACGGGGTTGTGCTGGGGCTGGTGTTTCAGGGTTTAGGGCAGTGCAGTGGTGTGCGGGCAGTGTACGGGGTTGTGCTGGGGCTGGTGTTTCAGGGTTTAGGGCAGTGCAGTGATGTTCGGGCAGTGTAGGGGGTCATGCTGGGGTGGTGTTTCAGGGTTTAGGGCAGTGCAGTGGTGTTCAGGCAGTGTAGGGGGTCGTGCTGGGGCTGGTGTTTCAGGGTTTAGGGCAGTGCAGTGGTATTCGGGCAGTATAGGGGTCTTGCTGGGGGTGGTGTTTCAGGGTTTAGGGCAGTGCAGTGGTGTTCGGGCAGTATAGGGGGTCTTGCTGGGGGTGGTGTTTCAGGGTTTAGGGCGGTGATGTTCGGGCAGTGTAGGGGGTCTTGCTGGGGGTGATGTTTCAGGGTTTAGGGCAGTGGTGTTCGGGCAGTGTAGGGGGTCTTGCTGGGGGTAGTGTTTCAGGGTTTAGGGCGGTGCAGTGGTGTTTGTGCAGTGTAGGGGGTCGTGCTGGGGGTGGTGTTTCAGGGTTTAGGGCAGTGCAGTAGTGTTCGGGCAGTGTAGGGGGTCGTGAAGGGGGTGGTGTTTCAGGGTTTAGGGCAGTGCAGTGGTGTTCTGGCAGTGTAGGGGGTCATGCTGGGGGTGGGGTTTCAGGGTTTAGGGCAGTACAGTGGTGTTCGGGCAGTGTAGTGGGTCGTGCAGGGGTGGTGTTTCAGGGTTTAGGGCAGTGCAGTGGTGTTCGGGCAGTGTAGGGGGTCGTGCTGGGGCTGGTGTTTCAGGGTTTAGGGCAGTGCAGTTGTGTTCGGGCAGTGTAGGGGGTCTTGCTGGGGGTGGTGTTTCAGGGTTTAGGGCAGTGGTGTTCGGGCAGTGTAGGGGGTCTTGCTGGGGGTGATGTTTCAGGGTTTAGGGCAGTGCAGTGGTGTTCGGGCAGTGTAGGGGGTCTTGCTGGGGGTAGTGTTTCAGGGTTTAGGGCAGTGCAGTGGTGTTCGTGCAGTATAGGGGGTCGTGCTGGGGATGGTGTTTCTGGGTTTAGGGCAGTGCAGTAGTGTTCGAGCAGTGTAGGGGGTTGTGCAGGGGGTGGTGTTTCAGGGTTTAGGGCAGTGCAGTGGTGTTCGGGCAGTGTAGGGGTTGCGCTGTGGGTGGTGTTTCAGGGTTTAGGGCAGTGCAGTGGTGTTCGGGCAGTGTAGGTGGTCATGCACGGGGTGGTGTTTCAGGGTTTAGGGCAGTGCAGTGGTGTTCAGGCAGTGTAGGGTGTTGTGCTAGGGCTGGTGTTTCAGGGTTCAGGGCAGTGCAGTGGTGTTCAGGCAGTGTAGGGGGTCGTGCTGAGGCTGGTGTTTCACAGTTTAGGGCAGTGCAGTGGTGTTCGGGCAGTGTAGGGGGTCGTGCTGGGGCTGGTGTTTCAGGGTTTAGGGCAGTGCAGTGGTGTTCGGGCAGTGTAGGCGGTCGTGCTGGGGCTGGTGTTTCAGGGTTTAGGGCAGTGCAGTGGTTTTCAGGCAGTGTAGGGGGTCGTGCTGGGGCTGGTGTTTCAGGGTTTAGGGCAGTGCAGTGGTGCTCGGGCAGTGTAGGGGGTCGTGCTGGGGGTGATGTTTCAGGGTTTAGGGTAGTGCAGTGGTGTTCGGGCAGTGTAGGGGGTCGTGCAGGGGCTGGTGTTTCAAGGTTTAGGGCAGTGCAGTGGTGTTCGGGCAGTGTAGGGGGTCGTGCTGGGGCTGGTGTTTCAGGGTTTAGGGCAGAGCAGTGGTGTTCGGGCAGTGTAGGGGGTCATGCAGAGGGTAGTGTTTCAGGGTTTAGGGCAGTGCAGTGGTGTTCGGGCAGTGTAGGGGGTCGTGCTGGGGGTGGTGTTTCAGGGTTTAGGTCAGTGGTTTTCGGGCAGTGTAGGGGGTCTTGCTGGGGGTGATGTTTCAGGGTTTAGGGCAGTGCAGTGGTGTTCAGGCAGTGTAGGGGTCTTGCTGGGGGTAGTGTTTCAGGGTTTAGGGCAGGGCAGTGGTGTTCGGGCAGTGTAGGGGGTCGTGCTGGGGGTGGTGTTTCAGGGTTTAGGGCAGTGCAGTAGTGTTCGGGCAGTGTAGGGGGTCGTGCAGGGGTGGTATTTCAGGGTTTAGGGCAGTGCAGTGGTGTTCTGGCAGTGTAGGGGGTCATGCTGGGGGTGGTGTTTCAGGGTTTAGGGCAGTACAGTGGTGTTCGGGCAGTGTAGTGGGTCGTGCAGGGGTGGTGTTTCAGGGTTTAGGGCAGTGCAGTGGTGTTCGGGCAGTGTAGGGGGTCGTGCTGGGGCTGGTGTTTCAGGGTTTAGGGCAGTGCAGTTGTGTTCGGGCAGTGTAGGGGGTCGTGCTGGGGCTGGTGTTTCAGGGTTTAGGGCAGTGCAGTGGTGTTCGGGCAGTGTAGTGGGTCATGCTGGGGCTGGTGTTTCAGGGTTTAGGGCAGTGCAGTGGTGTTCGGGCAGTGTAGGGGGTCATGCTGGGGCTGGTGTTTCAGGGTTTAGGGCAGTGCAGTGGTGTTCGGGCAGTGTAGGGGGTCTTGCTGGGGCTGGTGTTTCAGAGTCTAGGGCAATGCAGTGGTGTTCGGGCAGTGTAGGGGGTCTTGCTGGGGCTGGTGTTTCAGGGTTTAGGGCAGTGCAGTGGTGTTCGGGCAGTGTAGGGGGTCGTGATGGGGGTGGTGTTTCAGGGTTTAGGGCAGTGCAGTGGTGTTCGGGCAGTGTAGGGGGTCGTGCTGGGGCTAGTGTTTCAGGGTTTAGGGCAGAGCAATGGTGCTCAGGCAGTGTAGGGGGTTGTGCTGGGGGTGATGTTTCAGGGTTTAGGGCAGTGCAGTGGTGTTAGGGCAGTGTAGGGGGTCATGCTGGGGTGGTGTTTCAGGGTTTAGGGCAGTGCAGTGGTGTTCCGGCAGTGTAGGGGGTCGTGCAGGGGTGGTGTTTCAGGGTTTAGTGCAGTGGTGTTCGGGCAGTGTAGGGGGTCGTGCTGGGGTGGTGTTTCAGGGCTTAGGGCAGTGCAGTGGTGTTCGGGCAGTGTAGGGTGTCGTGCTGAGGGGTGGTGTTTCAGGGTTTAGGGCAGTGCAGTAGTGTTTGGGCAGTGTAGGGGGTCGTGCAGGGGGTGGTGTTTCAGGGTTTAGGGCAGTGCAGTGGTGTTCGGCCAGTGTAGGTAGTCTTGCTGGGGGTGGTGTTTCAGGGTTTAGGGCAGTGCAGTAGTTTTCGGGCAGTGTAGGCGGTCGTGCTGGGGCTGGTGTTTCAGGGTTGAGGGCAGTGCAGTGGTGTTTGGGCAGTGTACGGGGTTGTGCTGGGGCTGGTGTTTCAGGGTTTAGGGCAGTGCAGTGGTGTGCGGGCAGTGTACGGGGTTGTGCTGGGGCTGGTGTTTCAGGGTTTAGGGCAGTGCAGTGATGTTCGGGCAGTGTAGGGGGTCATGCTGGGGTGGTGTTTCAGGGTTTAGGGCAGTGCAGTGGTGTTCAGGCAGTGTAGGGGGTCGTGCTGGGGCTGGTGTTTCAGGGTTTAGGGCAGTGCAGTGGTGTTCGGGCAGTGTAGGGGGTCTTGCTGGGGGTGGTGTTTCAGGGTTTAGGGCAGTGCAGTGGTGTTCGGGCAGTATAGGGGGTCTTGCTGGGGGTGGTGTTTCAGGATTTAGGGCAGGTGATGTTCGGGCAGTGTAGGGGTCTTGCTGGGGGTGATGTTTCAGGGTTTAGGGCAGTGCAGTGGTGTTCGGGCAGTGTAGGGGGTCTTGCTGGGGGTAGTGTTTCAGGGTTTAGGGCGGTGCAGTGGTGTTTGTGCAGTGTAGGGGGTCGTGCTGGGGGTGGTGTTTCAGGGTTTAGGGCAGTGCAGTAGTGTTCGGGCAGTGTAGGGGGTCGTGCAGGGGGTGGTGTTTCAGGGTTTAGGGCAGTGCAGTGGTGTTCTGGCAGTGTAGGGGGTCATGCTGGGGGTGGGGTTTCAGGGTTTAGGGCAGTACAGTGGTGTTCGGGCAGTGTAGTGGGTCGTGCAGGGGGTGGTGTTTCAGGGTTTAGGGCAGTGCAGTGGTGTTCGGGCAGTGTAGGGGGTCGTGCTGGGGCTGGTGTTTCAGGGTTTAGGGCAGTGCAGTTGTGTTCGGGCAGTGTAGGAGGTCTTGCTGGGGGTGGTGTTTCAGGGTTTAGGGCAGTGGTGTTCGGGCAGTGTAGGGGGTCTTGCTGGGGGTGATGTTTCAGGGTTTAGGGCAGTGCAGTGGTGTTCGGGCAGTGTAGGGGGTCTTGCTGGGGGTAGTGTTTCAGGGTTTAGGGCAGTGCAGTGGTGTTCGTGCAGTATAGGGGGTCGTGCTGGGGATGGTGTTTCTGGGTTTAGGGCAGTGCAGTAGTGTTCGAGCAGTGTAGGGGGTTGTGCAGGGGTGGTGTTTCAGGGTTTAGGGCAGTGCAGTGGTGTTCGGGCAGTGTAGGGGGTTGCGCTGTGGGTGGTGTTTCAGGGTTTAGGGCAGTGCAGTGGTGTTCGGGCAGTGTAGGTGGTCATGCACGGGGTGGTGTTTCAGGGTTTAGGGCAGTGCAGTGGTGTTCGGGCAGTGTAGGGTGTTGTGCTAGGGCTGGTGTTTCAGGGTTCAGGGCAGTGCAGTGGTGTTCAGGCAGTGTAGGGGGTCGTGCTGAGGCTGGTGTTTCACAGTTTAGGGCAGTGCAGTGGTGTTCAGGCAGTGTAGGGGGTCGTGCTGGGGCTGGTGTTTCAGGGTTTAGGGCAGTGCAGTGGTGTTCGGGCAGTGTAGGCGGTCGTGCTGGGGCTGGTGTTTCAGGGTTTAGGGCAGTGCAGTGGTTTTCAGGCAGTGTAGGGGGTTGTGCTGGGGCTGGTGTTTCAGGGTTTAGGGCAGTGCAGTGGTGCTCGGGCAGTGTAGGGGGTCGTGCTGGGGGTGATGTTTCAGGGTTTAGGGTAGTGCAGTGGTGTTCGGGCAGTGTAGGGGGTCGTGCAGGGGCTGGTGTTTCAAGGTTTAGGGCAGTGCAGTGGTGTTCGGGCAGTGTAGGGGGTCGTGCTGGGGCTGGTGTTTCAGGGTTTTGGGCAGAGCAGTGGTGTTCGGGCAGTGTAGGGGGTCATGCTGAGGGTAGTGTTTCAGGGTTTAGGGCAGTGCAGTGGTGTTCGGGCAGTGTAGGGGGTCGTGCTGGGGGTGGTGTTTCAGGGTTTAGGTCAGTGGTTTTCGGGCAGTGTAGGGGGTCTTGCTGGGGGTGATGTTTCAGGGTTTAGGGCAGTGCAGTGGTGTTCGGGCAGTGTAGGGGGTCTTGCTGGGGGTAGTGTTTCAGGGTTTAGGGCAGGGCAGTGGTGTTCGGGCAGTGTAGGGGGTCATGCTGGGGGTGGTGTTTCAGGGTTTAGGGCAGTGTAGTGGTGTTCGGGCAGTGTAGGGGGTCTTGCTGGGGGTGGTGTTTCAGGGTTTAGGGCGGTGCAGTGGTGTTCGTGCAGTGTAGGGGGTCGTGCTGGGGGTGGTGTTTCAGGGTTTAGGGCAGTGCAGTAGTGTTCGGGCAGTGTAGGGGGTCGTGCAGGGGGTGGTATTTCAGGGTTTAGGGCAGTGCAGTGGTGTTCTGGCAGTGTAGGGGGTCATGCTGGGGGTGGGGTTTCAGGGTTTAGGGCAGTACAGTGGTGTTCGGGCAGTGTAGTGGGTCGTGCAGGGGTGGTGTTTCAGGGTTTAGGGCAGTGCAGTGGTGTTCGGGCAGTGTAGGGGGTCGTGCTGGGGCTGGTGTTTCAGGGTTTAGGGCAGTGCAGTTGTGTTCGGGCAGTGTAGGGGGTCTTGCTGGGGGTGGTGTTTCAGGGTTTAGGGCAGTGGTGTTCGGGCAGTGTAGGGGGTCTTGCTGGGGGTGATGTTTCAGGGTTTAGGGCAGTGCAGTGGTGTTCGGGCAGTGTAGGGGGTCTTGCTGGGGGTAGTGTTTCAGGCTTTAGGGCAGTATAGGGGGTCGTGCTGGGGATGGTGTTTCTGGGTTTAGGGCAGTGCAGTAGTGTTCGAGCAGTGTAGGGGGTTGTGCAGGGGGTGGTGTTTCAGGGTTTAGGGCAGTGCAGTGGTGTTCGGGCAGTGTAGGGGGTTGCGCTGTGGGTGGTGTTTCAGGGTTTAGGGCAGTGCAGTGGTGTTCGGGCAGTGTAGGTGGTCATGCACGGGGTGGTGTTTCAGGGTTTAAGGCAGTGCAGTGGTGTTCGGGCAGTGTAGGGTGTTGTGCTAGGGCTGGTGTTTCAGGGTTCAGGGCAGTGCAGTGGTGTTCAGGCAGTGTAGGGGGTCGTGCTGAGGCTGGTGTTTCACAGTTTAGGGCAGTGCAGTGGTGTTCGGGCAGTGTAGGGGGTCGTGCTGGGGCTGGTGTTTCAGGGTTTAGGGCAGTGCAGTGGTGTTCGGGCAGTGTAGGCGGTCGTGCTGGGGCTGGTGTTTCAGGGTTTAGGGCAGTGCAGTGGTGTTCGGGCAGTGTAGGGGGCGGTGCTGGGGCTGGTGTTTCAGGGTTTAGGGCAGTGCAGTGGTGTTCGGGCAGTGTAGGGGGTCGTGCAGGGGTGGTGTTTCAGGGTTTAGGGCAGTGCAGTGGTGTTCGGGCAGTGTAGGGGTCGGTGCAGGGGCTGGTGTTTCAGGGTTTAGGGCAGTACAGTGGTGTTCAGGCATTGTAGGGGGTGGTGCTGGGGCTGGTGTTTCAGGGTTTAGGGCAGTGCAGTGGTGTTCGGGCAGTGTAGGGGGTCGTGCTGGGGCTGGTGTTTCAGGGTTTAGGGCAGTGCAGTGGTGTTCGGGCAGTGTAGTGGGTCGTGCTGGGGCTGGTGTTTCAGGGTTTAGGGCAGTGCAGTGGTGTTCGGGCAGTGTAGGGGGTCATGCTGGGGCTGGTGTTTCAGGGTTTAGGGCAGTGCAGTGGTGTTCGGGCAGTGTAGGGGTCTTGCTGGGGCTGGTGTGTCAGAGTCTAGGGCAATGCAGTGGTGTTCGGGCAGTGTAGGGGGTCTTGCTGGGGCTGGTGTTTCAGGGTTTAGGGCAGTGCAGTGGTGTTCGGGCAGTGTAGGGGGTCGTGATGGGGGTGGTGTTTCAGGGTTTTGGGCAGTGCAGTGGTGTTCGGGCAGTGTAGGGGGTCGTGCTGGGGCTAGTGTTTCAGGGTTTAGGGCAGAGCAGTGGTGCTCAGGCAGTGTAGGGGTCGTGCTGGGGGTGATGTTTCAGGGTTTAGGGCAGTGCAGTGGTGTTAGGGCAGTGTAGGGGGTCACGCTGGGGTGGTGTTTCAGGGTTTAGGGCAGTGCAGTGGTGTTCCGGCAGTGTAGGGGGTCGTGCAGGGGTGGTGTTTCAGGGTTTAGTGCAGTGGTGTTCGGGCAGTGTAGGGAGTCGTGCTGGGGTGGTGTTTCAGGGCTTAGGGCAGTGCAGTGGTGTTCGGGCAGTGTAGGGTGTCGTGCTGAGGGGTGGTGTTTCAGGGTTTAGGGCAGTGCAGTAGTGTTTGGGCAGTGTAGGGGGTCGTTCAGGGGTGGTGTTTCAGGGTTTAGGGCAGTGCAGTGGTGTTCGGCCAGTGTAGGTAGTCTTGCTGGGGGTGGTGTTTCAGGGTTTAGGGCAGTGCAGTAGTTTTCGGGCAGTGTAGGCGGTCGTGCTGGGGCTGGTGTTTCAGGGTTGAGGGCAGTGCAGTGGTGTTTGGGCAGTGTACGGGGTTGTGCTGGGGCTGGTGTTTCAGGGTTTAGGGCAGTGCAGTGGTGTGCGGGCAGTGTAGGGGGTTGCGCTGTGGGTGGTATTTCAGGGTTTAGGGCAGTGCAGTGGTGTTCGGGCAGTGTAGGTGGTCATGCACGGGGTGGTGTTTCAGGGTTTAGGGAAGTGCAGTGGTGTTCAGGCAGTGTAGGGTGTTGTGCTAGGGCTGGTGTTTCAGGGTTCAGGGCAGTGCAGTGGTGTTCAGGCAGTGTAGGGGGTCGTGCTGAGGCTGGTGTTTCACAGTTTAGGGCAGTGCAGTGGTGTTCGGGCAGTGTAGGGGGTCGTGCTGGGGCTGGTGTTTCAGGGTTTAGGGCAGTGCAGTGGTGTTCGGGCAGTGTAGGCGGTCGTGCTGGGGCTGGTGTTTCAGGGTTTAGGGCAGTGCAGTGGTTTTCAGGCAGTGTAGGGGGTCATGCTGGGGCTGGTGTTTCAGGGTTTAGGGCAGTGCAGTGGTGCTCGGGCAGTGTAGGGGGTCGTGCTGGGGGTGATGTTTCAGGGTTTAGGGTAGTGCAGTGGTGTTCGGGCAGTGTAGGGGGTCGTGCAGGGGCTGGTGTTTCAAGGTTTAGGGCAGTGCAGTGGTGTTCGGGCAGTGTAGGGGGTCGTGCTGGGGCTGGTGTTTCAGGGTTTAGGGCAGTGCAGTGGTGTTCGGGCAGTGTAGGGGGTCGTGATGGGGGTGGTGTTTCAGGGTTTAGGGCAGTGCAGTGGTGTTTGGGCAGTGTAGGGGGTCGTGCTGGGGCTAGTGTTTCAGGGTTTAGGGCAGAGCAATGGTGCTCAGGCAGTGTAGGGGGTTGTGCTGGGGGTGAGTGTTTCAGGGTTTAGGGCAGTGCAGTGGTGTTAGGGCAGTGTAGGGGGTCGCGCTGGGGTGGTGTTTCAGGGTTTAGGGCAGTGCAGTGGTGTTCGGGCAGTGTAGGGGGTCGTGCAGGGGTGGTGTTTCAGGGTTTAGGGCAGTGCAGTGGTGTTCGGGCAGTGTAGGGGGTCGTGCTGGGGTGGTGTTTCAGGGCTTAGGGCAGTGCAGTGGTGTTCGGGCAGTGTAGGGTGTCGTGCTGGGGGTGGTGTTTCAGGGTTTAGGGCAGTGCAGTGGTGTTCGGGCAGTGTAGGGGGTCGTGCTGGGGGTGGTGTTTCAGGGTTTAGGGCAGTGCAGTGGTGTTCGGCCAGTGTAGGTAGTCTTGCTGGGGGTGGTGTTTCAGGGTTTAGGGCAGTGCAGTAGTGTTCGGGCAGTGTAGGCGGTCGTGCTGGGGCTGGTGTTTCAGGGTTGAGGGCAGTGCAGTGGTGTTTGGGCAGTGTACGGGGGTCGTGCTGGGGCTGGTGTTTCAGGGTTTAGGGCAGTGCAGTGGTGTGCGGGCAGTGTAGGGGGTCGTGCTGTGGGTGGTGTTTCAGGGTTTAGGGCAGTGCAGTGGTGTTCGGGCAGTGTAGGTGGTCATGCACGGGGTGGTGTTTCAGGGTTTAGGGCAGTGCAGTGGTGTTCAGGCAGTGTAGGGTGTTGTGCTAGGGCTGGTGTTTCAGGGTTTAGGGCAGTGCAGTGGTGTTCAGGCAGTGTAGGGGGTCGTGCTGAGGCTGGTGTTTCACAGTTTAGGGCAGTGCAGTGGTGTTCGGGCAGTGTAGGGGGTCGTGCTGGGGCTGGTGTTTCAGGGTTTAGGGCAGTGCAGTGGTGTTCGGGCAGTGTAGGCGGTCGTGCTGGGGCTGGTGTTTCAGGGTTTAGGGCAGTGCAGTGGTTTTCAGGCAGTGTAGGGGGTCATGCTGGGGCTGGTGTTTCAGGGTTTAGGGCAGTGCAGTGGTGCTCGGGCAGTGTAGGGGGTCGTGCTGGGGGTGATGTTTCAGGGTTTAGGGTAGTGCAGTGGTGTTCGGGCAGTGTAGGGGGTCGTGCAGGGGCTGGTGTTTCAGGGTTTAGGGCAGTGCAGTGGTGTTCGGGCAGTGTAGGGGGTCGTGCTGGGGCTGGTGTTTCAGGGTTTAGGGCAGAGCAGTGGTGTTCGGGCAGTGTAGGGGGTCATGCGGAGGGTAGTGTTTCAGGGTTTAGGGCAGTGCAGTGGTGTTCGGGCAGTGTAGGGGGTCATGCTGGGGGTGGTGTTTCAGGGTTGAGGGCAGTGCAGTGGTGTTTGGGCAGTGTACGGGGGTTGTGCTGGGGCTGGTGTTTCAGGGTTTAGGGCAGTGCAGTGGTGTTCGGGCAGTGTAGGGGGTCGTGCTGGGGCTGGTGTTTCAGGGTTTAGGGCAGTGCAGTGGTGTTCGGGCAGTGTAGGGGGTCTTGCTGGGGGTAGTGTTTCAGGGTTTAGGGCGGTGCAGTGGTGTTTGTGCAGTGTAGGGGGTCGTGCTGGGGGTGGTGTTTCAGGGTTTAGGGCAGTGCAGTAGTGTTCGGGCAGTGTAGGGGGTCTTGCAGGGGGTGGTGTTTCAGGGTTTAGGGCAGTGCAGTGGTGTTCTGGCAGTGTAGGGGGTCATGCTGGGGGTGGGGTTTCAGGGTTTAGGGCAGTACAGTGGTGTTCGGGCAGTGTAGTGGGTCGTGCAGGGGGTGGTGTTTCAGGGTTTAGGGCAGTGCAGTGGTGTTCGGGCAGTGTAGGGGGTCGTGCTGGGGCTGGTGTTTCAGGGTTTAGGGCAGTGCAGTTGTGTTCGGGCAGTGTAGGGGGTCTTGCTGGGGGTGGTGTTTCAGGGTTTAGGGCAGTGGTGTTTCGGGCAGTGTAGGGGGTCTTGCTGGGGGTGATGTTTCAGGGTTTAGGGCAGTGCAGTGGTGTTCGGGCAGTGTAGGGGGTCTTGCTGGGGGTAGTGTTTCAGGGTTTAGGGCAGTGCAGTGGTGTTCGTGCAGTATAGGGGTCGTGCTGGGGATGGTGTTTCTGGGTTTAGGGCAGTGCAGTAGTGTTCGAGCAGTGTAGGGGGTTGTGCAGGGGTGGTGTTTCAGGGTTTAGGGCAGTGCAGTGGTGTTCGGGCAGTGTAGGGGGTTGCGCTGTGGGTGGTGTTTCAGGGTTTAGGGCAGTGCAGTAGTGTTCGGGCAGTGTAGGTGGTCATGCTGGGGTGGTGTTTCAGGGTTTAGGGCAGTGCAGTGGTGTTCAGGCAGTGTAGGGTGTTGTGCTAGGGCTGGTAATTCAGGGTTCAGGGCAGTGCAGTGGTGTTCAGGCAGTGTAGGGGGTCGTGCTGAGGCTGGTGTTTCACAGTTTAGGGCAGTGCAGTGGTGTTCGGGCAGTGTAGGGGGTCGTGCTGGGGCTGGTGTTTCAGGGTTTAGGGCAGTGCAGTGGTGTTCGGGCAGTGTAGGCGGTCATGCTGGGGCTGGTGTTTCAGGGTTTAGGGCAGTGCAGTGGTTTTCAGGCAGTGTAGGGGGTCGTGCTGGGGCTGGTGTTTCAGGGTTTAGGGCAGTGCAGTGGTGCTCGGGCAGTGTAGGGGGTCGTGCTGGGGGTGATGTTTCAGGGTTTAGGGTAGTGCAGTGGTGTTCGGGCAGTGTAGGGGGTCGTGCAGGGGCTGGTGTTTCAGGGTTTAGGGCAGTGCAGTGGTGTTCGGGCAGTGTAGGGGGTCGTGCTGGGGCTGGTGTTTCAGGGTTTAGGGCAGAGCAGTGGTGTTCGGGCAGTGTAGGGGGTCATGCGGAGGGTAGTGTTTCAGGGTTTAGGGCAGTGCAGTGGTGTTCGGGCAGTGTAGGGGGTCGTGCTGGGGGTGGTGTTTCAGGGTTTAGGGCAGTGCAGTGGTTTTCGGGCAGTGTAGGGGGTATTGCTGGGGGTGATGTTTCAGGGTTTAGGGCAGTGCAGTGGTGTTCGGGCAGTGTAGGGGGTCTTGCTGGGGGTAGTGTTTCAGGGTTTAGGGCAGGGCAGTGGTGTTCGGGCAGTGTAGGGGGTCGTGCTGGGGCTGGTGTTTCAGGGTTTAGGGCAGTGCAGTAGTGTTCGGGCAGTGTAGGGGGTCGTGCAGGGGTGGTGTTTCAGGGTTTAGGGCAGTGCAGTGGTGTTCTGGCAGTGTAGGGGGTCATGCTGGGGGTGGGGTTTCAGGGTTTAGGGCAGTGCAGTGGTGTTCGGGCAGTGTAGTGGGTCTTGCTGGGGCTGGTGTTTCAGAGTCTAGGGCAATGCAGTGGTGTTCGGGCAGTGTAGGGGGTCTTGCTGGGGCTGGTGTTTCAGGGTTTAGGGCAGTGCAGTGGTGTTCGGGCAGTGTAGGGGGTCGTGATGGGGGTGGTGTTTCAGGGTTTAGGGCAGTGCAGTGGTGTTCGGGCAGTGTAGGGGGTCGTGCTGGGGCTAGTGTTTCAGGGTTTAGGGCAGAGCAATGGTGCTCAGGCAGTGTAGGGGGTTGTGCTGGGGGTGATGTTTCAGGGTTTAGGGCAGTGCAGTGGTGTTAGGGCAGTGTAGGGGGTCATGCTGGGGTGGTGTTTCAGGGTTTAGGGCAGTGCAGTGGTGTTCCGGCAGTGTAGGGGGTCGTGCAGGGGGTGGTGTTTCAGGGTTTAGTGCAGTGGTGTTCGGGCAGTGTAGGGGGTCGTGCTGGGGTGGTGTTTCAGGGCTTAGGGCAGTGCAGTGGTGTTCGGGCAGTGTAGGGTGTCGTGCTGAGGGGTGGTGTTTCAGGGTTTAGGGCAGTGCAGTAGTGTTTGGGCAGTGTAGGGGGTCGTGCAGGGGGTGGTGTTTCAGGGTTTAGGGCAGTGCAGTGGTGTTCGGCCAGTGTAGGTAGTCTTGCTGGGGGTGGTGTTTCAGGGTTTAGGGCAGTGCAGTAGTTTTCGGGCAGTGTAGGCGGTCGTGCTGGGGCTGGTGTTTCAGGGTTGAGGGCAGTGCAGTGGTGTTTGGGCAGTGTACGGGGTTGTGCTGGGGCTGGTGTTTCAGGGTTTAGGGCAGTGCAGTGGTGTGCGGGCAGTGTACGGGGTTGTGCTGGGGCTGGTGTTTCAGGGTTTAGGGCAGTGCAGTGATGTTCGGGCAGTGTAGGGGGTCATGCTGGGGTGGTGTTTCAGGGTTTAGGGCAGTGCAGTGGTGTTCAGGCAGTGTAGGGGGTCGTGCTGGGGCTGGTGTTTCAGGGTTTAGGGCAGTGCAGTGGTGTTCGGGCAGTGTAGGGGGTCTTGCTGGGGGTGGTGTTTCAGGGTTTAGGGCAGTGCAGTGGTGTTCGGGCAGTATAGGGGGTCTTGCTGGGGGTGGTGTTTCAGGGTTTAGGGCAGTGGTGTTCGGGCAGTGTAGGGGGTCTTGCTGGGGGTGATGTTTCAGGGTTTAGGGCAGTGCAGTGGTGTTCGGGCAGTGTAGGGGGTCTTGCTGGGGGTAGTGTTTCAGGGTTTAGGGCGGTGCAGTGGTGTTTGTGCAGTGTAGGGGGTCGTGCTGGGGGTGGTGTTTCAGGGTTTAGGGCAGTGCAGTAGTGTTCGGGCAGTGTAGGGGGTCGTGCAGGGGGTGGTGTTTCAGGGTTTAGGGCAGTGCAGTGGTGTTCTGGCAGTGTAGGGGGTCATGCTGGGGGTGGGGTTTCAGGGTTTAGGGCAGTACAGTGGTGTTCGGGCAGTGTAGTGGGTCGTGCAGGGGGTGGTGTTTCAGGGTTTAGGGCAGTGCAGTGGTGTTCGGGCAGTGTAGGGGGTCGTGCTGGGGCTGGTGTTTCAGGGTTTAGGGCAGTGCAGTTGTGTTCGGGCAGTGTAGGGGGTCTTGCTGGGGGTGGTGTTTCAGGGTTTAGGGCAGTGGTGTTCGGGCAGTGTAGGGGGTCTTGCTGGGGGTGATGTTTCAGGGTTTAGGGCAGTGCAGTGGTGTTCGGGCAGTGTAGGGGGTCTTGCTGGGGGTAGTGTTTCAGGGTTTAGGGCAGTGCAGTGGTGTTCGTGCAGTATAGGGGGTCGTGCTGGGGATGGTGTTTCTGGGTTTAGGGCAGTGCAGTAGTGTTCGAGCAGTGTAGGGGGTTGTGCAGGGGGTGGTGTTTCAGGGTTTAGGGCAGTGCAGTGGTGTTCGGGCAGTGTAGGGGGTTGCGCTGTGGGTGGTGTTTCAGGGTTTAGGGCAGTGCAGTGGTGTTCGGGCAGTGTAGGTGGTCATGCACGGGGTGGTGTTTCAGGGTTTAGGGCAGTGCAGTGGTGTTCGGGCAGTGTAGGGTGTTGTGCTAGGGCTGGTGTTTCAGGGTTCAGGGCAGTGCAGTGGTGTTCAGGCAGTGTAGGGGGTCGTGCTGAGGCTGGTGTTTCACAGTTTAGGGCAGTGCAGTGGTGTTCGGGCAGTGTAGGGGGTCGTGCTGGGGCTGGTGTTTCAGGGTTTAGGGCAGTGCAGTGGTGTTCGGGCAGTGTAGGCGGTCGTGCTGGGGCTGGTGTTTCAGGGTTTAGGGCAGTGCAGTGGTTTTCAGGCAGTGTAGGGGGTCGTGCTGGGGCTGGTGTTTCAGGGTTTAGGGCAGTGCAGTGGTGCTCGGGCAGTGTAGGGGGTCGTGCTGGGGGTGATGTTTCAGGGTTTAGGGTAGTGCAGTGGTGTTCGGGCAGTGTAGGGGGTCGTGCAGGGGCTGGTGTTTCAAGGTTTAGGGCAGTGCAGTGGTGTTCGGGCAGTGTAGGGGGTCGTGCTGGGGCTGGTGTTTCAGGGTTTTGGGCAGAGCAGTGGTGTTCGGGCAGTGTAGGGGTCATGCTGGAGGGTAGTGTTTCAGGGTTTAGGGCAGTGCAGTGGTGTTCGGGCAGTGTAGGGGGTCGTGCTGGGGGTGGTGTTTCAGGGTTTAGGTCAGTGGTTTTCGGGCAGTGTAGGGGGTCTTGCTGGGGGTGATGTTTCAGGGTTTAGGGCAGTGCAGTGGTGTTCGGGCAGTGTAGGGGGTCTTGCTGGGGGTAGTGTTTCAGGGTTTAGGGCAGGGCAGTGGTGTTCGGGCAGTGTAGGGGGTCATGCTGGGGGTGGTGTTTCAGGGTTTAGGGCAGTGTAGTGGTGTTCGGGCAGTGTAGGGGGTCTTGCTGGGGGTAGTGTTTCAGGGTTTAGGGCGGTGCAGTGGTGTTCGTGCAGTGTAGGGGGTCGTGCTGGGGGTGGTGTTTCAGGGTTTAGGGCAGTGCAGTAGTGTTCGGGCAGTGTAGGGGGTCGTGCAGGGGTGGTATTTCAGGGTTTAGGGCAGTGCAGTGGTGTTCTGGCAGTGTAGGGGGTCATGCTGGGGGTGGGGTTTCAGGGTTTAGGGCAGTACAGTGGTGTTCGGGCAGTGTAGTGGGTCGTGCAGGGGGTGGTGTTTCAGGGTTTAGGGCAGTGCAGTGGTGTTCGGGCAGTGTAGGGGGTCTTGCTGGGGGTGGTGTTTCAGGGTTTAGGGCAGTGGTGTTCGGGCAGTGTTGGGGGTCTTGCTGGGGGTGATGTTTCAGGGTTTAGGGCAGTGCAGTGGTGTTCGGGCAGTGTAGGGGGTCTTGCTGGGGGTAGTGTTTCAGGCTTTAGGGCAGTGCAGTGGTGTTCGTGCAGTATAGGGGGTCGTGCTGGGGATGGTGTTTCTGGGTTTAGGGCAGTGCAGTAGTGTTCGAGCAGTGTAGGGGGTTGTGCAGGGGGTGGTGTTTCAGGGTTTAGGGCAGTGCAGTGGTGTTCGGGCAGTGTAGGGGGTTGCGCTGTGGGTGGTGTTTCAGGGTTTAGGGCAGTGCAGTGGTGTTCGGGCAGTGTAGGTGGTCATGCACGGGGTGGTGTTTCAGGGTTTAAGGCAGTGCAGTGGTGTTCGGGCAGTGTAGGGTGTTGTGCTAGGGCTGGTGTTTCAGGGTTCAGGGCAGTGCAGTGGTGTTCAGGCAGTGTAGGGGGTCGTGCTGAGGCTGGTGTTTCACAGTTTAGGGCAGTGCAGTGGTGTTCGGGCAGTGTAGGGGGTCGTGCTGGGGCTGGTGTTTCAGGGTTTAGGGCAGTGCAGTGGTGTTCGGGCAGTGTAGGCGGTCGTGCTGGGGCTGGTGTTTCAGGGTTTAGGGCAGTGCAGTGGTTTCAGGCAGTGTAGGGGGTCGTGCAGGGGCTGGTGTTTCAAGGTTTAGGGCAGTGCAGTGGTGTTCGGGCAGTGTAGGGGGTCGTGCTGGGGCTGGTGTTTCAGGGTTTTGGGCAGAGCAGTGGTGTTCGGGCAGTGTAGGGGTCATGCTGAGGGTAGTGTTTCAGGGTTTAGGGCAGTGCAGTGGTGTTCGGGCAGTGTAGGGGGTCGTGCTGGGGGTGGTGTTTCAGGGTTTAGGTCAGTGGTTTTCGGGCAGTGTAGGGGGTCTTGCTGGGGGTGATGTTTCAGGGTTTAGGGCAGTGCAGTGGTGTTCGGGCAGTGTAGGGGGTCTTGCTGGGGGTAGTGTTTCAGGGTTTAGGGCAGGGCAGTGGTGTTCGGGCAGTGTAGGGGTCATGCTGGGGGTGGTGTTTCAGGGTTTAGGGCAGTGTAGTGGTGTTCGGGCAGTGTAGGGGGTCGTGAAGGGGTGGTGTTTCAGGGTTTAGGGCAGTGCAGTGGTGTTCGGGCAGTGTAGGGGGTCGTGCTAGGGGTGGTGTTTCAGGGTTTAGGGCAGTGCAGTGGTGTTCGGGCAGTGTAGGGGTCATGCAGGGGCTGGTGTTTCAGGGTTTAGGGCAGTGCAGTGGTGTTCGGGCAGTGTAGGGGGTCGTGCTGGGGGTAGTGTTTTAGGGTTTAGGGTAGTGCAGTGGTGCTTGTGTAGTGTAGGTGGTCGTGCTGGGGGTAGTGTTTTAGGGTTTAGGGTAGTGCAGTGGTGTTTGTGTAGTGTAGGGGGTCATGTTTTAGGGTAGTGCAGTGGTGTTTGGGTAGTGTAGGGGGTCATGCTGGGGGTAGTGTTTTAGGATTTAGGTTAGTGCAGTGGTGTTTGGGTAGTGTAGGGGGTCGTGCTGGGGGTAGTGTTTTAGGGTTTAGGGTAGTGCAGTGGTGTTTGTGTAGTGTAGGGGGTCGTGCTGGGGGTAGTGTTTTAGGGTTTAGGGTAGTGCAGTGGTGCTTGTGTAGTGTAGGGGTCGTGCTGGGGGTAGTGTTTTAGGGTTTAGGGTAGTGCAGTGGTGTTTGTGTAGTGTAGGGGGTCATGTTTTAGGGTAGTGCAGTGGTGTTTGGGTAGTGTAGGGGGTCGTGCTGGTGGTAGTGTTTTAGGATTTAGGTTAGTGCAGTGGTGTTTGGGTAGTGTACGGGGTCGTGCTGGGGGTAGTGTTTAGGGGTTTAGGATAGTGCAGTGGTGCTTGTGTAGTGTAGGGGGTCGTGCTGGGGGTAGTGTTTTAGGGTTTAAGGTAGTGCAGTGGTGTTTTTGTAGTGTAGGGGGGTCATGTTTTAAGATGCAATGCTCCAATACCTGACCAGTCTGCACTACATAAAACTACAAAAAAACTAAAAATAAAAAGTGTTTTGCACACTTTTGTCATTGGGCTATATGTGGGCTACATCTGGGTAATATTTGTGCTACATTTGGGCTCTTTTTTCACTGGTGGCCATCTTGGAAGACTTCTTTGTTATGAAGTTTCCTAATTTCTTCATTTACTGCAGTCTCCTCAGTAGGAAATGCTTTCAGTTTTTACTTTGATTCCATCAAGAAGGCATTCAGATGTGTCTCACATCTGCCATAAATTCAGAATGTTAGCACTCTAGTTGCTCATTAGATCACTGGAGTAAAGCTACTGCTCACCAGGGAGTTAACTGGTAGTCTGCTGCTGGTATTGAAAGTGATTGTTTCAGTCTGCATGTCAGAATTTTCTAATGAAATAGAAGAGGATTTGAGATCTCACTTAAAACATGCCCTAATTTTTCTTTCTGCAGCACTAACCATAATTTCTATTTAAAAAAGAACCCCTCATTTTGTTCCTTTTTAAATTAAATGTTTTAAGTGTTACCGGTTTATTCCAATCAAGATGGCTTCAGGTGTGCCATACTTTTGTCATAAGTAAGGCTGTTAGCGCTCTAGTTGTTCTTTAGAACACTCTGGGAAGCTGCAGTAGAACACAAAGGCATCAACTGGCAGGCTGCTCCTGTTGAAATATAACAGGAAGATATTTGAGATCACACTTGAAATATGTCCTAATTTTTCTTTCTACAGCACTAACCATAATTTCTATGACAAAATGAACCCCATCATTTTGTTCCTTTTTAAATTAAATGTTTTAAGTGTTACCAGTTTATTCCAATCAAGATGGCTTCAGGTGTGCCATACTTTTGTCATAAGTAAGGCTGTTAGCACTCTAGTTGTTCTTTAGAACACTCTGGGAAGCTGCAGTAGAACACAAAGGCATCAACTGACAGGCTGCTCCTGTTGAAATATAACAGGAAGATATTTGAGATCACAATTGAAATATGTCCTAATTTTTCTTTCTACAGCACTAACCATAATTTCTATGACAAAATGAACCCCATCATTTTGTTCCTTTTTAAATTAAATGTTTTAAGTGTTACCAGTTTATTCCAATCAAGATGGCTTCAGGTGTGCCATACGTTTGTCATAAGTAAGGCTGTTAGCACTCTAGTTGTTCTTTAGAACACTCTGGGAAGCTGCAGTAGAACACAAAGGAATCAACTGACAGTCTCTGCCCTTGTTGGATGTACATGTTTTACTGAGAATGTCAGACTTCATTCTCACATGACTGAGAAAGATAATGTGAATTTACAGAAAATATGCTCTCATTTTAGCTTCTGGAGCACCTTCCAAACCTCCATGGGACAAGCATGAGAAAATAGTGTTCTCTCAAACATGATTCATGATATCCCAGCAGAAGGTTTTTCACATGGTAAAATCACCTTAGAATACACCACAATTCCTAAAATTAGTATGGTACCATCAACAAATAAATTCTAATGTAACTAAAGCCTGTTATCACCCTTTATAGTTCTCCTTTTGGTGACCCTCAAAATCTTCTATTCACTACAATGCATTTCAATGAGGTACTATCATTTATATTGGTCCCAAGATGGCTGCCAGAAATTCCAGGATGAAGTGCTGACAGCCAATCAGATCTCACGATGACATGTGTGGTTAGGCTCCGCCCAGATATATATGTGACTTTACTTTTGATTTTCTCAGGAACTACTGAACGGATTTACACCATTTAAGCAAAAGGCACGACACTGAACCAAGGGCTACCTCTTTGCCAAATTTGGTGTAATTCCGTTCAGCAGTTCGGGCTGTAGCTGCGACTAAAGGTTCCTATGGAAAAATGAATGGGGAAAACACGTTTTGGGACCCCCTTTTTTCTCGGCCCCCGCTTGACGTATCACCCCGAGACTTTCAGGATAGGAGCGGTCCGGAGCGCCCCAACAAGTTGGAAACTTTCGCGAAGATTCGTCAACCGGCGCCAACGTTATTTCAAATAGAATGTTGCGGATTTCCTATGGATAATAGGTTTTAACTATAACTATCTACTGGCGACCGCCAGTAGATAATATATATATATATATATATATATATATATATATATATATATATATATATATATATATATATATATATATATATATATATATATATATATATATATATATATATATATATATATATATATATATATATATATATATATATATATATATATATATATATATATATATATATATATATATATATTCCTAACAACCCCTACAAAAAAGCAGATGTGGGCAGTACTGGTAAGCAGAAATGTATTTATTTATTCAGTCATAAGGCGATGTCCGTCATGACGCGTTTCGGCTGGTCCCAGCCTTTGTCACTTGGTCGCCAGTAGGTAGTTATAGTTAGGACCTTGTTTCTATTCAAAAAGAGTTTATTCCTTTGCCAATATCTTTGGCGTCGATTGACAAATCTTCACAAAATTTTTAAACTAATGGGGAGCTCTGGTCAGCTCCTGTCTTGAAAGTTTCGGGGTGATTTGTCAAGCGGGGCGGAAAAAAAAGGGGGGTCCCAAAATGTGTTTTTTCCATGTTCATTTCCATAAGAAACTTTAGACACAGCTACAGCCCGAACTGCTGAACGGAATTACACTAAATTTGACAAAAAGGTAGCTTTTGACCCAGAAAGCACGCTTTTCTTTAAATGGTGTAAATCCGTTCAGTACTTTTTGAGAAATGTAAACATTTACAGATATCGATATTTGAGAATTGTGAGATCTGATTGGGTGAACCTTCCCGAGCACGAGGGTTGACTCTGATTGGCTGCCAACACTTCAAACCAGGTTGAAATGAGTTGGAAGAAAAAGGGTGAAAAAAGAAGAAAAGGGGCAGGGTAGGAACACTCTGACCCCCTAGGGCTGCTCAGGGGGTGCCACAGGAACACCGAAGGTAAAAAAAAACATTTTTTTTTATATTTTCGGCGGGAGTCGCGTAGGGTCCGCAAATCACACCGGAAAAAATAAAAAATAAAATGAAGCGTGGTGTTGTGCGCTTCTTTCAATTAAGCCCCCGGGTGGGCCAGGTCCCGGGAGTAATGTTTAGTTATGATGCGGGGGCTACTTCTGTCAGGGGGACTGCCACCTACCTGGGGCAAATGTAATGATATTGGGGGAACGCGGCCCCCCTCCGCCCCGAAGAGCACCACCTCCCCGGAGCTATATGTAAAATTTAAGTGTGGAGGGGCTCAAGCCTGCCCCACACTGTCTCGGGCACCACTACTTCCCCGGGGCATTCATCTATTAAAATGTGAGGGTCCGTTGTAGACTGCCGGCCCGGGGGAGCACGATGTTCCCGGGGCTTTAAATTTGATGGAGGCGGATCGAGCGATGTCCCTTGAGAAGCTTTCCATGGCCCTGGGTATCACCATCTCCGAGGGCTGGTTCCCACAATGTCCCGTGGTGTCTACCCCCGGGACATTCCAGTTTGTTATGGCAGGGCAGGAGCTCTGCTCCCGCCCTGCCATAGCAAACTTCTGCTTTGCTTTATGGAAGCGAGAGGAAGAAATTTGCTCTCGCTTCCATGAAGTGAAGCAGATTTGCTTTTGGGCAAAGGGAGCTGCATTTCAGCAGCTCCCTTTGCCCAAAAGCAATGTGGGCTCCCGCAGGAGGCGGGGAGCCGCCAGGGACCACAGGGGCATTAGGGCTCTCCCCGCAGTCCCCAAACATTGTGGCCAGACCCCGGGGGATGGGGTCACTGGGGCCTAAAATGGCCCGGCTGGGTTCTGGGTTATAGGGTGGCTCTAAAAAGAGCCCTTGTTTTCATTATGACTTTGTTGGAGCTACATGTAAGTGCGGATGCACAGCTTGAGGTTGTTGAGAAAAACTCTGTTTCCTTCATCTGTGAAATTAACTCTATCACTTCTGTAGATGTCATCTACAGAACAGCACCAGTACAATCAAACAATCAAAACGTAGATTGTTGTTGTAGAAGGACCCCATTCTATGATACAGCACAGAAAAAGTCGCAATCGGCTTCAATGCTACACGAGTACAGTCTGTCATGTTGAAAGGACTGCATGGTCTTGTGACTGATGTACAGGGATGAATTGGGATCCAAAATTGGTTCGGCCAACATAAAAGAAATAGCCCACGTTTGCAGATTGTGCCTTGTCAGAAAATACTGGGGAGGGGCTTTACAAGAGACATGTTTTATTAACTTCAGGGAGATAAAAAAAGAAATGAAATGCTGTCTGCACACTTTGTGCACGGATTTGTTCACACTGGTGAACCACACCTGAATATAAATGAAGGTAATTGTCAGGCTCCCTGCTCGTGCTGAATCTGCGTACATTACGGGGCCAGCAGATCGAGAGACTGGGAATGACACGTCCCTTGATCCCCCCCTCCTCTCCCCAACACTTCCTCTCCCCGTGTGTAAAAGGAAGGTAACAGAGGCCCATCTGCGTAGACCCTTACTAGGCTCCTGGCAGCATCTGAACAGCACAGAGAAAATCCCAATCGACTTCCATGCTACACAAAAAAGCAGCACACAGTTGCAACTTACATACCGGCCCATTGTACATTGCCCGAGTGTTCGTCTTAGCAGTCTGACTTTGCAGAGGTATGTTTATGCTTCTGCATGTATTTTCACACATATTGTGCAATGGAAGATCCGATACCTATAAAACGCAGGTATACATCTATTTGTATGTTTCTTTTAAGTATGATGCCACTAGCATAAGGCACAGACAGATGCATGCATTCTTTCAGTAATATGGTGAGACTTACAACTGTGACATGTGAAGGGTTTCTGCTTTACATTTGGCTAGGCCCAACACTCTTAGTAGTTGCTGAGTAGTGAAGATGCAAAACAAAAGAGAGGTTAAAGACATGCTGGTAAAGGGTTTAGTGACTATGGTACTTGTTATGAGTCTTTGGGAAGGTATAGTTGAAGTACGCCGTATATATTTAGGTGTCTTCGTGAAATGAGGAGTGCAGTCTGTCATGTTGAAAGAACTGCATGGTCTTGTGACTGAGGTACAGGGTTAAATTGGGATCCAAAATCGGTTCGGCCGACGTAAAAGAAATGGCCCATGTTTGCAGATTATGCCTTGTCGGAAAATACTCGGGGGCTTTACAAGAGACATGTCTTATTAACTTCAGGGAGATAAAAAAGAAATGAAATTTTGCCTGCACACTTTGTGCATGGATATGTTCACACTGGTGAACCACACCTGAATGTAAATGAAGGTAATTGTCAGGCTCCCTGCTCGTGCTGAATCTGCGTACATTACAGGGCCGGCAGATCGAGAGACTGGGAATGACACGTCCCTTGACCCCCCCTCCTCCCCCCCAACGCTTCCTCTCCCCCGTTTGTAAAAGGAAGGTAACAGAGGCCCATCTGTGTCGAAAAATACCACTTAGACCCTTACTAGGCTCCTGGCAGCAGCTGAACAGAACAGAGAAAATCCCAATCGGCTTCCATGCTACACAAAAAAGCGGCACACAGTTGCAACTTACATACCGGCCCATTTTACATTGCCCGAGTGTTCGTCCTAGCAGTCTGACTTTGCTGAGGTATGTCTATGCTTCTGCATGTATTTTCACACATGTTATGCATCAAAAGATCCGATACCTATAAAACGCAGGTATACATCTATTTGTATGTTTCTTTTAAGTATGATGCCACTAGCATAAGGCACAGACAGATGCATGCATGCTTTCAGTAATATGGTGAGACTTACAACTGTGACATGTGAAGGGTTTCTGCTTTACATTTGGCTAGGCCCAACACTCTTAGTAGTTGCTGAGTAGTGAAGATGCAAAACAAAAGTGAGATTAAAGACATGGTGGCAAAGGGATTAGTGATTATGATACTTGGCATGAGTCTTTGGTAGGTATAGATGAAGTACGCCATATATATTTAGGTGTGTTCGTGAAATGAGGAGTGCAGTCTGTCATGTTGAAAGAACTGCATGGTCATGTGACTGAGGTACAGGGTTGAATTGGGATCCAAAATCGGTTCGGCCAACGTAAAAGAAATGGCCCATGTTTGCAGATTATGCCTTGTTGGAAAATTCTGGGGGGCTTTACAAGAGACATGTCTTATTAACTTCAGGGAGATAAAAAAGAAATGTAAATGTTGCCTGCACGCTTTGTACACAGATTTGTTTACACTGGTGAACCACACCTCAATATAAGTGAAGGTAATTGTCAGGCTCCCTGCTCGTGCTGATTCTGCGTACATTACATGGCCGGTAGATCGAGAGACTGGGAATGATACTTCCCTCGACTCCCCCACCTCCTCCTCCCTCCTTCCAGGGCCGTAGCAGGCCCCGGGCATTTCCCAGGTGGGCCGCCAGGGTGGGTCTGGTTTTGGACCCCTGGGGGGGGGCGTTTTTGTTACCGGGGGCCGGCAATATCGGGGGGCAGCAGCCAAGCAGTTTGCCAGGGCTGGTTTCGGGTCCCAGTCCAGCCCTGCCTCCTCCCCATGCGTTTGTAAAAGGAAGGTAACAGAGGCCCATCTGCGCCGAAAAATACCACTTAGGCCCTCACTGGGCTGCTGGTGCTATCTGAACAGCACAGAGGAAGTCCCAATCAAATTCAATGCTACACAAAAAAGCGGCACACAGTTCCAACTCACATACCGGCACATTGTACATTGCCGGAGTGTCCGTCTTAGCAATCCGACTTTGCTGAGGTATGTCTATACTTCTACATCTTTTTTTTACACGTGTTATGTATCGGAAGATCCGATACCTATAAAACACAGGTATACATCTATTTGTATGTTTCTTTTATGTATGATGGCACTAGCAAAAGGCAGAGACACATGCATGCATGGTTTCAGTAATATGGTGAGACTTGCAACTGTGAAATGTGAAGGGTTGCTGCTTTACATTTGGCAGGCCAAACAGTCTTAGTAGTCACTGAAAAGTGAAACTACAAGAGAAAACTGAGGTTTAAGACATGTTGGCAGAGGGATTAGTGATTAGAATACTTTGTATAAGTCTTCCAATCACCCAGGCAGTACCAATGCACTCATGCAATGAAGGAGACTCTACCTATACCCACATTCAATCAATCAAATATTATCTACGCAAACATGGAACGACCCGGGCAGTAGTCTTGCATTCAACCATTCAGTAAGCCACTACCTATGCACTCATCTATTCTGTTAACCAATACTGAAGCAGTAATGGAATGATACAGGCACTACAGTTGCAGTACACCATTCACTCAGGCACTACCCATGCACTCATCCATTCGCTGAAGCACTATTCATGCACTCATCCAATGATGAAAACATTAGCCTTGCACTCATACTATCACTCAGGTACCTCCCATGTACTCATACATTCACCCAGGCTCTACCTTTGCACTGATGCAATCACGGAGGCACTATGCATGTACTCATGCAATCAGTAAAGCACTAGTATTCCACTCAACTGTTCACTCAGGCACTACCTATGCAGTTATCTATTACCTCAGGCAATACTGTGGCACTCAGCCAATGATCCAGCCATTACTGTTACACTCATGATTTTACTGAGGCACTGTTCATGCACTGATCTCAGCATTGGGACAATACTCTTGCACTCATGAAGTTACTCAGGCACAACTTATGCATTCATGCAATCACACAGGCACTACCCCTGCACTCATGCTATCACAGAGGCACTAGCTATGGACTCATGCAATCACTCAAGTACTACTCTTGCACTCCACCATTCACTCAGGCAGTACCTATGCAGTGATACAGTCACTCATGAAGTATCCAGGCAGTCATGCAATCAGAGAGGCACTATCTATACAGACATCAAATTAATGAGGCATTACCTACACAGTCAAGCAGTCACCTAGCCACTACTCTTGCACTCAAGCATTCACTCAGGTACTACTCATGCCCTCATCCATTCACTCAGGCAGTACGTATGCACTCATCCAATGATGCAGCCATTACCCCTGCATGGATTGTTCCATTCAGGCAGCACTCATACACTTATTGAATCATGCAGGCACTACTGCTGCACTCAAACAATCATGCATGCACTCATGCAATCAACGATGCACTACCTATGCACACATTGAAATAATAAGACATTACCTACACAATCGTGCAATGAATCAGTCACTACTCTTGCACTCATCTATTCACTCAGGCACTAGCCATGCACTGATGTATTCTGTGAAGCACTACCCATGCACTCATCCAATGACGCAGGCACTACAGTTGGATTAATGCATTCAGGCAGGTACTACTCATGCAGTGTTCTAGGTAGCTAGACTTTACTCTTGGACTGTTTAATTTACTGACACACTAGCCATGTATTTTCACACATGTTATGCATGTGAAGATTGTAGACCTATAAAACACAGGTATACATGCATTTGTATGCTATTTTATGTATGATGTCACTAACAAAAAGCACAGACAAATGTATGCATGTTTTCAGGAATATGATGACACTTACAACAGTGACATGCAAAGGATTCATGCTCCACATTTGGTTAGGCCCAACACTCTTAGTAGTTGCTGAATAGTAAAGGTGCTAGACAAAAGTGCAGTTTAAGAAATACTGGCAGAGGGATTACTGATTAGTGTACTTTGTTGAGTTGTTAGTGACATCCTATATGAAAGAAGGGTACAAATACATCTATACATGTGTTTTATAGATGTACCATCTTTAGATGTATAACATGTGTGAAACTAGATGTACAAGTAGAGATATAACTGAGAGTTGCAAGATCATGCACTGTTTTCAACTAGAGAGACTGCACTTTCCATTTCAAGAACACACCAAAATGTATATGGTGTACTTGAAATGTACCTATCCACAGACTCATAGAAACTAGCCTAATCACTAATTCCTCTGGCAGGATATTTTAAACCTCAGTTTTCTCTTGTAGCTTCACTATTCAGCGACTACTCAGACTGTTTGGACTAGACAAATATAAAGCAGTAACCCTTCACATATCACTGTTGTAAGTCTCTGCATATTCCTGAACGCATGCATGTATATGTCTGTGCCTTTTGCTAGTGGCATCATACATAAAACATATATACAAATAGATGTATGATGGCACTAGCAAAAGGCACAGACACATTCATGTATGCTTTGAGGAGTATGGTGAGACTTACAACAGTAACATTGCAAAGATTGGTGTTTTGAATTTCTGGAGTTCTCTTGCTTGTTTGTGCAGTTGTCTGGACTGTTTCTGCATGTCAGTTCCTTGTTTCTGCACTTGTCTTGTTTCTTTGTGCATCCTTCTTCTGTGTTTCTGGAGCTCTGCTGCTTGTTTTTGTACTTCTCTTCTTTGTTTCTGCACCTTTTTTGCTTCTTTTTTGCAGGCCTCTTTCTGTTTTGCAGGTCTTTTGCTTCTTTCTACACCTCTTTTCTGTGTTTCTCCACTTCTGTTCCGTCTTTCTGTACCTCACTTTTTTGTGTGCAGATATCTTGATTCTTTATGCACTTGTCTTGCCACTTTAACCAGGTCTGTTGCTTCTTCTGCACTTGTCTTGCTTCTATCTGCACCTCTGTTGGTTCTTTTGGCAGTCATCTTGCCTCTTTTTCCACCCATGTCGTATGTTTCTGCACCCCTTCTCTCTCTTTCAGCACGTTTGTAGCGTCTTTGAGCATCTTTGTTAGCCTGTTTCTGCACCTGTCTTGCTTCCTTTTGCACCCCTCTTGCGTATTTCTGTACCTGTGTTCCCTGTTTTGGAGTTGTCTTGCCTCTTTCTGCATCACTCTTGCATCTTTCTGCATTCACTTGCACTTCTGTTGTTTCTTTGTTCAATGCTATTGTCTCTTTGTGCAGCTCTGTTGCCTCTTTCTGACTTTTTCACATTTTGTAGTAGCTGTGTTGTTGTTTGTGTGTTTCTTTTAGGTGTTTCTAAACATTTATTTTTCTTTCTGTCTCTTTCTTTCTGTTCCACTAAGATTTTTCCTCTTTCTGCAGTTCTCTTGCTTGTTTGTACACTTGTGTTTTTTTATTTTAAATGAAGAGAATAGCAATGTAATTTTAATTAATTGCTTACTAGTTAATATCAGTAATAATATGTAATTATTTTAAAATAGTTAATTGATATAACAAACTATTGAAACTGTTCTTTGTTTTTCAGAAAATTATTTTGTTTGGATCACAACTTCAAGATGGCAAGAAAAAACGAAAAGAGAAGAAAACAAAAAAAAACAGATCTACTTAAAGATAAGTAAAAAGACTGCATTACAAAAAGATGAAAATGTTACCAAGGATAAAGTTTGTTCTGGTAAGAGCACTAAACACTTTCTTAAAAGACTTGTAGAGAAATTAAAGGAAGACAATAGCAATGAAAGGAAAAAGAAGAGTTTTACAAAAAAGCAGAAGGAGAATGACATTTCTAACGACTTTTTCGAAGTAGAGTCATTCAAAATTTATTAAAAGATCGTAAAAAGTACAAAAGAAGATCAGCAGCATATAAGAAGAAGCAGCACATTGAAACTGTAGTAGATACTGCTTTTGATTTGAAACGAAAATTGTTTATTTTAATATTGAAGAGAATGAAAACATTGGATAAAATAATGAAGTTTATGTAAGACAAAAGCATAAGAAAAAGACTTGTTAATAGGAGAAACTTTTGTAAAACTTTCACTGGTGAATGGAAGCACACTTCTACTACTGAGCCTTTCTTTAATGAAGAAAGCTACTTTCAACAGAACATATTAGCGTTTTCAGTTGATACTAGTGGCTGATGCTATGAGATGATAGATGGTTGTCCCATTTCAAAAGAAGAAATAGTTGTTAGGAGTGTGGAAGAAGTAATAGCTGAAGAAGTGCAAGGGAACCATACACAAGCTCCTATATATAAGTGGGATTGTAGCAGTATTTGCAGTATTCGTCAGGAATCTATTGACATATTGCGAAATGTTTTACGAGAGTATGCAAAAAAAGTGTTAAACAGAAGATTAGGACGTTACAAGGCCTATATCCATGTAATGTGAGAAAATATGCTAAGTTGGACGGACATTCTCTGGTTTGTCTTTCAAGAAAAGTGTGTAAAAGTACTTTTCATCACTTAAGAATGTTAGCAGTACACCACTCAGGAATGCGGAAGTTAGTAAGGAAAGTGTACTATGTAACAACTCCTGCATTATGTTTAAGTGAAATTAATACAGCTCTTTTACACGGTTCTTTATCAGATGTACAAAAAATTTGTGATGATATACAGTTTTGTTTTTTTGGTTCAAAACAGCAGTGTGTAGAAATTGAAGGCTTGATAAGAGTAGATGTTGAAGAACACGGGAAAGAGATTAGTATTGATGAGTTTGTAGAAGAAATTACAAAATTAAAGACAGTGTCCTCTGAAAAACCAAACTATGTTTGTATTTGCTGTCGACATACTCATTATAGAAGTCAAACTAGGAATGTTAATTTATATTTAAAAAGTGAAAAAGAAAACAATGATAAGTGGCAGCAATTTGGTGCTTACTTGTCGGTGGAAGGTCGTTTTGAGTTGGGTACTGATCAACGTATTTGTAAATATTGTTACAACAAATTAGAAGAGAACAAAATGACAGCTAGAGCAGTACATAAAAACTTAGAGTTAGTAGCTATTCCAGAGGAACTGGCAGATTTGAATGCATATGAGTCAGTTCTTATTCAATCTGTTCACCCATTTCAAGCCCTAATTCGTATGGAGCCTAAACAGGTAGACTGCCACCAACAGATTTACGAAGAGGTCTGAAAGGAAGAGTTGTGTACTTACCTTTAGATTTTAAGAAAAATATTGAAACTGTTGGTGGAGACAAAGAGGAAAATGAGCCAGTAGTTATTCTAGTAAATAGCGCCCCAACAAAGAGTCGAAAAATATGGCAAGAGTTTGTAGATGTTAATAAACTTCAAAAGGCTACGTTATATCTTGTAGAGAACAATATTTATTATAAAACTGTAAATGTTGATGAACAGGTAATATGTTTAGAAGATGAATCAAAAATTTCAAGTGGCCAAATAGAAAAAGTGGATAAGTCCAAGAGTGAAGAGATTTATGAACATTACACAATACATCCTTTACATTCAAAAGAAGTGATAGGAAACAGCATTGAATTCTTTCAAATGAAAAAAGCAAAGGGAACTCCAATGAATGTATGGGAAAAGAGCTTAGAAGCTCGTTGTTTTCCACAGCTGTTCCCCACTGGAGAAGGGGGACGATTTGATGAGCGACCTGTACAGATTCCAGCTTCAGAGTACCGCTCGACAAGATTGTACTCTGAAGATCCTAGATTTCGACAGTGCATTCCATATATATTTCATCTTCTGTTTGAAAGTGATTTGTCTTCTCTTTCATATGCAGTGAACCACATATTAAATGTTCATCAATCACATGTTTCTGCAAAAGAATTAGGGGCCGATTCCGATTCGGGCCGGAAATCTCTCCGACCGAGCCGGACCCGGAGAGATTTCCGACCGAATCGGACCTAGCAGCCCGACCGAACGAGGTACGATGCGCACGTATGCCATCGGACTCGAGTCGATCGGACTCCCATTGAAGTCAATGGGAGCCTGTCGTACTAACGCGTACGCGGGCTCCCATTGACTCAATAGGTGCGAGGCGGACAAGGGCGCCCCCTACAGCGTGTACGCGGTGAAGCGACTCGCGCCGTACACGCACAAGTAGGGGGGACCCATGGGTCCCCCCTGTGTGCGACTCGCGTGGCTACGCATACAGGGGGGTCTGACACGGACCCCCAAAGTACGGCTCCGACTGCTCTTTCGAGCCGGAGTGCGCGGCTTGGTCGGACTGCTCGCGGCGCGCATCGTACTTACCCGGCCGGGGAATGTCTCCATTGCGCGGTGCGAGTCGAGTCCGAGCGAGTCGGTCGGTGCGGTTAGACCCGGGAACAAGTCGGTCGGAGCGGTCGGGACGCCCGGACGAGTCGGTCGGCGATTTCGCATCGTACTCGCTCGCCCGGACGCGCGTACGAATCGGTCGGGCAATAGGGCTCCGAATCGGATCCGGTTAAGGCGAATCCGATTCGGAGCCCTATTGGCCGAGATCGGAATCGGCCCCTTAATGTCCAAAGTTCAACAAAGAGATGAAAATTTAGAATCACAGTTAATTAATTTGATGGCATGTCAACGTGGTACCAATGAATATTGTTTTTGTCGTCATGGTGAACTTAAGTGTATGTTAAGAAACGTAGGTACACCAACATGGTTTGTAACACTTAGCTGTGCTGAATATGTATGGAAAGATTTACTTGAATTTCTACGAGAAGCAAATTCAGATATAAAAAATATTGAAATGAAGACACCTGGAGAACTGTGTTCTTTGCATCCTGTAAATGTGTGCAGGTATTTTAACCATAGGTTTCAAACTATGAAGTCTTTTATCTACAATAAAAATAATTGTCCTCTTGGAGAAGTTACTGATTTTTTTGGGCAAAAAGAGTACCAAGCCAGAGGTGCTCCTCATATACACATGCTATTATGGATAAAGAATGCTCCAAAATTTGGAACTGATACTGATGAAACTGTATTGTCTTTCATCAAACAGTATGTTACTTGTGACATTCCAAGAGAAGGAGGATAAAAGAGCTTGAGACAACAAGTTTTACGCTTCCAAAGTCACCACTGTGGAAAGTACTGTCGACGAAAATACAAGTCTAAAGGAAATTTTATAACAAGTGTCGGTTTGGATTTCCACGTCCAATAATTTCTAAAGGAAGAGTACATTCTTTTTTGTCAGCAGTAAGGCATACAATAACTCGGAAATCTCCCAAGAATACATACAACTTAAAAAGAACAGAACAGTCAAAGTATATTAATGACTACAATCCAGTTATTTTGATAATGTGGAATGCAAACATGGACATTCAATATGTTGCAGATAATTCAATTGCCGTTGCACGCTATGTTACATCAAATATAACGAAATCAGGAAAGACAGAGATGAAAGAAATGTGGGAAGAAATTTCACAAGAGAAGAGTCTTAGTAAAAAATTGTACAGCTTTAGCTTGAAAATGCTTTCCCACAGAGAGATTGGATCCTATGAATGTTCGGATCACTTGTGCTCTTCCAGTTTATCTTCAAAGTCAAGAGGAATCATTTGAGTAAGTTTAGGTCTTGCCTATTCAAGAAATAGAGTATTGAAAACATTAGAAGAAATCGAATACTTAGCACTGAATGAACCAGAAAGTACAGAAATTCTTAAAACTTATGTTAGATACATACTATCCCAAAAGGAGTCCACACCTGGAAAAGCTATGTTAGTATGAAATACTTCAACATTACAGCTTTAAAAGAAATGTTACAGAAAATATAGAACAAGGAAAATATGCAGTAATTGGATGTGACGGATGTTTAGTAAAACATGCCAAAGGAAATCTTATTAACCACAGAAAACTCAGTTGCAAAACTCCAGATAAGAGAGAATTGTTCTATCTAGCACTTCTGCACCTGTTCAAGCCATGGCGTAGTGAAACAGAATTATTTGGACATTTCGACTGCTAAGAAGATTGTGTTAATGCATGTAAAGATAGCATTCAATGCACAATTTTCCCTACATATCTACAAATGTTAAATGATGAGATTGAACAGGAAAACACTATTGCAGCTGAAATAGCTAAAGACAGTTCTCAAGATAGTCAAAGTTCTGGTCCACTGAGTCAAGATCCACTGGGACAACCAATAATCGAAAATGAAGCAGCAATAGCCATGAATGAGGTAGAAATTGCAATGCAACAAGCACAACAGGAAAACTTAGAAGAACAACTAAATATAGAACAAAAGGAAATATATATAACCAAGTGATACAACATGGTTTGTTGCATGAAAAAAAAGAATGCCAATGTTCATCATTTAAACCTATTCTTATGTACATCAGCGGTCAATCTGGAACAGGTAAAAAGATTTTAATTAAAGTTTTGACCAGTTATCTACAGAAAACTACAGATTCACATTTATCTTGTGTTTTAACAGCTCCAACTGGATTAGCAGCACACAATATCAAAGGGATTACTTTACATAGATCACTTATGCTACCAGTTGAACATGATAATAAATTGGAATATTAGAAGCTGTCTGGAGAAGCTTGTTATGAAGTGTCAAGAGTACTGAAGAAAATAAAACTTTTAATCATTGATGAGGTGAGCATGGTCTCAAACTTGATGCTTGCCTTTGTACACTTGAGAATGCAACAGGTTTTAAAAACAGAATACAATGTTCTGTTTGGAGGAAAACATTTAATTGTATTTAGAGATCTATTACAACTAACTCCTGTAAAAAGACAACCAGTTTTTAAAACACTTGTGCATGAAGACACTAGGAAATCTTTAGGAAGTATTGGAAATGTGAACATTTGGTTAAATTTTGAATATCGAGAACTTATAAAGAATATGCGACAAGCAAGTGATGAAGATATGGAAATATTCTTAAAGATATAAGAATTAGCGTCTTGACGAAACATGGTAAACAAGCTTTAAAAAGTTGGCTACTAAGGAACTTGTTTACAACTGAAAACACAGCAGCTGAAGTAATGTACAAGAAGATTGGAGAAAAGAAGTCTATAGTTTGCGTAATGCCTACACTGCAAAAGTGTTCTACATTCAATCAAGAGCTTCTGAAACTGGAAAAACAAGAAATAGTTCACATTCCAGCTATTGATAAAATTGAACACCAGGGAGTGACTATTCTTCTTACAGAGAAACTACAGACTAAGGGGTATATTCACAAGAACGTGTGATAACTACCGCAAGAGTAGCGTAACGCAACTTTCAATATCGCAGCCTATCGCGGGAAAATAACCCTGTGTCAACGTGGAATTCACAACAAGGCGGTAGCATGCGATAGTCTGCCGAAACCGCGGACAATGTCCGCGATACAACCACCACGATGGAGATAAAAACACACACCAAAAAACACGCGATGGGCCAAAGCGCGATGAGGAAATCAGCGACAAGCAGCGCCAGGCCTGCAACACACACCTGGCAGGCATCAAAAATCTCCATAAAAGTAGAAAAAACACCCACACACAAACTGACAAACACACAAGCACCATGGAGGCAGCCGGAACAGGCGCAGAGGACGGGCGCAACCCCACAAGCACCCCGAACGACCAGCCTGGGACCTCAGGGACAGGGAAGAGCAAGGACAAGAAGACGAGGAAGACCAAGTTCAGTCCGCAGGCAAACAGGATCATAGTCACGGAGGTGATGGAACACCATCAACAACTCTTCGTCACCTCCAACGTGTCATTGGGCACCAAAAATAGAATATGGCGGGACATCGTCGACAAGGTGAATGCCGTCGGAGAGAACAAGCGGACAATGGACGAGGGCAAGAGGCGATGGAATGACATCAAGCGAAAGACCAAGGAGAAACTCTCCGCCAACCTGAAGGCAGCAACGCAGACCGGAGGTGGGGGCCCAGTGCCACAGCTGGAGCTGGATGACATGGAGGAGCTGGTGTCGACAGTCATCAGTGTGGAGAATGTGGCCGGAGTCGGGGGACCGGACACTGCTCGACAGGACACAACACAACCACAACAGGGTGAGTGACCACCAGGTACTGGGGGGACTGGGGGAGATGGCCACAATGGCACACATGCACAAGCAAGCAGGGCACAGTGCACACCCACAATCACTCTGGGTCCTTGCCCAGACCCACACACTGTCACAATGTACAATGCCATGCTGTCTGAATGTCAACCTGTACCATGCGGCAACATACATGTGGACACATTGTAATACACCATCTCCCCTTCACATCGCAGGGGCATCGTCAACACCTCCTGCAGAGCAGTCACAGCCACTCTTCACTGATGACGAGGAGGAGGACAACACCAGCATCAACATCCAAACCATCCAAGACCTCATTGACCTTATCCGCAACTCACCTCCAGGATCAGGGCAGCCCAGCTACATCCATGAGACCCCACCCACCACCCAAACCACCCAGCAGTAGGCACCCACAGCCCCGGCACCCTCCCAAGTCCCCCAGGAACAACACATGGCCTTCCAACGCTGTGTGCTGGAGGGCCAGAGGGAGACGGCCGAGCAGGTGCGGGTGGGGTTCAAGCTCATGGCTACCAAACTGGACGCCATCCTTGGGTGTCTATGTCCGCCCCATGGTCTCCAGCGAGCCCTGACTGACATCTCTGGAGTCATGACGCGGAGGGAAGAATACCTGTCTGCTCAGAGTGGCCCCAGCGATGCCAGCCGTGAGCTGGCACACATGCGGCGGCTCATGGAGGACATGGTGCGGATGGAGGCGGAAAGGATGGCAGCCACCGCTGCACATCAGCGAAATGTAGCTGGGATCTACCGTGCCCTGCATGTCCTCATCATGGCATTGCTGCCACAAGGCATGGCGATGATGAATGCTGCTGCCCCCACACCATCCACATCTCCGCCCCCTTGTGTGTCGGGGCCTCCCAGTGCGGCAGGCGTATCCACTCCGGCACCTGATGTGTCACTGCCACACAGTGCGGCCGACAATCCTCCTCCGGCCCCTGATGTGTCAGTGGCACACAGTGCCGCAGCCACTACTGCAACACCCACAGGTGGGGCAGGGCACACACCCGGGGACGAGGACGTGTATGGGACTGTGGTCAGGAGGGCCAGGCAATAGTATCCATTTCCGCCACCATGCCTGTTTCTGCTTGGTGCCGCACATGGCCTCAAGACCTACCACTGACCCCCGATACACTCCGATGCACTCACCTTGGACAGCGACATGGACTGCCACATCCTGTTTGTCGACCAATGACACGGCGGACAGACTGCGGACTGTACCCTTCCTCTTCCGCAGTACAGGTCATCCCCGGATGGACACTGGCTGGCTGGCCCTCCATGGGCCCATATTGTGTAGTGTGCTTGGCATTGCCCTGTACCGCTCCAGCTGCATGACTGCACTGGATGTGCAAATAAACATCCAGTGACTCACTGCTGTGTAATGTTTTACGTCATTCATGTATGGATGTGTGGATGAATGTGGGGACAGTGCCTTCCCTTGCATCAATGATGTTCATCCCGTGGGATGCCAGTCAGAGGGTGCGACATTGCATTTTGTGTACCGGGTTCCGTGAACACTACAACAGGGACACACGCATCAGTCACTTCCTTGTCCGGACATGGACTGGACCATGCCCAGAGCCCACGAGTCATTGTTGCAAGCCCTGCGCTGGTCAGGCGTTCGGCAGGCCAGACCACTCAGCTAACGCCCCGAGGGGGGCCCTCATTGCTACCCGTCACAGCCGTACTCGCTGGTGGTGTGCAGGTCACTGGTCTAGTTGTCAGCATGTCACAGCCACTCCCTGAGGGCAGGTTTTCACACACACCACACCCATCCGGCACATGCGTCACAGGCCATGTGACTCCGCCAACATAAGGGGCCGACGACGTCACATTCCCCTCTTCCGGTGGTGACTGGATGACGGCTGCTCCACGGTTCTCACTCATGTAGGGTCCATGAGTTGTTGCGCACAGGGTTAGTGGCATCCGAGGCCTTGAGTAAGGCACGGGCCTACAACCACGTGGCGCAGACTGGGGTTGCACAGGGTTAGTGTCACCCAGGGCCTTGCGGCCGGCACAGGCACCCCACCACGGGACAGTGACTTTGGGTGCACTGTGTCAGTGGCACCTTGAGCTGCTGAGCGGGTGTGCAGCCTGCGATGATCCCCATCCCGGCAGTCCGGACAGCTCAGGTTTTGTGTGCCCTGCTGGACCACAGTGTAGGCCAGAGCCAGCGGGCAGCGCGGGCCTACTGCCACGTGGCGTCGCTTCCAGGATCCCAGAGTTGGTGGCACCCATTGGGCTGAGCGAGTGTGCAGCCTGCGATGGTGCCAGGTGCACTGGTATGTCCTCTGCCATGGAGTAATCAAGACCCAGCACCAAACGTGAGACCTGGTGGCCTGCGGAGCGGGGCTGCATGATGTGGAGGGTGCCATGTCCGCGGGCCCCAGGCTTGTGGCTTGCAGCGGCACGTGGTGGGACCTCCTGTCTACACGCCAGTGGTGGAAGGTGAGCATTGAGGCTTGGGTGTGCATGGGCGGGCATACTCCGATGGGCGGCGGGAGGGGTTGGGGTGCCTCTGCCTGGGTGTGCATGGGCGGGCAGGTGATGTTGTCTTGTGCAAGTGTGTGTACTGTGCCAGTCATGTATCTGGGCTCTGTTTCAGCTGATGGCTCTGACTCAGATGTGTGACCTGGTGTCCTGCTATACATACCGGCACATGGTTGGAGACACACCGGTGGCAGCAGGTGAGCAGTGTGGCCTGGGTGCGCAGGGGCGGCACTCTCTCTCTCTCTCTCTCTTCCTCTCTCTCTCCCTCCCTCTCTTCCTCTCTCTCTCCTCTTCTCTCTCTCTCTCCCTCTCTTCCTCTCTCTCTCTCTCTCTCTCTCCCTCTCTTCCTCTCTCTCTCCTTCGCTCTCTCTCTGTCCTCTGATGTGCGCAGGGCACACCTTCTCATCATGTTTTTTGTCTTACAGGCTGTGACCTACGTATTGTCCCGAGGGGAGCGGCCATGTGTCTTCATTTCATTTTGTTGTTCATTTTAATAAAGTTTCATTTGTTGCTTCGAAAGTGAATGTGTGCTGGTCATTTCTGTGACGACACATCCATATCACCAGTTGTGATTGTGCGGCATCAAGCGGAATATTTTGTACATGTTTAGGTGTGGCTGATGTGGCATGTCTTTGGTCGGGGGTGCCAGGGAGGGGTGGTCCTGGGGTGGTGGCGGTGGGTGTTGTGGCCCTCTTGGGTGTCTGGGCCGCATGATGGGTGGCTCCATGGCATCTGTTGCCCTTCCGAAGTAGCTCTGGGCTGTGTTCCCTTTTGGTTTGCAGGCTGCCGTCCGACTTTACACCAGGTCAGAGCAGGTGTAGATTTCCTGGTGCTAACGCGCCTTATCGCCTGTTTTGTGTTTTTATCGTGGATGTGGCTGGTCGTTGTGAATGTTGAGGTGTGTTGTTGTCTCGGCTTTTGTCACGGGAACGCCTACTCTGCATCTCATTAGCGATATTTGCGGGGGTCCTCTGTGGCGATGTTTTTTGCGGCTGCTATCATGGGTAAACTGGTGCTGTGGGCTGTTAACACCGGCTTGTGAATGGGGAGGTAAATTTATCATGACTTTGGCTGCGATAAAGTGCCGTTAATTCGGCGATAGCTCCTTGTGAATATGCCCCTAAGTTGCACTCTTTGGAAAAGTCTGTATCTAAAACTGCAGGCTTAGAAAAAACTTTAGATGTATGTATAAACTGTCAGGTAATTTTACCACGTAATTTGAATGTAGAAGAAGGTTTAGTAAATGGAGCAATGGGAAAAGTTGTTGATTTAGTAAAATTTCAGAACAGAGATGGAATAGAATTTTTTTAAATAAAATCTGATCAGATTACAGAGGTAAGACATATTGGGTGTTGTGTTGTACGTTTTTTGCTTGTAAAAGTCTTCTATGTTCACAGAAAACAGTTTCCTCTGTCTTTAGCACATGCAGTAACTATTCATAAATCTCAAGGTTTAAGTGTAGACAGTGCTTTAGTCTGGTTTGTATTTGATTGATTTCGATGACAAAAAGGTTAGTGCTGATGTAAATTGTGTAAGAGAGTATAATCGTTTAAGAAGACTTGAACACCAGATTTAGGTGAATATCCCATATATGAGAAACGTGTAGTGTGTCCAAAATGGAAACATGTCAAAGATTCAAGTGAGGTTGAGAAAAATAAAAAAATTGAAGAGAAAGTTAAAGGTGTAAAGAAACAGAAAATGGAAACTGTTGATGACATTGTAGGATACCAGTTGGAAAATAGTTCAAGTATCAACTGTTATGCTAATGTGATTCTGAATGTTGTGTTTTATCTACAAGATCTTCATCATGAAATCATGGGAAATCAGGAAAAAGATTCTGTTCTGCACTACATCATGTATTTCAACAGTTGGTAACTGACATAAGTAAAATCCATACTGCTTCTGGTATTCGCCATCTTTTGGATGTATGTACTGGTTCTTTAACCTTTACTCCTAATATACAACAAGATGCACAAGAATTTCTAATGCTTATGCTTGGAGTATTAGAAGATGAAGGAATACAGATTGAAAACTTATTTGGACTAAGTTTCAGATGGGATCATAAATGTGAACAGTGTTCATTTACTTCCAGCACTGAAATTGACATAGAACGATTCATATACTTAACCATACCAGACTGCAAATCAGTACCTTTTAACAAATTAGTAAAAGCGGCGAATCATGATATGAAATGTTCGCATTGTAAATCAGAGATGTTTTCTACATTACATATAGAAAGATGTGGGAAATATCTCATTTTAATGCTACAACGTTGTAGAGCAAATGGAAGAAAACTGGAAAGCAAAATGAAAATTTTTGTTGCAAGTCAAATATCTATTTCTGGAAGAACTTTTACAACAGTGGCTATTATTTTCCATGCTGGACCTACTACAACATCTGGACACTATACTGTGTATTTAAAGTGTATTAAAGGATAGACACATTGCAATGATGCCCACGTGGAATTTAAACCCAGATTGCCTTACAAATTACCAAATTCATATTTGATATTTTTGAAGCCAAAGTTTTGAATACATCATTCGGCCTATTGGGAAGATGTGAACACAAATTAACAAATTCATATTGGATATTTTGGAACCCAAAGTTTTGAATACATCATTCGGCCTATTGGGAAGATGTGAACAGAAAGTAGAGAGCACTGGAAACAATTACTAATTATAATTAGTGCTTGGAGTATTATTTGTGCTGATTGGTATTGCATTTGGAAAAATTGTGTTGAAAAGCAAATAGTTTATAAATCTGTTCTGTATATTGTACCAGGTGTAAATGAGAGTGTACATTTCGGAAATGTCCTTGAGATAAATAATAGACGTACTGTACAAGAAGGATGTAATCAAGAAACTGTAGTTAGGAACACACATAGCTACATATATTGAAAATAATGCTCTATGCTGATTTGTTTTTTTTCTACAGTCTAGTTGATTGTTTTTTTCCCCGCTGTTCCATGATCATACTACGTTCAAATCACTGTGTATAGTGAAGTTAAGTGGAATCTGAGGACAGCAAAAGGAAACTGAAAATGTTATGTAAATCTAAAATTATGTTGTCCTCTTAAAAATGTAATAGTATAATTTCTGTAATACATTACATTATATAACAGTTTTCTTTTTCTTCTTCATAGTAGGTAGTAGTGAACTTTGAAAAGAGTTTTAATCCTGAATAGCACAATACTACTCTAAAATAGTTCAACAGAGTTATGTTTCTAAATTACCTAAAAGGTAAGAATACATAACATAATTTGTATGATAACGTGAAACAATGTTTGAAGTTCATTTATATGTTATTTATTTGTAATAAAAATTATTCTTGATCCTTTGTAATTTTTGGAAACTTTGGTCGTGTTGCTGATGCCATCAGTTAGGTAGTTATTCTTTTACACAAACACTACCTATTATTTCATGTAATCTCTGTAGCACAATTTTAGCATTAAAAGGATAACCTAGGCATTATCCTTGCATTTTTCCTTTTTACACAGGCACAAACTATGCACTCATGGTATCACCCAGACAGTACCCCTGCACTTATGCAATCACCAACAGAGTACACATGTACTCATACAATCAACCAGGTACTAGTCTTGCACTCAACCATTCGTTCAGGCACTGCCCATGGAGTAATCCATTCACTCAGGCTGTTGCATGGATTCAGCCTAAGGTGACAACTATGGGTACGATTATGAGACCGTAGTAGGTAGGTATTGAGTCAACCTATTACCTGAGTGCCCATAAGCCCCGAATCAACATTGCTATATTGTCTCATTTGCTCTCCTAATCCCTTACAGAGAAACAAGTGATTAGACAACCCAGAACACAACACTCCCACATGTCTCAGGAATTGCGGTAACAAGACACACCCTTTCACTTTCACTGTTGTACTTGTAAGATCTCACACAGACATGAAACATTTTAAAATATTTATTTTAAGTAACGTGGCGTAACATGCGGTATATGTGCAACAACAAGAATAAAAATGTATGATAGAAATATAATCAGTGTAGCAGTTAGTCCATATTTGATAAAGGGAGATGTGATCATAAAAAGACAATGGAGAAAAGAGTATACTGCGTAACCTCCCTCTACCTTGCTAAAAAGAAGTATTATTATATAATACACCATCTCTGAGCTTTGTCTGTAGACTACATAACTTTGAATATAGATGGTAAATCTAAATTATAGGTTCTGTTTTGCTGTTCTCCCTGGAAACGTTTCTGTCCAAGTGTGTGTGCCACCTATTTGTATATCCCAATTGTATCACAGTATGGGTGTTCAACAACAACTTCATTGTTTTTTTTTATACAGGTGCTAGGCCTGACCAGAACAAAATAACAAGGGACATTGTTTATCGACTTTGCCCAGAATGTTGAATTTAAAGTTCCGAAAGATGCTCAAAAGAAACACAGCAGACAGTCCTCCCGTGAAAAGTACAAACAAGGTATTTTGCTAAAATAAAGCTTTGTGTTATCGTGCGCAAAAGCTGGATAATGGCTACAGGGCTCATGGTAACTTAGTGAAGTCGATAATGTCCCCGACAGCCAGGTCGCCCCTCCCTTGGGTAGCTCTATAGCACCCAGGCAAAGAGAACGCAAACATAAGCAGAGCCAAACCGAATCTGTAAAGGCAAAATCGTAGAAAAAGTCAATATCTGAAAGTTCGCAAGGAACAAAAAACGAAATGAGAAAAAGTAAAAGAAACAGTGTTCTTGAAGTGTAGAAATAACAGGCCATCAAATCGGGTCCCCATGCGCACTTTCGAAGATCCATCGAAGTGCAAGAACTCACAAGCACCATGAAATGCAATCAGCTCCAAAAGGTCATCCGCACCTCTTCAAGCAAAGAGGGTAGCCATCCAATTGAGCGGGCCGAAATAACAGACATGGTCATCATAATCTTGTGCAACCAGGAGCATGTCAGGGCAACCTGCGTGATATTCGATGATACTCCGCTGCAAGAGGCGCTGCGCATGAGCACATATACTCCAGTTCCCCCTTATTGCTTGATTACACGTATCCATCAAGCGTGTGTCTCCGGAACAGCAGTGGTCATGAGCCAGCAATGGACTCACCAACAGTTCATAATCCAGGTCAGCGCGTGAAGTAGTGGAGAGGCAGACATTCAGGTTGCACTCAAAGGGGCACCGGAGACAGTAGAACACAGGTTGTACGCAGGTGAAATAGACGCAGCGGAAGTTCAGCCTATAGCTGATGCCAAGAGTCGCCAATGGCAAGCATCCAAAAAGTTCTAGTATCCGTTCACGGTACAGCCCCAATAGCCTGGATGGGACCCAACTACAGGATGCGCAGCCATTTTGTAGTAGGAGCTAGGAACGAGCACGGCGCAAACCAGCAAGAGCACCAGGGAAACCCACCAAATGCGCTTGGAAAATTAGAATGAATAAAATCCGATATTACTCTAAAAATAGTCTGAAAAGAGATAACGAGGCCAGAGGTGACTAGTTTAAAAAAATGTGGTAGGCCTTCGGTTTTTGAGTCATTAAATATTCGGTGTATTAATTCTGCAAAATGTAGTGGGAGATCGGTACTGAGCAGAGACTCAATGTCACTTGGTGGTTTAGCCACCTGCTATTTGAAGGTCTCACAAGCTGATGTGAGAGCCACTTCTTGTTGTAAACAATAGCGCTTTGAGTCAGCATACGTTATTAAAATCTGTTTTCAAAGTGGGAATGGAAGGCCATAGCAAACTATCTACAATCCCATGTGAGGGAGGACAAAAGACATTGGTGCAACATGTAACACGTTGTGAAAGAGTTGGTATATACGGGACGCCTGCTCGTAAGCCACAGCAGTTGTGGTTATTTAGGAACAGATAACTGCTGCTCGAAAGCACAATGAGCGTGGGAGTAACAGCAGGCACTGGAGTTTGTTTTAAAAAACAGTACAAATTGCGGGTCGAAACGTTAAAATCTCTGTGTACTTTAATTTGTTTGCAAACTAAAAATGTTCTACGGAACAATCACAGTGGTTCTGTGTTAGGAAAACTTATTTATCTACATGCTGACAGCGAAATGCAAAAGCAACGATTCCAATTCATGAATAAAAGTACTTCCAAGGGACTTAAATGTACCAACCAGGTAGTGTTTCATGCAATCAAGGACGCACTAGCTATACACACATCCAATCAATCAGACATTAGCAACGCAATCATGCAATCACCCAGGTTCTACTCATGCACTCAATTATTCACTCAGGCAGTACCCATGCGCTTGTCGATGCCCACAGGTACTACCCATGCACTCATACAATGACCCGGTAATTACTCTTGAAGTCATCCTTTTACTGAGGCAGTACCCATGCACTGTTCTAAGCAGCTAGATATTATTTTTGCACTCATAGATTCACTTAGGCAGTAGCCATGCACTCAAGGAAGGAAGTAGGCACTACTTACAGACACAGTCAATCAATCATGCATTACTTATGCAGTCATGCAATCAGCCAGGCACTACTCTTGCACTCATGCATTCAGTAAGGCACTACGTATGCACTCATGAATTCCCTAAAGCACAATCTATGCACTTATCCATTCACTGAGGTACTACACAAGCATTTATCCAATTATCCAGGCAATACACCAGCACTCATAGAAACTGTCAGGCAGTACTTTTGCACTCATTCTTTCACTCCAGGAGTACGCATGTATTTATGCAATCCACTAGACAGTTGACTTATACTCATAGAATGTCTTATGCACTAGAAATGCACTCATGCAATCATTCAATAACACCCCCCAACTTTCATACTATTAAAAGTAAATATGGAAAGTGTAATTTATCAAAAAATAGATAAAAGTATAAGTTTAAAAAAATTCTAAATTTTCTTTATGATTTGTACAATAATATGACACTACAAAATTGCAAACAAGAAAACAAGGTTAATTCAAAGAAATAAGATTATAAATGTTAGCTCAGGTATGTTATATGTTTTTTAAAAAACTGCTTATAAATATTTGAAAACTTTTTTAGAATATTTAAAAAAAATGATCAACGAAAAAGAAAAAACATCTTTTAATATATTTTTTTTTAAAGGAAGAGTAGAAAATCAGACCTAAAACCATAGGTTTGAGCGACTTTACAGTTAGAAATTTGTAGTTAAAAAACCATAGAAATTCAATGATAAAAACATAAGTTTCAGGGACGTTATAGATAGGAATTACCATTTAAAAAAACCTTAGAAATTCACTGACAAAACCATAGGTTTCAGGGACGTTATAGTTAGAAATTAGCATTTTAAAAACCTTTGAAATTCAGTGAAAAAACCACAGGTTTCAGAACGTTATAGTTAGGCTGACATTTCAATCGTACAAAACCAGAAAAAAACAGCCGTTAGCAAACTATAACTCATGCCCCCGCAATGCACTGCTGATGACATCATATATTACATCACTCATGACATGGTCAGTGACATCACTGATGATATCACTGATGACATCTCAAATTACATCACTGATGACATAATCCACTTAATCTCTGATGCACCTACCCACACCCTAATATAACCCTTCATATACCCACTCTAAAATACAGACTACAATTCTCAAAACCACAGACACACCAATACCAGTTAGTACATACCTACTCACTGATTCATAGGTCTACACACACATCCACTCACTCACCCATACGGTCACTCATACACGCAGTCTCTCATCAATACAGCCACTGATATATGCACTCATACACTCATACAGACACTCACACGCCGCCACTCACCTATAAAGTTAAAATAATAATAACAATTAAAAAAAAGAATCAATCACACTGCTATTTACTCACCTATATACAGGTATACAGACATCACCTCACTTATTCATACAGATACTAACACATACTTACTCTCTTCTAAAATCACTGACACAAGCACATACTCATCCATTCAGCCACTCTCACAATCACTCACTCTCACATATAGCCACTTATATACTCCAACACTCACATATACTGCCTTTCACATATGGAAATTACTCACACATATACCACTGAGACATACATTCACTCACCAACACAGCCATACGTAAACTAACTCACTGATACAGCCCCTCGCAGATGCACTCATGAGCCCATACACCCAGTGAATCACCCACTCACACATCCATGGAGGAAGTCACTCCCCCCACCCACCCACACAGACACTCAGGCACCCATACAGGTACTCAGACAACCAATCATTAACCCATATAGATACTCATGTAGCTACTCACCAACCCATGCAGCCACTTACACACCAACTGACAGACTGATACACACTGATTAGTCATTCACCCATGCATTCACTAAGACATGTTTAATCACTCACTTATACAGTCAGTCAGGCACCCACTAAATCATCCATTCAGACACTCATACAGATACTCATACACCCACTCATTCTTCAATACACCTTGGCGTATGTATATATAACATTCTTAAACTTTTTAGAAACACTCAGTCACTGGATGATATCATCAGTGATGCCATCAGTGATGTCATTTGAGATGTCATCAGTGATGTCACTGGCCATGTCATGAGTGATGTAATATGTGAAGTCATCAGCAGTGCATTGCGGGGGCGCGAGTTATAGTTAGCTTAGCTAATTATAATGGACAAATTTCTCTGATTTTGTAGGGGTGAAATGTCAGCCTAACTATAACGTCCCTGAAACCTGTGGTTTTTTCACTGAATTTCAAAGGTTATTTAAATGCTAATTCCTAAATATAATGTCCCTGAAACCTATGGTTTTTTCAGTGAATATATACATATATATATATATATATATATATATATATATATATATATATATATTCACTGAAAAAACCATAGGTTTTAGGGACAGTTATAGTTAGTTGGACATTGCACTCGTACAAAACCCGTGAAATTCCCCCGTTATAGTTAGTTCAGGTAACTATAACTCGCGCCCCGCAATGCACTGCTGATGACGTCACATATTACATCACTCATGACATGGTCAGTGACATCACTGATGACATCACTGATGACATCTCAAATGACATCACTGATGACATCATCCAGTGACTGTGTGTTTCTGTAAAGTTTAAATATGTTTAATATATATAGGGAAAGGCGTATTGACGAATGAGTGGGTGTATAAGTGTCTGAATGGATGATTTAGTAGGTGCGTGACTAACTCTATAAGTGAGTGATTAAACGTATCTTACTGAATGCATGGGTTAGTGACTAAACTGGGTGAATGTCTGTATCCGTCTGTCTGTTGCTGTGTAAGTGGCTGCATGGGTTTGTGAAAGCTACATGAGTGTCTATATGAGTTATTGATTGGTTGTCTGAGTATCTGTATGGGTGCCTGAGTGTTTGTGTGGGTGGGGTGTGTGCGACTCTGTGCATAGATGTGTGAGTGGGTGATTCACTGGGTGGATGATTTCAAGAGTGCATCTGTGATAGACTGTATGGGTGGGTAAGTGTGTGTAAGAGTGTGTTAGTGAGTGAATGTATGTCCCAGTGGTACATGTGTGAGTAACTATATATGTGAAAGGCAGTATATATTTGTGTTGGAGTATATACATAGCTATAAGCGAGAGTGTGTGATTGTGAGAGTGACTGTATGGATGAGTGTGTGCTTGTATCAGAGATTGTATAAGAGCGTAAGAATGTGCTAGTATTTGTATGAGTAAGTGAGCTGGTGTGTGTATAACTGTATAGGTGAGTAAATGGGTGTGTGCTTAATTTTTTGCATGACTGACTAGGTGTGTGAGTACCTCTATGGATGAGTGGCGGTGTGTGAGTGTTTATATAGGTGTATGAGTGCATATAATAGTCCTGTACTGAGTGACTATAAGTATGAGTGACTGTACGGGTGAGTGAGTAGATGTGTGTGTGTAGACCTAAGAATCAGTGAGTGTGTATATAGTAATTGGTGTTGGAGTGTCTATGGTTTTGACAATGGCAGTCTGTAATTTACAGTGGGTGTATCAAAAGTTATATTAGGGTTTGAGAAGATGCATCAAATTATCACATGGATGATGTCATCAGTGATGTCATCAGTGATGTCATTTGAGATGTCATCAGTGATGTCATGAGTGATGTCACTGACCATGTCATGAGTGATGTAATATGTGACGTCATCAGCAGTGCATTGCGGGGCGCGAGTTATAGTTACCTGAACTAACTATAACGGGGAATTTCACGGGTTTTGTACGAGTGCAATGTCCAACTAACTATAACTGTCCCTAAAACCTATGGTTTTTTCAGTGAATTTGTAAGGTTTTTTAAATGCTAATTTCTAACTATAACGTGCCTGAAACCTATGGTTTTTTCAGTGAATTTCAAAGGTTTTTAAATGCTAATTCCTAACTATAACATGTCTGAAACCTATGGTTTTTTTCAGTGAATTTCAAAGGTTTTGTAAATGACAATTTTTAAATGTATTAATTGTTATATTTATTTTTTGATACTGATTTACTACATTTTTTTAAACTATTTATTTTTAGATATTTTATTTTTAAATTACATTGTAATTACATTATACATTACATTACAAAATATACTTTCTCAGAATGAATTACTTTAGTTTAAATACTTTGCAAATAGGCAATAGACTTTTAAGTACAGTAGTTACAGTTGTTGCAATGGGCAACACAATTTCAAACACAATGCAACATTGAGCTCAATGTGAATTTCTAGTTAAATGCAATTAGTTACTTTATGGATTACTTTTCTAACCACAGGACTGGATCCTAGATTCAGTCCTGCGACATCTCCTGTAAACAGTTGAGTAAAAGCGTTTTGGTTACAGTAGTGATTTTTAAGGAATATTATTGTATTTTAAAAGTTGACACTTAGAAACTTTTTCACATAGAATCACCAATGTTATCCTATGGGAGGAAATTCACTTAGCAGGTAAGTAGTGTTATCGTTACTTTTTCTTACTCAGTGGTGGATCCTGGATCCAGCACTGGTGCATCTCCTGTAAACAGTTGAAAGAATGCGTTTAAGTCATACAGGTGATTTTTAAGGAATATTTGTAGTTTGTGAAAATCGACACTTTGAAACTTTTCTGCTGAAAACCAGACAATGGATTCCTATGGAAGAAAATTCAAGTTACTGGTAAGTACGGTTAAAATTACTTTTGGGGATCAGTACTGGGCTCAAAGATGCAGCACTGAGGTCTCTCCTGATAACAGGTGAGTAAATCGGAATTCGTAGTTCGGCTGATTTTAGAGGAATATTTGTATGTTACAAAAATCGACAGAAACTTTTTCAGCAAAAAGCAGGCAATGATATCCTATGGAAGGAAATTCAAGTTACTGGTAAGTACGGTTAAAATTACTTTTCAGGATCAGTACTGGGCTGAAAGATGCAGCACTGAGGTCTCTCCTGATAACAGGTGAGTAAATCGGAATTCGTATTTTGGCTGATTTTAGAGGAATATTATAAAGTTCCAAAACTCCACACTTAGAAGAATTTCCAAGTGAAACCAGTCAATGATATCCTATGGAAGGAAATTCAAGTTAATGGTAAGTACGGTTAAAATTACTTTTCAGGATCAGTACTGGGCTGAAAGATGCAGCACTGAGGTCTCTCCTGATAACAAGTGAGTAAATCGGAATTCGTAGTTAGGCTGATTTTAGAGGAATATTTGTATGTTTCAAAAATCGACACTTAGAAACTTTTTCAGCAAAAAGCAGACAATGATATCCCATGGAAGGAAATTAAAGTTACTGGTAAGTACGGTTAAAATTACTTTTCAGGATCAGTACTGGGCTGAAAGATGCAGCACTGAGGTCTCTCCTGATAACAGGTGAGTAAATCGGAATTCGTATTTCGGCTGATTTTAGAGGAATATTATAAAGTTCCAAAACTCCACACTTAGAAGAATTTCCAAGTGAAACCAGTCAATGATATCCTATGGAAGGAAATTCAAGTTACTGGTAAGTACGGTTAAAATTACTTTTCAGGATCAGTACTGGGCTGAAAGATGCAGGACTGAGGTCTCTCCTGATAACAGGTGAGTAAATCGGAATTCGTAGTTCGGCTGATTTTAGAGGAATATTTGCACAATGGTGAAGGGAGGGGCGGGGCCTGAGGTGACATCTGTGCAAACGCGCCCCGTGGCGCGTTTTAAGTTGGGGATTAAGTCCCCTTGAATCATGAGGGTCCCTGGGGTCCAACTAGCCCACCCTGTACCTCCAGTATGCGCCAGGGAGCTGCGTTGCAGAGAGGTGTTCAGAGGCCACGCCCCTTTTGCACCTCTCTGCAACGCAGCTCTGTGGCGCTTTCTGGACGTACCTGGTGGGCTAGTTCGCCCCAGGGACCCTCAGGATTGAAGGGGATTTCATTCCCCATCTTAAAATGCGCCACGGGCCTGTTTGCACACATGTCACCTGAAGCCCTGCCCCTCCCTTCACCACTGTGCAAACGTGCCCGTGGCGCGTTTTAAGTTGGGGGATTAAGTCCCCTTGAATACTGAGGGTCCCTGGAGTCCAACTAGCCCACCATGTACCTCCAAAAGCGCCACAGAGCTGTGTTGCAGAGAGGTGTAAAAGGGGCGTGGCCTCTGTACACCTCTCTGCAACGCAGCCCTCTGGCGCATACCGGAGGTTCCTGGTGGGCTAGTTGGCCCCCAGGGACCCCCAGTATTCAAGGGGAATTACTTCCTTCTTAAAACGCGCCAGGAGGCGCGTTTGCAGACTGCTGCAGGGAGGGGGCTGGGCCTCGGCACGATGCCGGTCTTTTTTTGTTGTTGTTTTTTTTTGTTGCTTTTTTCTGCCCAGGGGGTCCTTGTGGGACCCCCTGAGCAGACCTAGGGGGTCAGGGTGTTTCTACCCTGCCCCCTTTTTGCGCTTTGCGCACTTGTTTCTGTCCCTCGGTTCTACCGAGGGACAAAATGGCTGCCAACACTTCCTGATTTGGAGTGTTGACAGCCACTTGACAGCCAATTAGCATGCAGCTCGTGATCGGGATGGTGCGCGCAGGGTGCGCTCAGGATACGCGGACCCTACTCGCCCATAGATATATATGTGACTTTACTTTTGATTTTCTCAGGAACTACTGAACGGATTTACACCATTTAAGCAAAAGGCACGACACTGAACCAAGGGCTACCTCTTTGCCAAATTTGGTGTAATTCCGTTCAGCAGTTCGGGCTGTAGCTGCGACTAAAGGTTCCTATGGAAAAATGAATGGGGAAAACGCGTTTTGGGACCCCCCTTTTTCTCGGCCTCCGCTTGACGAATCAACCCGAGACTTTCAGGGTAGGAGCGGAGCGGAGCGCCCCAACAAGTTGGAAGCTTTCGCGAAGATTCGTCAACCGGCGCAAGAGTTATTTCAAATAGAATGTCGCAGATTTCCTATGGATAATAGGTCCTAACTATAACTATCTACTGGCGACCGCCAGTAGATAATATATATATATATATATATATATATATATATATATATATATATATATATATATATATATATATATATATATATATATATATATATTATCTACTGGCGGTCGCCAGTAGATAGTTATAGTTAGGACCTAGTTTCCATAGGAAAAGCGTGCTGCTTGAAAGATCGCAAGCATATCAAATTTAAGGTTTTGGAAAAAAGTCTTATAGACCTCCAAAGGAAGCTTATCCGGGCCTGCAGCTTTTCCACTCACCCTGCTATTAATGGCCTGCTCTAGTTCGTCCATGGAAATAGGGCTATCAAGCATCTCGGCTTCCTCCCAATCCAACTGTTCCCATAATGGGCAAAGGAGCCCTAAGTCTATAGGATGACGCCCCGTGTCTTGTGCTGTATAAAGTTCAGTATAAAAATCGTGAAAAACCTTAAGAATCTCTTGAGGGTCATGTACTAAGTTACCCAAGGCATTCTTTATACCATTAATTCTCTGTGCAGCCTCCTTCACGCGTAGCTTCTGAGCTAAACAGCGCCCTGTAGCCTCCCCATATTCATAAAAATCTTTTTTATGGGTTTGATATGTTAAAGCGATTTCTTTACTCCGTAGCTGATTGATATTAGCTTTACATCTAGCCACGTTAGTTTGAAGCTGCGTAATGTTTTCCCCGACAGCTAAACCACCTGCCAAATTCTCTTCAGCCATTCTAAGTTTGTTATACAGCTCCTGAACTGCCAATTTAACCTGCTTTTGTTTATATAGTCCGTAGCTCAGGACTTCTCCTCTAAAACAGGCTTTAAATGTATCCCAGACAACCCCACCCGAGGTGGAGTGCCGGTTAGTTTGGAAAAAGTCCTTTATCCAACCCTTCATATGATCAATAAAAACATTATCGAGAAGATGTTTCCTGTCAAAAGTAAAGCTCTTTGGTGGCTTACATATTCCAAGCGCGGGGATATCCAATACTACTGGTGCGTGATCCGCAGTTATTCTTGGGTAAACTTGTATCTCAATATCCGCGAACAGTGAAGAGGAAACAAAAAAATAATCGAGCCGTACCAGCTTACTATGCGGGTGAGAATAAAATGTATACCCTGGGTTTTGCATATGGACATTACCCCAAACATCAATCAGGCCATGATTGGCCAGCAAATGATATAGGGCCTTAAAGACCCTAGGTTTCCTACCTTTATAATTCTGGACACCAGCATAGAAATCTGTCCCAGTCAGGTTAATATTAAAATCACTGCACAACACCAATGGAGCAGGCCATAGCGCAAGCTGCCCATTTAAGTATTCCAGAACAAGGGCCTCGTCAAGGTTAGAGCCATATACTGTGCAAAGCGTGAACTTCACTCCCCCCAAGATACATTCCTGGATAGCCCAACGTCCCAGATTATTGGTTAACACACGTCCAGTTATTTGCAATGTTGGTCTAGCTAGGACCGCTACACCCCTGTTCATTGTAGATTGTTTTGAGGCTACTAAGACCACATAGCCCAGTTCTGACAAAATCTTGCGCTTGCCCCATGGTATATGTGTTTCCTCCAAACACACTTAATCGGGCTGAATCACCTGAAGCTCTGCGACCACTCTTTGTCTCCTATTACAACTGTTGAGCCCACAAACATTTAAAGTGCATATCCGAAGACCTAACTTAGCCATACATTAAACATAGATGCCACAATTTGGTTGATTCTTAAAATAACATAACCTTAAAGCTCTCAAGTATTCACTGACACTGTGGATTAATTTTCTTTTCCATAGGGTGCCAAGAAAAAAAGGGGAGAAAAAGAGCCCACTAGAGCTGACCAGCCAGTACTCTAACCGAGAGAGAAGAGCAGAAACAAAAAGCTAGCCAGATTGAAATTTTACACATTCTGTAGAGGAATGAGGCATATTAAATCAAAATGGGCATAACCCGAATATCCGTTAGCAAAAAAAGCAGCTACTTAATTTCACAGAGATTGAAGAAATTCTTTGGCTGGTATTTCCGAGGTAAAAAATCGAGTATGCTCTTTATACAGGACTTTTAGCTTAGCTGGATTAAGTAAGAATGCTTGAGCCCCTTTAGCCTGAAATGGTGCAATTAACTGGCGTAATTGCCAGCGCTTTTCGACCGTTTGATGACAAAAATCTGGTCGGACAAAAAACTCAGCACCTTTCCAGCTCTTTTTTTATCAGGACGTGCTAACTCATAAACAGCTTCACGTGCAAGAAAATTATTAAGAGAGATTAGAATTGCTCTAGGCCTGTTTGCTGTTTGTCCAAGTCGAGAACGGAGAGAAAACGGAAAACGATGTGCCCTCTGAATCTCTCTCTGCCAGTCCCACTGCGTAAGTTCAGGGAAGGCCTCAGTAAACAGTTCACTAATAAACTTGCGCGGATCCTGTCCTTCCATGCCCTCAGGAATTTGAAGAACTCTCAAGTTGTTTCGACGGGACCGATTTTCTAGGTCAGCCAGCTTCCATTGAGTATCCTCTTTCATGGCTCGAAAGGACTCAGTCAGGGCCTTCTGTGCTGTCAGTTCATCCTCTAGGCATGATATACGAGCTTCTGCCTCATTAAACCTCGTAGTAAACTCTGTACAGGTCTTAGCTATACGACGCACTGAGTTTTGCAGCTTGCGGCAGGAACTTTGGGCCCTATGGCTCTCTGCACGTGTCTCCTCCCTATGCTTCATAATAGATTGATAAATCAAGGCTAATGAGACCTCTTCTGATGGTGATTGTATCGTATTTGCTTTGAGGCTATCCATACTGTCGCCATGCCTAGTGCCAATATCTGTTTCAGTTGAATAGGAATAGTCCCATTGTAGAGCATTGCAAGAATTACTGCTATCTATCTGGTTAGCACCTTCCCTAACAACAGGGTTCTTACGAATTGTCCGGGGGCTATCATCCGACGAATCCCCTCCAGTATCTTCCGGGAGCGTGCTACTGTGATCACTCAAGCTGCCATCCTGTAAAGCAGTCTTGGCCTGTATCTTTAGACCCGTCTCCAAATCATCACTAGAGGAATCTGAGTGATCCGAGAGAGAAAAAAAGTAGTCCCCAGAATCTATCTCTTTTATTGGAGATTTAATATTTTGGGTCGCCGTCTCCTTGCCAAAACCTGTATTTTCAATAGTTTCGGCGCTAGAGATATGAGGTGCCTCCAAACCACTGTTATTTATTACAGTTCCGGGGGTAGGTGGATTACCTGAGGAGATCTGTAAAGAGCCCATACATATGGCTCCTCCAATCATTTGGGTATCATTAGAAATAGATAATGAGCCCAGCACGATTTCACCCATATCGGTTTGTGAACTGACAGCATCTTTCTCCCCAGGTTCCTGCCCTCCCAAAAGATCTGCTCCATTCCTACCCCCTGTAGCTAGCAATGAAAAGTCCGCCTGTGGGGGCTGCACCGTTTTTTTTGTCCTTCCCCACTGAAAACAATAAGGGGATAGTGCGCTTACCAGAAATGTCTTTAGTAATTTTATCAGCTGATACTGCAGTCGAGGCAACGGCAGAGTCTTTTCTTCCGGTTTTCAAATTAGAGCTCGCCACCTTCTTAATGCTTAACACGGTGTCTCCTGAAGCAGCGGGGTCAACCACAGGGTGCAGCCTTCCTCTCCCCGACTTGGGAGGCATCGTCTGCAGAGGACCGCCTTCTTCCCTCAGGCTGCTGTCAGACACGGCTTCCGTAAGGCTGCTCCAGCGCCGATTCCTCGCGGCGCTCCAAAAGACGCCGCAGAGCCGCCAGCACTTCACCGATAGGGCAGTAGCAATGAAACCCAGCTTGCCAGCGGCGCCGCTCCAAAAAAACCGAAGGAGACCCCCGTCGGATGTCTGGCAACACAGCTCGGTAGGCACACACTCTCCCCTCCCTCAGCTGATTAATTCTCCATGTGGGTGTAGGAGTCCGGGAGCAAGCAGCTCAGTCGTCCGAGCTTGCGGACGCCATCTTGCCTCATAAAAAACAATTTCCAAACAAATAAATATTTCTAATTAAAAATTATTTGGAAACAAAAACATTAATTATTACATAAATTTACTTTTTTTATTTCCTACCCTATAGCACCACACAATTCACAACACACATCAAATTTTTTTTTTAAATTTACTTCCTCAGCTAACATAATTCATTACCAATTAAAGAAATAATGTTAATTAAAAAAAACTCATAAAAATGATTTTACTTCCCCTACTTTACCCCTATAATCCTCATAACCCACAGTTAAAATTAAACTGTGAAAAAATGTATTACACAATCAAAAATTATTTTCAATTAAAAAACTAATAGTATTTAACAACTAATTATAAAGTAAGTAACATTAATGTATTCCCCACACTGTGCCCCAATAACAATAAAAGCCACACACAAAAAAATATAAACAAATACCCTAATTAAAAATAAATTAATTAATTAATATTAATGATCAACTGAATTTTTAAATAATTAAACAAAAATTACTTCCCACCCTTTACCCCTATAAACCCCACAACCCACACCTAAAATTAATTGCACAAATTCCATATTTAATTTTCAATTAATTAATTGATATTAATTGACAACTAATTATTAATTAATTAAATATAAATTACTTCCCACCCTTTACCCCATAAACCCCACAATCCACACCTAAAAAATCACACAATTACTATAATTATCAATTAATTAGTTAATATAAATTAACAAGTAATTATTAATTAATTAAACATAAAATACTTCCCACCCTTTGCCCCTATAAACCCCACAACCGGCACCTAAAATTAATAACACAATTTCCATAATTAATTTTCAATCAATTAATTAATATAAATTAACAACTAATTATTAATTAATCAAAAATCAATTACTTCCCACCCTTTACTCCCATAAACCCCACAACCTGCACCTAAAGAAAAATACACAATTACCATAATTAATTATCAATTAATATTAATTAACAACTAATTAATAATTAATTACAAATAGATTACTTCCCACAATTAACGCTATAAAATCTAAATTAAATAAATAAAAAATAATCATTTTTTTATTATAGTTAAATTACTTCCCACCCTAATCCCCTATAAACCCACAATCCGCTATTGAACTAAAAAATGCAAAATGTATCTAAAATAAAATTCATAATTACTAAAGATTTAACACATATATTAAAAAATATAAACAATACTTATACAAAAAACATACTTCACATACATTTAAAATATAAACTAAAATACATAACACTAATTAAAAAATCAATATTTTAAACATCTATATTTTTGCAAACAATATTAATGACTTCTATATTTTTTAAAATTATATTTCTTACCTTAAATTCGATATTCTTGACCACGATATTCTTCCTGTCGATATTTCTGAATCACAATATTTCCAACTCGATATTTGTGTTAGTCGACATTTCCAACTCGATATTCTGTCTCAGCACCGAGCGGTCCTATCCCAAACCAACGATGATGGCCAAGACCAGCCTGTTGCTTTTAGTAGCAGGATGTTACTCCCCATAGAACAGCGTTGGAGTGCTGTTGAGAGGGAGGCCTTTGCTGTGGTTTGGTCCCTGAAGAAGTTGAGACCATACCTGTTTGGAACTCACTTCCTTATTCAAACTGACCACTCAGATGGCTTATGGGGTGAGAGCCCAAAACTTTTGAAGTGGTCCATCTCCCTACAGGGAATTACCTTTACTGTGGAACCCATACCCATACCATACCAATGCAGACGGACTTTCTAGGCTCTTCCACTTAGACAATGAAGACTCTCTTGGGAAAGATTAGTCTCATCCTCTTTTGTTTGGGGGGATGTGTAGGACAGTATCCCTTTTTTCAAGGTTACCCCCCACTTTTTGCCTGATATCTGATGCACTTTGACTCAGTGTGCACTGGGTCCAAGCCAATCAGGTTCCCAGTACCGGTATTCTTTCCCAAAACGGTATCTTTGTTTTTACAATTGGCACACCTCTGGCCCACATGTAAGTCCCATGTAAAAGGTAACAGTGGTACCAAGGGCCTTGTGACCAGAGAAGGTCTCTAAGGGCTGCAGCATGTATTGTGCCCCATCAGAGACCCCTCACTAAACACATACACACTGCCATTGTAGACTGTGTGTTTTGGTGCAGACAAAACCTGAGAGTCGACATGGCACACATCCCTTTGTGCTATGCCTACAACCACTGCCTGTGGCATAGGTAAGTCACCCCTCTAGTAGGCCTTACAGACCAAAGGCAGGGTGACTATACCACATGTGAGGGCATGACTGCGTGAGAAAAATGCCCCTACAGTGTCTAAGTCCATTCTTATACATTGTAAGTGCAGAGAAGTCATATTGAGTGCATGGGCTGGAAGTTTATTTCATTACGAACTCCACAGCTCATGATGGCTTTACTGAATACTAATACGTTTGGTCTCAAACCTCTCAGCACAATGAACCAACACTGATGCCAGTGTTGGCTTTATTGCAAAAGGCACTTGGAGGGCATCTTAGAGATGCCCCCTGAAAAACGACCAACTCCCTCATGTCCAGCTGACTGGTCTGCAACAAGCGTGCCATACACAGACATGTTTCTGACCCCCTGAGGTGGGAGCCCTAGTGCTCTCGTGGGTCAGGGACAAAGGCTGCTTGGGGTGGATTTGCTTCACATCTACCCCCAAGCAGGAACAGAATTCAGGGAGGTGAGCCTCAAAGGCTACTTGCCCTTTGATATGCTAGCCAGGACATCTCCAGTTAGTGGAGATGCCCCCCCCCCTGACCAAGCTGCACTTGTGGCAGCAAGGTTGACAGGAAAATTAGTAGTCAGGAGAATTGTATCCCCTCTCTGCCAGGACCACCCATAAGGTGCCCTGGACTGAGGAGACCCCCTCTTTAGGAAATCCTCCATCTTGAATGGAAGGCTTTTAGCCAATCAGGGTAGGAGATGCCCCCTCCCCAAAGGGTGGGGACATACTTAGGGTGTGGTCGCCCTAAAAGGAAAGTAGCCTTTCGGCTACCATCTGCTCGTACCTGTAATGCCCCTAAATTCAGTATTTAGGGGCACCCTTGAACCTTTATCCTGAGATTTCTGTAACCTACGAAGAAGAAGAAGCCCTGCTGCAAAGCTCGAAGGCGACGACTGACTTGGCCCCAGCCCTACTCGCCAAGAAGACGGTGGTAGGGCAAAAAAATTACCACTTTGGTGGAACAGATCACAAAGGACTTCAGCAAGCACCTCTTTTTACCCAAGTGAGAGCTGTCTTTTCAGCCAGGGAGGTACCTCAGGCATTCGTCTCTGCCGACAACAGGAGGAGAGACTCTATTCTGAGAACAAGAAGAGAGGTCTTTCTTCATTTTCATACTGGTGGATAAAGAATAGGGCACAGAGCTTTGTACAAGTGAACTTTACTTGTGCTGGTTAGAATGAAATACTCCAAGAAGGTTTGCAGAAGGATAAAAAAGCAGTGGTGAAAAAGAAGAGTGAGTTTTAAAGGCAATTCTGCCATGATTTGGAAAATAATACAAATAAATCCTCACGACTGAGCCAAGTTGGCGGCCGTGAGTTGATGCCATCTCCTGAGGCACTACCGACATCTGCAGACATCCTTGCCTGGCAGAGCTCCTTTCCTCTCCCCCAGGGTGTATGGGGAAGCAGGGGACACTGGCAATGAAACGCTGGTGGCGCTGGAGCTGCTGGGCCTTGCGGTGAACCCAAAGGAAATCCTGTTGCTGCAGCCCTGTTTTAAATGTTGTCCCTTGCAGAGATCGTGCCAACAGCAGTCAGTTTGAGGCCGCAACCTTAGCGACAGTAGTGTCGATTGGCTGTAAGACTGGAGCCTGGAGGTGGGTGAACCCACAGTGTGGCAATGGGGAGCGCCGTTGTCTGCGGGACTAGACCGGAATCCGTGGAGCCTGTTGCAGTGGTCCCCTTGCTTCTCGATGAGTGGGGATGCTGGTGGGTCCTTCCAGGCCTGAGGTGAGGCCATGCAGCATCAGAGCCTGCCATTGAGGGCCCAGGGGCATGGGGGTTTATCTTCGCCTCTGTAGGGGGCACCTCCCTCCATCGTGGGACCCTCCCTGCTGCCGGAAAAGAGACTGAAGTGACAGGCCGGGGGCACATCACCTCCCGCTCATCTACTGTTTTGTTGCAGCTCACCACCACATGAGCGACACTGAACCAAGGGCGGATAAAAAGGTCTTCACTGTTTGATGCGTACTGTGTTGACAGCAGTTGTGGATTGGGCTCAGTGGGAGGGGCTCCCCTGGATTGCCCAGTCGGGGGGAACTACACCTCCTGATTTTCCAATCTGGATTGTCTATGGTGGGGCTGGTGATTGTCACTGGAGATGAGCCTGTCCTGGACTGTGTGGTGGATGGCGTCGCTGCTGTGCCCTGCCCCTTCGGCTATCTCCTGCCTTGCTTTCGTGCCTTCTTCCTTGGACATTGCTCCTGTGTTTTCCGGCTGTGTTGTTGTAGGAGGTTCTCCCCAGGTTGCATCCCTTGCTAGGCCTCAGCTACAGGGGGTGTTCTCACATCTCCTTCCTTCACTGGTACTTTGAATTGCTGACTCTCAGGGGTCTGCCTTGCTGGTAGTGGCCTACAGCTGTGGTGTTGCTGATACCCTGGCACCCCTGCCTGGCAACTGTCCTGTCTGCTCCATCTGGTGTCTCTGTGGCTGGATACCTGGCACCCTTGCACAGTTGCTGCTGCCCTGGCTGATCATGCTGTACCTTGGGGTAAATGAGCTGTGGGTGGTGGAGGGAAGTCCGCCTCTTTTCCATCTAGGAGGGTCCTGGCAGAAATGGGATATGAAATGCCAACCCTCTGGCACTGGCCCAGACGAAGATCAATCAAGTCAATAAGCTGGATTCCAGAGCTTCTGGAGCCACTGGAGTTGCCCAGGGGACGCACCTGCCTCTGTGCACTCAGACCTCACCACTATCCTCCAGGAGATCCAGTACTCAAGAGAGGCTGTTGAGATTAAGGTGGGTGAGCTCCGAGTTGATGTTTTTTATTGATCCAAGATGTACGGAATGTTGCTGGTCGGTTGACGGAGGCGGATATCAGGGTGTCCGCAGTGGAGGATGAGGTGGTCACCCTTAATCTCCAGGACTCCAAACTGTTTTTGGCAATGGCAGTGCTTGAGGACCTGGCTGAGGATGCCAAAAATCACACGCAGAGGAAAAATCTCTGGTTTGTTGGCCGCCCGACGGGGCACCAAGACTTCTGATGTGGAGTGGTTCCTGGAGGATTAGTTGCGATCCTGGGTCCTTGCCTACAAGCTATCTCCCTGATTCGTTGTGGAAAGGGCACATAGTTCCTTGGTCCGCAGCCCTCCCTGGGTGCCACAGCCCACCCGCTGATAGCACGCATTTTCAACCACCGTGACAGAGATGCTATCTTCCAGGAAGCACAGGAGCTCTCCGACCTTCGCTTTCAAAACAAGTGGATTATGGTCATCTCAGACTATACATGAGTGGTCCAGCAGCGCCAATGTTCTTTCAAGGAGGTCAAGCAGAAACTCCGGGCCCTCAACTTGCAGTACATGCTCCTCTTCCAGGCCTGGCTAAAGGTGATCTTCAACTCTGGTACTTCTTTCTTTGATAACAAGGTAAGGCTTGGGATTGGGCAGCGGAGATAAGGGCACTTTGGTGAACTAATCGGCCTGGGGGACCTGGCCCCTTGGCAAGGGAGGATGTGCCTTTTCTTCTCCCCAGGTCAGCCCAGAGCAAATGTGCCCTATCCTGTAGAAGTCACTCACGTCCCCGCAGAACTTGGGGCTCTTCTGTTTTAGATGGGATGCACTGTGGAGCCTGAGGGTACTGCCCGATGCAACACTTTGACAGATACATCAGAGCTTTCCCAGTTCAGAGATGACAATGACTCCTGTGCTCCTCCATGAAGACCTTGGCGGGTGATTGGGTTCATCCTAAAATTCCACGGGTGCTCTGTAGCGAGGGGTGTATGTGTTTCCTGGGTTTATTAATTTGTTCCAGAATTCTGAGATTTTTTTTTGTTTGCCTTTGATGCTTTCCTTTGAAGGTTTCATGTGGGACTTTACTCTAGATTGCTGCCACACACTAGGATACTATTGACATGGGGGACCCCTAGGGATTTTGGGGCTCCTAGCCTTTGGCCTAATTGTTAATGTTATGTGTGGGGTTAGGGAGACAGATGCTTCTGGGGTAAAGGTATGGGGTGGGGTGTTGGAGGGTTTTGATGAGCTTTCTGTTTTTGTTTTAAGAGTTTGACCGCACAACTCCTAGCCAGACTACTGTATTTCCAGCCATATTTTCCTCCTCTCAGTGAAACTGCTGCCCGACCAAGGGGTGTGCCCTCCCTAGGCCCCCAGGTGTCCCTGTCTCTGGGCCAGGCCTGACTGCCTTTCTGTTTTGATGATGGTGGTTAAGGTACTATCTTGGAATGTGAACAGTCTGCTGGATTTAATAAAGAGGTCATCTAACCTTCGTTATGCATGGTAATTTCAGCGGGTGGTTCTTATGTTTCAGGAGACCTACCTGCTGGGTACTTGCTGTCCTTTTTTGGCTACTTTGGATATGACAGGATTTACCATGCAGGGTTTTTCTGGGACTCTCTGGGAGTGGCCATCTTGCTGCACAGGGGATTTCCATTAGTGGTGTCTGCGTCTCATGTGGGCGCCCAGGGGAGGTAAGTGGGGATAGGAGGTCAGTTGGAGGAGCAACACTATAAGTTCTTGTCCATCCATGATCCACAGCATCAGCTCAATGGCACGCTCCAGTCCCTTGGGGCCCTTCTTTTGACCCTCTCTCACAGTGTCGCCATGGTGGGGTGACTTCAATGAAGTTCCTGATCCTGAACTGGATTCCTCTGCCCCCCCGATGGCCAGGCAGTCAGGAAGGCTCCAGAGAGCTCCTGGCCTGGTGAGATTCCTTGAGGTTCTGTGATGCTTGGCAAATGTGGCATCCCCATGATTCTGCCTTTACTCATAACTCGGCGGCACACAAAATAATGTCTGGCATTGACTTGGTTTGGCTTCCTGCGTTGGACGTCCCCCAGTTTTTGGAAATCGAGGCCATCCCCCTGGCTATTTCATATCACTCCCCCATTTTGTTCAAAATTTGCCTTGCCACTGCAGTGCTGCGGTCCCTGTGGGGTATTAATGCCCTGTACCTTACTTATTCTGCATGCTCCAAATTTATTAAGGAGGAGATTCGCTCTTACTTCAAGATAAATGGGGGTATGGTGGAGTCGCCTGGCACAGTGTGGGCATTCAGTAAACCATCCTTGAGAGGCTTTGTTAAAGGGTATGTTCGAAACCAGGAAGCCCATAGGCTGACACAGACAATGGCCTTGGAGATTCAGATCCTTTACCTGGAATGACAGACACTGTGGGGACCTCTACTGAGCTTGACCATTGACTTGTTCTTGTGTTGGCCCAGCTGCATCAAGTCTCGCTAGAGGAAGCAAGAAAATACTGGAAGGCTTCCAAGCAGAGGGTTTACGAGCATGGAGATAAGTCAGTGAGGCTCCTTTACTGGCTGGCCACTAGGGAGGTTTTTTCCAGAGTGATGCCCTCAATTAGAGATACTGAAGGTCATCTGTGTGAACAGGCTCTTGATGTCACGCAGGTTTTTGCAGATTATTATGGGTCACTGTATGCCAGTAGACCTCAACCTCCCCATGAAACTGTGCTCTGGGTGTTGCAGGATATTCCGTTGCCTTCGATCCCCCCATCTAAGGCCAATGACCTTGCCCAGTTGCTCACAGTGGAGGGGATTGGGGAGGCACTCTCTGATCTGTGGATAGTAGCAGATACGCTGCCCCATTTGCTCAGCTCGCATTTGCCCATCTTCTATTGCCTGTATCTTTTTAATGTATCGTTTTATACCTATTGCTTAACTTTGGCACCTATCTGCTGCTTTGTGTGTTTATCCCTCTGCTCTTGCCCTGGTCTGCTGCGGCTGCAGTGCCATTTTCACGGAGGGCTGAGGAGCATGAAATAACACCCACTTCCGGGGTCACGCTCATATCCGGTGCTAGAGCGGTCTAGCTGCTCCAAAGAACACTTGTTAAATGTTATGGCTAATTGGATGCACAGCGGATAGTAGCAGGTACGCTGCCACATTTGCTCAGCTCGAATTTGCCCATCTTGTATGCCGGTATCTTCTTTAAAATATTGGATGTATCTTTTTAACATATCATTTTAATGCCTATTGCTTAACTTTGGTGCCTATCTGCTGCTTTGTCTTGCCATCTACTTCAAAACTGACGTGTAGAACTCACCCTCCGGCTCCTTGGTTTACTGTCACCCTGAGTTAGAAAAGAAATAATGTAAAATCCTAGAAAGACAAAGAAGGAAACTTTTTTTGCTGAAGAGGCCAGGTGCGAGTATATGGTGGCGCTGAAAAGATAACATGCCCTCTGTAAATCGGCAAGTGCCAAGTACTTTACTGAAAAGATTGCCAGCTCGTAACACTGTCAGAAGAATCTCTTTAAGGTGGTGAAATAACTTTCGGCTGCTAGTAACATCCTGCCTCCACCCTCTCTTTCGCAAAATCAGTGCGATAAGTTGTCCAGTTTTTTTCAAGGAAAAGTTGATAAGTTTTACAGCCAATCAGGAGCAGATGCTGTAAAGACAGAAGCTACACGCATTTGGTTGCCCCTCTAAGAAGTCATGAGGAAGTCACTCTTCCTGTCAATAAGTTTGAGGAAACATCCAAAATTAGGGCATGGTCCTTCTTGGATCTTGCTTCACTAAATAATGCACTGCAATCCATTAAGTCTGACTCTCTGCTGGACCATCTACCCCCATGAAACTCAGACTTTTAGATGATTCCATTTTAACTGTCAATCTAAAGCTTCTTAATACCTCTCTGATTGAAGACAACATACCCCAGAATTGGAAGCACGCTCTGGTTCTCCCCCTCCTAAAAAAAGCTGAGTTGGACCCTTCCTGTTGGTCAAGTTTCTGTCCTATTTCCCTCCTTACTGTCTTTTCCTTAAATTTGGAAAAGCATGTTAACACACAACTTTCCACATTCATTGAGACCCAACAGCTTCTCCATCCTTGACAGTCCGGTTTCAGGGTGGCACACAGCATCGAGTCCGCTGTTCATGGGGTTACTGAATGTCTTAGACAACATATTGGACTCTGGAGGCATGGCTGCTTTCATTCTGCTTGACTTGAACGCTGCGTATGACACAGTGTCTCATTCTATTCTGACTGGCAGACTCGAGTCTTTAGGTATAGAAGGCTTGGCCTTGAAGTGGGTGATCTCCTTTTAAAGGATCACACCTTCCAGGTCTCGTCGGCCAATGCAAGATCTAAGACACTAGCCCTGGCCTTTGGCGTTCCTCAGGGATCCATTTTGAGCCCCTAGCTCTTTAACATCTATGTTCGTCCTTTAGCAGATGTAATTGAGATGTGTGGGCTTACTTTCTTTTCATATGATGATGACACTCAGATCATCTTTTTGTTATCAGCCACCTAACATTATGATACCTCATTGCTTCACTGGGACCTGAGGAATATCTTCTTATGGATGAACAACAATGCACTGAAGCTCAATGACGATGAAACCGAGGCCTTGGTTTTAGGACACAACCCTGATCTCTGGGGACCCAGCCACTGGCCCGACTCCCTTGGGCCCCTTCCCGTCTACTAAACGTCAAGAATCTCAGCTTTATTATTGATGATAAACTTTCCTTGAAACCACAGGTGTCTAAGGTTACTGCTATCTGTTATTCTGTCTTCAAGTGGCTGAAAAATATCTTTGGCTAATTCCCTTAGTGGCCCAGAGAACAGTTATTCTGGCTCTTGTCATATCCAGATTAGATTATGGCAATGTACTGTACCTGGATGCAAACATGGCCTAGCTCCCTTATATATCCAAGGACTGATGACTCCCTATGTGCCTAGGCATCTGCTGAGATCCTCCAGCTGTTCGTGATGCCCAGGTTTCGACAACACGCATAAAGGGATGCCTCTTTTCTTACCTAGGCCCTAAGTTGTGGAATTCCCTCCCAGCCACTCTTAGGAACTGCAACTCCTTACTTGTCTTTCGTAAAAATCTGAAAACTTGGCTTTTCTAGCTGTCTGCTGGGGCTCACTGTTATCTGCCTCTGTCCTGTGCCGGGAAACCCCTTGAGGTAGCTGCGTGCACTATAAGTCTGTTAAATACTCTGTCCTCTGGGAAGACTCCCGGCCCTGATGGGTTTCCAGTTGAGTTCTATTAGAGGCTCCACAATCTTCTGCTTCCTCACCTACTTGTAATGTATAAGGAGGCAGCGAATCACGGGGCATACTCTGCTGTGACAGACAAGGCCAAAATTATGCTGATTCCTAAACCGGGCCAGCTATTAGATCGATGCTCATACTGCCAGCGTATATCTCTTATCAATGCAGATGTGAAGGTGTTCGCATAGGTTTTGGCCAATTGATTGTACATGCTTTGTCCTATTTGGTCTATCCAGATTAATGAGGTTTGATGCCTGTCCGGGGCACAAGACATTGTATTCACTGCCCTTCAGCTTTGCTTTGGTGGGTTTGAGAACACCTTTGACATCGTGGACTAGTCCTTCCTGAGAGCTGGGTTGGAGCGGGACGGGCAAGAGCCTGTTTTCGTGCCTTTGTGTGTCTTCTGTACGTTGACCCTACTGCTCGGGTTCGGGTCAATTGTGCCTTCTCACTACCAATTTGTCCAACCGAACTATTTGCATGTGACCTGCATGACTCCCCTGTGGGTCCACTGAGTGGGGAGGGCTCTCAGACAAACAGTGCCAAATGCTCCCCTCTGATTGCGGGCTTCTTCCATGTAGTCTGATCCTGCCAGGGAATAGTTTTCTCTGGGAGAGGACGGGGGGGAGATTTCTGTGATTTTGGGCTGCAGCCTTGGTCTTACTACCAGGATGACGTTATTGGGGTTACTGGAGGATGTGGGTGGTCCTAGGATGGAGCTCATTTTCATTGGGGTGGTGATGCTGGTGGTCAAGTGAGAAATCACCCATAAATGGAGGTCCCTGACCCCTTCTACGGTGGTGGAGTGGTGGAGGGGGTAGACATGGGCGCTCAACAGGAGCAGCCCATCTACGAGGCCTGCGACTGCCCTCATAAGCATGATCTTGGGTGGGTGGTGGACTCACCATCGACTGGATGAAGGCATGGGCTGACTGGTATTGTTTGCCATTGAATATCGCCCATTTTTCTGTAATCTTTGCTGGTTTGATGGACTGCGGTCTTTTGTTTGTTTTGTTGTGCAATGTTCAACATCAATAAAAATTTAGTTATAAAAATCCTCACCATCAAAACCTCAGAAAATATCTAAAAGAAGAACTATGCCTAACTAGCCAGTGACAGAAGCCTGAAGGACATCTGAAAAACACTTGCATGGACTTGAACTTTTCTCCAAAAGTCTTATGACTGGGCTCCTGTTTAAAGTCTCAGGGTTACAAAAGGTAAGAAAAGAGCTCCATTCAGCCAAGAAGATTTGGCTGGCCCGTTTGAATGGACACCATTGGACTGTGTGGGAGCCCTGGAGTCAGGGACAGAAGAAGAGTGTTAAGGCTAATTACGAATGTATCTGCAATATGTACTGTAGTGTTATTCTAACCTTAGCATGAATTATCCCTTGATAACTGATGGAAAGCCTGGAAGGGAAGAAACATGCTTTATTGGATCTGGCCAACTAATTGTGAATAATTCAGAGACATGTACACTCCCTCTAAATCTGACAGGGAGTGATGAACAAAGTACTGGGAAAGATGAGTTCAAAGGAAACCACAAGAGTTCCGGTAATATGGTCTTTGATACATTGTCATGACATAAAAGACACTCTGATATCCTAATGCATGCTTCCCAACTGTTCAGGTGGTTTGCTGATGGCTGTAAGGCCATATTTTACTGATAATTCCCTGGAACTCGGAGAACCTTTTTTGGTAGAGTGTGTAGATTTACACACACAGAGACCTTTTTAGTACATACCGTCAACAGCAGAAGTTGTCAATCTGCTAAATTCTTGGAACTTAAAATCTGTTCACATTTCTTGGAGTGTGTAAGTGCACTCATCCTTTACTGGTTTAAAGACATTTTGTTTTACAGCACACGTATTGTGAAGATTTAGGTGCACTATATAATAAAGCTGTGGGGCCTTATCATGGAGTACACTCGCAAATACCGTACTGGGTCTAGTCAATCTCTTTTACTTAACTTTAGCTCATCCTTGGGTTGCTGTGGCTGTGTGCAGTAAGGATTGGCAAAGGAACTTAGGGGGATATTTATTAGGGGAGGGCAGAGTTCGCGGAGTCTCAATACGCGGAATTCTATGAAGTCGCAAAAAAAACTCTGCCGCGCTACGCGGAGTTCTGTGTTTGGGCGGAGTTTGCCAGCACGCCCATTCGCATTGCATTGGGAAAGCAGAGTGCATCCGCGAACTCCAAAATCGCGTGGGAATGGCGCTACATGGTCCTGAAGTGTGCTCGCATTCTAAATCACTCGAGAACAGCACCACGCGGTCCACATGTGCACAGCCAACTTGTATTTCTGCTCTCTGTTATGGTGCTAGGCCTAATTTTTTATCTCTTGTTAATCTTTGTCACCCTCCTCCTTTATTACATTTCTGCCCCAAATTTTTACTTTTTACAATAGTGTGTATCTTTGTGTTTGTGTATTTTACGTTTTTGCTTACATTTTTGCCTGTTTTTGTGACTTTATGACTTAGTGTAATTCACCCCACTTCTTCCCTTATATCTTTTTCTTTACTTTCCCTTCCTTTCCCATCTTAGTTTATTTGATTTCCCCACCCAGCGCCATGGCAGAGGGGCAGCTTCCATGCGGGCGGCGCCGCCGCCCAGGTGTCCAGCCCCAGATGATCTTTGAAGAAAAGGAGGTGGCAGCACTAGTTTTTTTATGCAGCGCCACCTCCCTTCTATGCTGGCAGCAGGTGGCAGGCCCGGTAGCGGCTACTCCTTGCAGAACCATCGACGGCGCTGAGGGGCAGTGCGCCGTGCATGCGGCTCCAGCGAGGTTTGGCGCACCACCCAGAAGATGAGGCACCACTGGGCCGACATTCTCGACAGGGAGCAGGACCTGCTTGACCTGCTAGGTGTCAAGATTCTGGGGCTCGGTGAGTATTAATTATTTGTTGTGTTTGTGTTCCACAATGCTTAAAAAAATCCGAATAGCATGCTGCTCACACTCAGAAGTAAGTTATGTGTTTAGTTGAGTTTACGCTGGTATATTATTATTATTATTGTGTGATCCAGTTTCCAGTTTCTGCTAGGCAGGTGCCGCTACCTAATCGCATTCATCAGGCGCTTGCTTTGGCTGATTAATAAAGGAGCCATTGCAGACTGTTTCTTCTGTCACTATAGTGAATCACTGAGTAGCGCATTCTCTCTGTGACTTTGTTTATGTAGCACGTACAGTTCCAGGTTATTTATTTAATTGAATTCACAGCGATGATGTTAAGCATGCATCTATGCATTTCAAAAAAAGGAGAGTGAGCTGGCTCATCAAAGGTGTTGAGAAGTGGGAATAAAATAAAATCAAAGATCATTAACTGCAATATGTAGTTTTTGTTAAGGAGATTTGGAATGTGGATTTAACAACAGTCGATAGACTTGAGTCAAAAGAAACTAGTAGTACTATAGGTGATCTGTTTTAGCAACAGCATTTGCTTTTCATAAAACATTTTTGGGAGACTATTATCAGAATCACTAATCTATTTTTATTTATCTTCTTTATTTCTTTCATCAGCACCCAAGGGGAAGAAGAGGGACGATTCGGAGGGTCCGGGGCAAGCTGGTCAGCCAGCACCGACCACCAGCGCTGCTGCCGAGGGCTCTGCAAATCCCAGTAAGTCCTTTTATGATTGTTGTGGACTTCTTACAGAAGAAAGGACCGCAAATCTTGCGGTATATTTTGTCTATTGGAACATTGGTGCTATCTATTGTGATTCGTGAAGATTCAGATAGCAGGCCCAAGTAAGCTAGTATTTTAAACAAAAAAAATCATCATGTATGTTTGTTCAGAAGGCTTTCCTTTTCCTGCTTATGCCTAGCTCCAAAACACTTCAGTTCACAAAACAGTGGCCATGGTCATCATGGACCACCACACCCCCCACTCAGTGTAGACTGCTGCAGACCCGTTCATATATTGTTACAGTACACCACCAGTTTCCAATGACAGGGCAGCAAGGCTGGAAAAAAGTATGAGATCCCACTCACATTGCATTTGCCACCCAACCCTATAGGTTTTTCATTGAGCGTTATTCCATGCCTGGCTTGTCTAACTTTGTGAACCAACCAATCAAATGTCCAAAGTGATATTTGAAAGATGCGTTCTAACTGAGCTGTAGTTCTGAAAGACTGTTGTGTTTGGGTTTACGTATCTGGGATCTAAAGAAAACTATGTGTAATGTTTTATATTCAAGCCACACAGAACATCGGTGATGCCGTCTCCAGTGCTGCTGCAAGAGGAGACAGCGATGGCTCAGTTCTTGCAGGGGAAGAAGCAGCAGCAGGGACGGGCACTGGTAAGTCACATATTTCTTGCAATTACTATGCTCACTAGCTATTGCCATAGCGTCGCTCATCGTAATCACCAAAAATGACTGTGAGGTGAAACCCCCCCACCAGCTTTTCCAGACACAGGGGTGGGTGAGTTGTTAAGGACTCTTCTATCTGCAAACAGTGGCAGCCGACATGGCTCGTCGGTGGCGGGTTAGGCGCGGGGTGTCGGGGGGTGTCGTGCAGGCAGTGGGAGATTAGGGATTGGAATTATTTTTAAAAAGCCTTACCTTGAGGCCGGGTACAGCATCTTCTCTGATCCTGCTCTCCTGTCTCCTTCTCTGACAGGAACAGGAAGCAGGTACCCAGGCTCTATCCCCTAAGCCAATCACGACTCTGCAATGGAGCATTGTGATTGGTCTGGGCGCCGTGACAAGGCGCTTAGCCAGGGGCTGTAGGGGTGGGCATGTTCTCCATGCAGGCTGTGATGCAGCCTGCATGGAGAAGGGGAACGTGTGCATGACTGGTTTGGGCGGCCCGAGAGGGCCGACCAAACAGTCTTTGCACACTTAGGAGTGGGCAAACCACTCCTCCCCTGCCCTGATCCAAGAGCAGAGCAGCCCCACCCACTCACCCACCCGCAAAGCAGCATGAAGCAGCCTAAAATGATAGCGCAAAGTTATTATCATTTTATGTTTCTGATTCCCACTACTTTAAAGCAGTGGGGTGACACTCCTTTGCGTCCCTGTCTGCAAATGCAGCAAAATCTCACATAACACGCTTTGATGGCTTGAGGGAGACATGAAAGAACAGAAGGCAACTTAAAGTAAAAGAAATGGTATATGAGTGAAAGGGTGGGTGGGCCATTCTTGGCATATGCCACATTTAATCATGCGATACCCATGTGAAGTGATTCCAGAACATATATTATAGTTTCCCATAACAGATGAATTTACACTTGTTCAGATTTTTCGCTTGTGAATTGAACCACGAGTGAATAAGCCAAAGATGATGAATCGATGATCAGTGTAGTGGCCCCTCTATTATATAGAAAAAATCTCTACCCTACCTATCTAACCCCTTTACCCTACCCCTTCAGTAATGAGAAAATCAAGTTCCCTTTCCATGGTTCTTGCCCAGCCAATGAATTTGTTGGATACATGATGGTGGGCACAGCCACAGAGTAACGTGGGAGTAAGCTCATGATTGATATCAAGTTTGGCATATGGGATACACAGTGACTAATGTACCAATTAAAATCTATATAATCCATTCCTTTACCTGTAGTGCAGTCCATTACATTCAGTTTCCTCAACGTCTACTTATGGCAGACAGGATAATATATTAATATCCGCATTTCATACAAGAGGTGTGTGGCTGACGTAATATCTTATTTATTATTCATCATCCTCTTTGGAGACAGGGTAGAAAGAGAAATGCATTTGGCGAAGAGCAGGGCCATTGGAATTAGATAATTGTCAACTACAGCTGCAGCCAGTAGCAAACTAGCAGAGGCGCTGGATAGCAATGAGCATGGCTTCATTATTTTAGCACCCCACACAACTTGTACTCCATAATCCTGTGATGTTTTTCTCTGTCAGTCTGCCTGTTACTTTTCTGCCACACAGTCACTGCTTTTTTATGTTTGGCAACACATGTGGGTAAAAGAAAACATAAAATTGGCCTTGTGATTCTCCTAATCATAATCATCACATCAAATACATTTCAATAGCCCTAGGGGACCAGCAATGTACTGCTACTCTGCCATGCTGGTATTTAAAACAATTGTTTGCAAAGAGCATTATTTACAATTTCTTTTTCTCAATATAGCTACTCCTGCTGGTCCAGCCAGACCACCTGACAGGCAGGAGAGAGCAGCCCGTTTGCGGCGGCAGAGGCGGGAGCGTATCCATCTCGAATACATGTGGCTAGGGTTCCTGGAAGAGGAGGAGACCAATGCTCAGCTCCCGGGCCCCAGTGCAGCCGGTCCCCCTCAGCCTCCAGTCTCCCGGCCATCCCATCACCGGCGCCGCCACCAGCCAACTGCTGCCACCCCCACCAGAATGGCAACAGGCCATTGCTGCGCCGCATCCTGCAGCAGCTGGATACTATTGAGGGCCGGCTCACCTCAATGGAGGAGATCATGGACCAGCTCTGGACCGACATCCATGATGTCCTCTTCTAACCCCTTTTTAATATTTTGTTTTGGTGGGAGAGATTTGTTGTTTGTTGAGGCTGGGTGGAGATGGTCATAAGGGAGTTGGGCATGGAAGTCTAGAGACTTTGATGAACATTTTGAGTTTTGGGGCTAGGGTCAGTTTTGTTTGAGAGAGGGGTGGGCATGTTGTTTGGGTTGAGAGGGTGGGTTGCTTTGTAAATAAGTAAAAAGGGGAATATTTTTTATAATCTAAATTTATGCTTGAAGTAGCTAATTTTACTTTTACTTTGCACTTCAAGTAGTTTTACGTAGCCTGTTTATGTGCTTGTAACTTAAGACAAGAGATATCGTAGCTCTTAGTTATAGAGTCTAGGCTGATTCTTCTCAAACTATCTTGACCATTATGGGGAATGCTGCCATGATGAGATGACCTAGGCTATATTGTGTCAAGGGTGTGAACTATCTAGATAGAAAACAGTTGCAGTTAATTTATTTCTTACTAAGTTAAATCACAGCCATACTAATTGTCTTAACTGAATATACGTGCAGCAATAACAGGGGAGGCATCACAACTTCACAAGTGAGGTCCCACTTCCAGTTCCATCCAGGTGAGATCCAACTGTAGGATTGTTCTGAATGATTGATTGATGATTATCCATTGTAGGCAACTAAATGGAAGTAGAGAGACTGAGTAAGTGGGCTATGTATATTTATCAAATACTTACAAACAATTGATACCACCTGAATAGTACATGATGATGATGACACAATGAGAGTTCCTGATTGTGCTATAATAGAAAAAATAGCAATACTAGTAAGTTTTGGCTAATTTGAAGCAAGCAGTATTGTTTGTGAAATCCACAAGGTATCAAAAATTGACTCAAAGTCTGGAGTCGACAAGCTTAGGTTAGGCATTTACGGTTAGTGATGATGATGCTGACAACTGATGTTATTCATTCTATATCTAAAAAACTATGAATCATTTTTAATGCATGGGTTGGTAATGGGCTGTGTGGGCTACTGCTTTGAAGATTCTACTGTAAGTTGGTGTTGCTTTCACCACATCCGCCCTACCAAGTGTGTGATCCCTTGATGGTGTAATTTTAAGCCACAGCTCAATAAATCACACAGATCGGGGGAAGAGGTTTAGGGGTTTGATGAATGGATGGGTAATGGGATTTTGACAAAGACAAACACTACAACACAAGGCCAACATTCATCTGGGCAATAAGCAGCAGCACATCATTCGCCATCAATCTGTTGTTAGAAGGAAATAAAGGAATGAGTATGACAATCAATCAATCAATCATGTCACTTATAAAGCGCACTACATACCCGCGAGGGTCTCAAGGCGCTGGGGGAAGAGGGGGGTGGTGCTGCTACTGATCGAAGAGCCAGGTCTTGAGGAGTCTTCTGAAGGCCAGTAGGTCTTGGGTCTGTCGGAGGTTGGTGGGGAGGGTGTTCCAGGTCTTGGCGGCGAGGTGGGAGAAGGATCTGCCGCCGGCGGTCGTTTTCCGGATGCGGGGGACTGTGGTGAGGGCGAGGCTGGTCGAGCGGAGCTGGCGGGTGGGGGTGTAGAAGCTGAGTCGTCTGTTGAGGTAGGCTGGTCCGGAGTTGTGGAGTGCTTTGTGTGCGTGGGTGAGGAGCTTGAAGGTTATCCTCTTGTTGACAGGGAGCCAGTGCAGGTCTCTCAGGTGGGGTGTGATGTGGCTGCGTCAGGGGATGTCGAGGATAAGACGTGCAGAGGCGTTCTGGATGCGTTGCAGCCGTCTCAGGAGCTTAGCCGTCGTTCCTGCGTGAGAGGGCGTTTCCGTAGTCCAACCTGCTGGTGACGAGGGCCTGGGTGACTGTTTTTCTTGTTTCGGTGGGGATCCACTTGAAGATCCTGCGGAGCATTCGGAGGATGTTGAAGCAGGATGAGGAAACGGCGTTGACCTGCTTAGTCATGGAGAGGGTGGGGTCGAGGATGACCCCTAGGTTGCGTACGTGGTCGGTGGGTGGCGGGGCTGTTCCCAGTGATGTTGGCCACCAGGAGTCGTCCCAGGCTGAAGGGTTGGAACCAAGGATGAGGACCTCCGTCTTGTCCGAGTTCAGCTTCAGGCGGCTGGTCCTCATCCATTCGGCGACGGCCTTCATTCCTTCGTGGAGGTGGGCTTTGGCGGTGTGAGGGTCTTTGGTGAGGGAGAGGATCAGCTGGGTGTCGTCGGCGTAGGAGATGATGTTGAGGTTGTGCTGTCGGGCGACGTGGGCGAGGGGTGCCATGTAGATGTTGAACAGCGTTGGGCTGAGGGAGGAGCCTTGGGGTGCGCCGCAGATGATCTTGGTGGCCTTGGATCGGAAGGGGCGAGGCGGATGCTTTGTGTTCTGCCTGAAAGGAAGGATGTGGTCCAGTCCAGGGCCTTCTCTTGGATCCCGGCATCGTGAAGGCGTGTTCGTAGTGTGTGGTGGCAGACCGTGTCGAAGGCGGCTGATAGGTCCAGGAGGATGAGGGCTGCTGTTTCTCCGTTGTCTAGCAGGGTCCTGATGTCATCGGTGGCGGCGATGAGGGCGGTTTCGGTGCTGTGGTTGCTGCGGAAGCCGGACTGGGAAGGGTCCAGGATGTTGTTCTCCTCGAGGTAGCGGGTCAGTTGTTTGTTGATGATTTTCTCGGTGACCTTCGCGGGGAACGGGAGCAGAGAGATGGGTCGGAAGTTCTTGAGGTCCTTGGGGTCTGCCTTGGGTTTCTTGAGTAAGGCGGTGAGCTCGGCGTGCTTCCAGCTTTCCGGGAAGGTTGCTGTCTCGAAGGAGATGTTGATTATTTTCCGGAGATGGGGCGCGATGGCTGTACTGGCTTTGTTGAAGATGTGGTGAGGGCACGGGTCTAGCGGTGAACCGGAGTGGATGGTGTTCATGATCTCGCTGGTGTCCTCGTCGTTGATGTTGGTCCAGGAGAGCAGGCGGTTGGTGGTTGTGGGGGCAGTGGTCTCGGTGGTTGCCGGGGCGGTCGTGGTGTTGAAGCTGTCGTGGATGTCAGCGATTTTGCGGTGGAAGGAGGTGGCCAGTGAGTCGCACAGGTCTTGCAGAGTACAGATACATGCATTGCAAACAGTCCTTCTGCCCCGGGCCGAGACCCAATTTACCTAATATCCAAATGTTTTGTCTTCTAGGTTAGGTAGTGAACCCACCCACCCACTTTTCTTAGTTAATGTGATTGTTAAAAGAAAAATGATACTGTATTGCAAAATTGGGTGGTGCATCTGCATTCTCCTCGGGAATGTCCACTCTTTGTGGCCTCTCTGTACTGGTCCGATAGGTAAGCAGGAGTGTTGTTGAGCTCATCTAGCTTTCGCCTTTCGTTCGTGAAGGAGACTAGAAGAAGGCCTGCGGATTGTAAAAGAGAAACTATATTTTAGAGTCGAAGAGATGGACAGAAGGAAGGTCAGCTTCATGAGGAGTGTATCAAGATGAGAAGACTCAGAGGAAGAGCAAAAAAACAAGAGGGGGCACTCAGTGTTTCACTTTTGCCACGATTCCAACACACACACACACAGATCATCATTTCACAAACACAGCTCTCTCCATTCCAAATAGCAGAGTAGTACTAGGCCTCAGACTCTTGGTTTACCTTTGAACTGAAGCCAATACTCAATAACTTCTTGCTTCTTGCTGTGTGTTGATGAAGTAGTCCTGCAGCTCCCAGTCCCACCCTGAGCTCTTCTTCCATGATACTCCTCCAGTCCTGAGTGACTCCGAGTAACCCCGTACCAGAACCAGACCAGTCATCATCATCATCATGAATCTCGAGGACCAGAGCAAGATAGACATGGAGTGCAGTGCACTGCTGTTGAAGAACAAGTAGAGAATGAAACGGAATTGCAGTATTTTGCATAGGTTTTTGTTTGATAAATAAATTGACTGTTCTTGTGTCTCAAGAACCAGAAAAAAAGGAGAACAGCCCTGGAATTAATTAAATCTGGCTAAGTGTGAAAGGCTGATCATCACCTACAGGGAAAATAAAATAGGCGTCCATCACTCAAGCCCCAAACAATGCAAATCAATAATCAATTTCCCATATTACAGTTTAACACACAACCTCCCTGAGTGTCTGCCACCACATGAATCATCAATCAATTTAAATCATCACTCACTCAATCAGTCCCTCACCATTGCAATAGTTGAAGTTACGTCATCCTAGTCAAGCACGGGTAGTTTAAGTATTGCGTATTCAATCATCTTTGAAGGTGGAAACACATTGGAATTTAGTATTGGCAGGCAGTCCTGTCATAATAAATGATTTTATGGGGCAGCCGTTCTAGTACTAAGTGATACAAAAAGGGATAGGCATTAGGCAATAGGCATGCAAGGGGGCAGGCATTGTCCCCAATGTCATGAAGGAATTTTGGAGGATTCTTCAATGCACATTGGTCCAACTGCAATCTAGCAATACATATGTGACTCATAAAAAAATGTGGGGCAGCATAAATCTGACACAAAAATAATAATGTTCCCCTAGCTATTTTTTTTTTTTAAACTTGCAAAGAAAAAACTAAGTTCAATGAGAAAACTTGAAAAGTTCTATGGGGCACGGGCATACTTAGTCCGGGAAGTAGAGTTTGTCCTCATACTCAGGTGGTTCACCCAGAAGTTGGTCAGCTAACACATTTGATTCATTTTCAAACCAATCACCCTCTTCCTCCCCCTGTGCTGCTGTTTCAGGAACGGTGTAATTGTGTGGTATACAATGTTGGTTCATTTTGATCATAGTCAATCTCTCCACATTTTGAGGCGAGAGACTGGTCCTTCTCACTGTGACGACCGTACCAGCTGCACTGAACACATGTTCAGCAGACACATTGGCAACAGGACAAGCCAGATACTTTATTGCCAGCCTGCTGAGCTCTGGCCTTTGGTGCATCTTTACATACCAATATATAAATGGATTTTGATCCACATAGACCTCTTTTGGATCATCTAGATACTCCTGGAACCTCCTGTGGATGGTCATTGGTGCTGCCACTTGCTCTACCTGTTTGCCTTCGCCTCTGCACTTGACTTGAGCCCTACCAATTTAAACCAATACAATGCAGAGGTTGGGTCTGGCCCTTCTTTTACTGTTGTTGCCTGTGTTCTGGTTGATGTTGTTGTTGGCTGCTGTGAGACAAGACTGCCCTCTCTGGAAGTTGAAGGCGGCACCCCAGAACTGGGGGGTGGGACTCGAAGTTCCAGCCATTGTTCTTCCAAGTCTCCGGCTTGCTCTACAATCCACCTCTTGTATTTTAAAACATCCCCTTCAGAAAAAGGGATGAAAGTGGGCAGAATTTTTTTGTACAGTGGATCAAGTAGTGTGGCACATATGTACTCTTTGGACTCGATGATGTCATGTTGCAGCCTTATATTAGAAGCCAAGCACAGGACTAAGCTCTCAACCAAGGCATGTGCTTCGGTGTTTTCATTCATACCTGCTGGGGCGAACCTTTCAGACGCCTTCTTTACCTGGTCTTGTAGGAGATGCAGCAATGGGATAGCTTGGTCCATCATACTGTCCCCCTTGCTAACTTCCCGCATAAAAACCTCAAAAGGGAGTGGCATCTGCGTCAGGCATTTGACTAGGACCCATTTGTCCAAAACCATGGTCATAGCTTTCCCAACTGGATCCTCTCCTCTTTGACTGACATAGTCATTGATCTATTTGTACTGCTCAAACAGATGTTGCAGCATGTAAAAGATGGAGTTCCAACGTGTTGGCACCGCCTGTATCAGGGCTTTAACTGGTGCTCTATTGTTACGCTGAATAATCTGCAGCTGTTTCTGGGATTTAAAGGGAATGCCTGAAATGGGTGCAGATTCTTCTGCAGGTGGTCAGTATATTGTTGACTTTGTCTTCCTTTTTGAGGAAGTCTTGCACCACCAGGTTGATGCAATGGGCCAATTCAGGACCCTGAAATAGCCTCTGTTATATATGGCTTTGACTATGTTACCACCATTATCCGTGGCAACAAATCCAATTCTAAGACCTCTGGGTCACAGCCATTCATACACCTCGCTGTTAAATACCTCCAAGATGTTTACAGCTGTATGTGATTTCTCCATGGCAAACATGGCCACTGCTGCATGCTGCAGAATGCTCTTAAAACTTTCTTGAGGGCCAAGACCTGAAGATATCTTTTGCTTTACCCCTGCAAAAGTGATCCAGTGTGCAGTGATGCACATGTAAACAGTCACCTGGCAACTGGTCCACATGTCTACCCTCAGGTGGATGGTGTGAACAACACTTTGCTGCAAAGCTTGTACAACCAACTGCAGCACATCTGATGCAGCGCTGGAACAGCCACTCTGCCAAAATATGTCCTACTTGGTACCTTCCATTTTGGGCAGATGGCTTCCACAAATTCTAAAAATCCCAGTCCTTCCACTAATGAAAAAGGGATGAGGTCCAGCGCTAACATTTTTGCCAGCTTCCCATTGTACAAACGTGCGGTTGGGTGATTTCGCTCGTAGGGCCCCTCCAGCCTAAACATGCCCGTAATAGTAGCTTGGATTTTCTTCTTTTCTTGGGGTACTGACACAGGTGTCTTTTGAGAAGTAGATGCTAGTGGTAGACTCAATGTGCGTTGTGGTGGTTGGGCAGTCACTGTATGCTGCAGTGTCTCCATCATCTCACTCATAGTCTTCTTGTGCCATTGTGAAGTCGCTGAGGTGGGTGATTCTTCTGGCACTGCTGGGGACAGGGCTGCTTTGAGTGAAGATGTCAGCCTCTTCTTCGTCATCATCACCTTCTGCCATGATTGGACTTGTAGCTGATGTTCCCTGGCTCTCCCCAACACCACAACCACGTTAAGCAATTTTTTAAAGGTGCTCCTCCCACTTGATTGTGTGGTGTTTTTTTCATATGGGTCGTCTAGCCTCCAGTACCATAATGTGTACCAGGCTTACCTTGGCAAACATTTGTGTGGAAAATGCTGCAAACTTCAATGTGCTCCCCCTCTGTGCTAACTGTAAAAAAGTCCCAAACTGGGGAGAAGTTCTTTTTTACCAGCCCACTGCCAATGCTTGAAGACAAACTGGAGGTAGGTTGCCATGTCATCGATTGCCTCTCTGCTTGTCCTAAGGCAAGGTTTGGTGCTGGTCTCAGCTGGGGCTTTGCAAATGTGGGAGCTGGTGGCGGTGCTACTTGTTCCGCAGCCCTCAGAACTGGTTAGATAGCAATGTCAGATTCCTCTGTGTCACCTTCCACCATGACTACCTCGTCCTCGTCATCCTCCTCTTCATCCCCTTCCATAAGTTTAAGTCTTTTGGGAACTTTTCTTTTCCCTTGCCTCTCTTATTGTCTCCTGGTCTCTGTTGGGATCCACTCCATGTCCTTATCATAATCATCATAAGTAGTGCTGCTTGAAGAAGATGGTGCTGCAGTATCCTTCCTTTTCCTTGCTGGAGATTTGGGAGCCAATGATTCTAAAAGAGGAGGTTCAACTTTTTGATCTGAAGGAAGCTCAACCTCCTGTTAGGATCCAACATCAGAAAAAACAATTGCTGGCTGCGGCTGCAGTCCACTCTGCTGTGTTTCCTGAAAAGATTGTGTACTACTTTTCTAAAGGGACAAATCCAATTCAAGACTGCTTCTCATCGGTGTCTACATGATTGCACTGGCTGCCTCACTGACAGGCATGGTCCTGGGCTTAGGTTAGGGAGGTGAAGCTGTTGTTGTGGAGCTCAGCTTGCTCACCCGAGGCCAGTGCGTCAGGCACAACTTTCCTGAAAAAGGTTGCGGTCAGCATGCCAGTGGTGGAAATCTGCTTCTTCTGCTTCCCACTAGCCACTTTCTTGGCAGCACCTTTCTTTGGGCCATCTTGAAGCTGTCAGTTGGCAGTGGCACTTAGCTTCACAACAAGCTGAAGAGATGACTGTGTTGCATAGTCAGTCACGCATCACGTTGTGCACAGGCCTTCTGTCTGGTAGTACTATGGGTGATGACTCTTCTCTTGTGAACCTAAAAGCAAAAAAACAAGAAAAACATCAATGAAATGTGGCATTGTGGAAAAGGTGTGGCGCAGCGGCCAGGGCAACTGACGCTGGAACCCGGGGGCTCATGGTTCGATCTCCGGTGCCGGCGGCAGATCAGCCCAGCACCATGTGACTCTGGGCAATAGCTCGCTTAATCTTCCCGAGGGCCCCCAATGCCTTGACACCTTCGGGTAATTGTTCACGCTTTTACAAATACTGGACATTGTTGCAGTTCAGGAAGTAGTATAAACAAAAAACAACATTCAGTGTGGTTACTTAAGTTATTATAAATAATTCACAATAGTATACAGTGTTCCTTCCTAAAACGGAAAACTACACCAACATAAACTTTCATGGTGACTGTACACTCAGGCAAGATTAGAAAGAGCAACAACAATAAAACAATACAGCTGTAACTGTTTGCTTTATGTGGCACGCAGGGAGGTGCAGCTGACAAATGCATTGACAATTGAAAAATTCTTACACAATGATTGCTGTTGGGAACCTATAGCAGACATGGGGTTGATTCGTTAATGCCAGATGCTATGAAAATGGTTAAAAAAAAAATTACAAAATAATAATAAACAGATTAAAAAAAAAATGAAAAAAAAAAAAGTAAGAAAATTATGAATAAGTGACATTATCCTCAAGCACATCATTTGTTTTCTTTATTAAACTGCTATCTCATTGCTCAACCATCCATGCAAGCATGTGGCAAAGGGCCACACAGGCTGGACACACAAAATGGCTGCCTGCCATTGCCACATGGTCATCAACAAAAACAACACAGAGCAGAAAGGCATTGGGAGCAAAGAGAAGACATGCAGGTCTATGGCAAAAGCACACTGGCTACGTACACAAAATGGCCACCAACCAACCACATGGTGAACCAGCAAGCAAGGAGGCATGGCCGCAACATAATGATAGAAGAACAAAACATGTAAACCTGTGGCAAAAGCACACTGGCTGGATACACAAAATGGCCGTCAGCCACATGGTCACAACAACAACAACCAGCAAGGGAGCATGGCCACAAACAAAGAAGAAATGCAGGCCTATGGGGAAATCATACTGGCTGGCTACACAAAATGACCACCAGCCACATGGTCACAACAACAACCAGCAAGGGGGCATGGCGACAAACAAAGAAGAAATGTAGGCCTATGGGGAAAGCACACTGGCTGGCTACGCAAAATGGCCACCAGCCATATGGTCACAACAACAACCAGCAAGGGGGTATGGCCACAAAGATGAAATGGAGGCCTATGGGGAAAGCACACTGGCTGGCTACAAAAAATGGCTGCCAGCCACATGGTCTGACAACAACAACCATCAAGGGGGCATGGCTACAAAAAAAGAAGAAAAGCAGGCCTGTGGGGAAAGCACACTGGATGGCTACACAAAATGTCTGCCAGCCACATGGTCACAACAGCAACAACAAGCAGGAGGCCTGTATAGCAAAGAACACATGCAGTCCTAGGGTGGACACCGACTATACAAAATGGCCCCTGGCCACATGGCATACTGATTCTTGAACAACAAAGGCAAATAGTGGCCTATGCCAAACACACATGCATACACGCACACACACATACACACAGTGGCCAGACAAAAGAGGCATGGTAACACAGAGAACACAGCATTAATTCAGCAATGCCAAAAACGAAAATTAACAGGGCTAAAAATGTTCACAACAACACACATCCTCCAAATGCAATACCCCACCTAAACACTGTTTGCATGGAAAAACCACAAAAATCCACATTTTGTATTTTAATCCAATGCCATCAATGGCCTAAATGATGTTTAAATTGTACAGGCACCACAGAAATAATTGTTTCATGCACCCATGAATAGTACAGGGCCTACTTGCTGGAAAGCTCATTAGCAAACTAGGCCACATAGTGAATTAATTAAATCAATCTATATTGCAAACTTATTAAAAAACATGGAGAGATGTATTGAACTGTGCAACATTTTTCCTTTACAAAAGAAGATAAATGCCATGCACAAAAAAACTCGGCCCCTACTAAAACAACACACTTATACACCAGTTTTTCAACTTACTTGTGATATCTCAAAAACAAAGTCCTTAAATCCAATGGTATATATGCAGCAGACAAGGAGAGTGATCCTTCCAGCTCCAAATCCCAATGAAAAGTGACCAGAAGAGGGACAAAGCACTGGGAGGAACCTGCCGGACAGGTATAGGAAACTCTGGGGCACTTCCTTATTGTTTAAAAAAAGTTTTAAAAAATGGCTTCTCGCACAAAAAAACCCAACTCCAACGGCCAGTCTGAGACAAAAATCCACTCCAAATGACTTTCAGCTGAATTTTCAAGAGGGAAAAGATGCTCGACCGCTCCATTTGCGATCACGATCGGCTCTAAGAATGCTAGATTGGTGCTGTTGTGGCCAGAAGTTGTGCGTGTGAGGGCAAAGTCTCGCAAGAGCTCTCTTGTGGTGTGAGAAGTCTTGCACGCGCTCGCAAGAGGCCTGAGAATCTTGGGGCTCGCGGTTGAGCACCAAAAGAAAACTCGAACGCTTGAATAGAAAAAAACTCCGCTTTGTGCCCGAATGGCGGAATTCAGGAATTCAGCGTTCCTCCACAGAGCGCGCAGTGTCTGAATTGCACAAACTCCACGAGCAGAGTAGAGTTTACCACTCATGGTTAATATTTATGAGTCGTTGCACAACCGGAGCGTCACTTTTTGTAGGACGCAACCTACAAAGGCGCAAACCTTGATATTCATGTCTATGACGCCACACAAATCAACTTTGCATGGCTTTGAATGGCCTCATAGATCGGAAGTAAGGCAGCGCAAATCGCTGCTTTGCCTTACTCTGCGCTTCCTTGGGCATTGCAGTGGTTGTTCCCACGCAACATCCATGGATTTTGAAAACTTCCCCAGATATGCAAAACTATGTAAACCAGGGTATGAACCAAAACCTTACACCTCCTCAGGTGAGGCGTAACGAGGGGAAATAACTTTATTTCTCTTTGTTTATTCCTTTCTATTTGTGCTGCATTTTGCAGTACACCTAAAAAGAGGAAAAAGCCTGCCAGGATTGTTTCTGTGCAGGAAGGTGCCCCTTCCTGCACAAAAACAATCCTGTAGACAACACAGGTACCCTTGCACCATGGTGCAAGGGTGCCTGCATTGGAGCTAGGCTGCCAAAATAGCTCCAGCGCAGGTGAAAAGGACAGAAATGCACCCTGTTGGATAAATACGGTGCATTCCTGCCCTTTCACTTTGACGTAGGGCAGTGAAGCAAGGGGACCCTATACCAAAACCCCAGAAATGAGGGTGTTAGAATAAAGCATTTAACAGCACCAAACAACAAAATAAGAATGTCACACACCAATAAAAAGACACAATGATAATTTATAACAATAGAACATATTTTTATGTATTTTTAGGGACCTTGATCATCAAGATCCACGGTAGGGTTCCAGAGATACAGATTTTAGATGTTTTCATCACTCATAAATGCAACTGTAAACAAACATTGGTCAACAAAAAGTTTGCAAAATTTTGCAAAATTTTGAAAGAGTTATTGCGGGTACTACAGTCTGGGTTGGGTGACCAAATCCGGCAGGAAAAAGGTCTTGGGACCAGAGAAGATACTTTGGACAGTTACCAAGCCGCCAGAACATTTTAAGGGAAGTTTCTAAATTTACAGGATGACCACCATAGATTCAACGGAGTGGTCCTGATGCTGAGGATATACGCTGATGCTGAAAGGATGCTCCGGTTGTGGTACAATAGACAGTGTCTCTGTGTTGGTCCCTCGGTCCATGGGTGATGCAGGGTCACAGAGATCAGGGTCCCTCAAAGTCCTCCATGTTGCAGTATCAGGCCAGCCTATTCTGAGCTACTGGTCTCCTTGCACCGCAGGTGGGTCAAAGTACTTACGTAGGGGCTGGTGTCTCTTGAGTATGATGAATCAGGGCTTTGATAGCACTCCCATGTCTGGCAGAGAAGGGTGCAAATTTTGGCTATCTCATATTTGTCCTTTTGTGCACCCAGCGACTGGTAGTGGCAAGATTTCTGCTGTGGCTACCAACTTGTCGGTTTGGGCTTCTTCAGCTCTTGTGTCCATGGAGCTGTTTCCAGGGGATCAGCCAACTGATCCTTGGAGTCACTGCTGTAGGTTGGGACTGGGAATCAACTTTTCCCCAAGTCAGGAGCCACAGGCATAGTCCAAACTTTGCTAGCCCACATAGCTGCATGTGCAGTCCTTCCAATAGTGCATCCTCTCATTCTGCACTTTCAAGGGCAGCAGGGCAAGTCTTCTTCAGTCTTCTCTTTGATTCCAGCATGATCTGGGGGGCAGGGTGCTAGATGTGCCACATTTATCCAAAGAAAGAGTCCAGAGATGACCACACGGTCATTAGCAATGGGCTACTCCGTCCCCTCCTACCTAGTGACATGCTTCCAACAATGTGTGACATCTAGGTATCCCAGAGTGCCTTATTCTTGCCCCTTTTAAAATGGCACAAATCTTCCTTGGTCGTCAGTAGCATGGTACCCCACCCTAGAGATGTGGCTACTAGTGGGCTACACAGCCACAGGAAGCCGGTTTGGGGATGGCTTTTGCTTCTCTGTTTCCTAAATGTCTGCAGGAACAAAAGACATCCTGCCTCAAGGGTCTTGTTGCAGTCAGCCCTTCAAAGGAAGCTTCCCCTTTGAAACTCACCTTTTGGGCTAACACCCTCAATGGCCATCCTGGGAGAGGAGGTAGCACCTCGCTCTGTGGGAACTGTCTTTGTTTCTGGGCCAGGGAGCCATTCGCACGTCTCCCCAGGTGGGCAGAAAGCTGTCTGCGTGCCAGGGCCTTTGTGAGGTCGGTGGACTAACTGGATTGCAGAGTCGCAACTTTCTAAAAGTTGCTTTCTTTAATAGTGATATTAAATGCCACCTGGGCATCAGGTGACGTTTAATGCTATGATTATTTTGATACCTTTCTTGACCCACCAGGTAGTCCCATTCAGAGTTTAGCCAGACTGGGATGCCAGTCGGTAACCCTGTGTTAGCCAATGGGGTTACTAACGTTTTCACAGCAAAGCAACAATTTGAAAGTGTTTCTGTTAAGACATATGAAAAATATATCTCCTATTTAATAATATTTAGCTACCTGTCAAAGGGCTCCTTAGGCCTTCTTTAGAGGAGACTTACATATAATATTAAGGGATGTGGGAACTTTGACATTAGTTGTAATGGTAAAGTCGAAGTAGCAGTGTAAACAGGGATGGACTGGCTACCGGGCGTTTTGGTCGGCTGCCAAGCTGGGGCCCGATTCTACTGCCTTGGGGGCTGTTTTATGGTGATGGGGACCTGAATTTTCTTCTAAGTAAAGAAAGCAAAACAAATGGTTTAAAAGCATACTTTAAAACCATTTGGTTTTCCATTCTTTACTTAGAAATGCCCAGTAGCCAGTCCGGCCCTGAGTATAAACACTGCCCTTTCGGTCTGCAATGGCAGGCTGGGGTCAATTTTGTCCTTGTCACATGCAGAGTGGCACAAACAGTGTGACAGCCCTGTGTGAACACTCTGCCTTAAATGTGCTGGGTACCATATACTAAGGACTTATAAGTAAGTCAGTACTTGCCAATTGTGTGAATCCAATTCAACATATCTTTTGTATAAGATTAGAACACTGGAACTGATGTCTGATTAGCAGGCCTCAGTGCACTATTAGAGTATGTTATATTTTTAATTTGTTTGGTTTTTTAAAGTTTTATTAATACATCCTAAACAAGTAGTAAAACATCAACCCCCCCACCCAAACGAAAAGGAAACTTAACTAACACATACTTAACACATATGACTACAATAAAACTAGACTACATTACAACTCTATCTAAACCTAACACTAAGCAAAACCTACACTATTACATTACCCAAAATTTCCAAACATATAGAAAGATAAAATTGAGAGAATAGGAATTGGGGAACGGGAAAAGGGCTCAAGTCCAGGTACACTTCTTCAGAAAGGGAGGCCCAGTGCCCCCTTAATGTCCTCTAGATGTCCCAGCACTTGCTCCATTTGCCGCCCTTACATTGAGGTCTAATAGTAGTCTCCTGTCATCCCTACTTAGACCAGATGCCTATGCTCGTGGGGCAGGTGGGGAAATTGTAGCAGGTTGGGCAGCTGCAGCTGGTGGGGTGGTGCCTGTGCAGCAGGTTGGGCAATTCTGCATCGTGCCGCTGGTGGGGCAGGTGGGGCTGGTATGGCAGGTTGAGTAGCTGTGGCTGGTGCAGCTGGTGGGGCAGGGTGTTGGGTACCAGAGGTACTGGGCATGTTGTCCGTGTCAGCATGGTGGCTTGCAGTAGCTGACAGATTGTCACTTGCTGGCCCAGCTCTTGGGGCACCCTGAGGGAATGCTTTCCATCGTCCGGCAGCATTCTCCTCCTCATAACGACGCTACATTGGCCGGTAGCCGTTGGCAACTCTCCGGTTATGCCAGTATCTGTCCTTCCTCAGCTTGAACATTTTTGCAGCCTCAGCAGACATGTTGTCTGTAAGAAAATACACACATGACAATATGTAAGAAAAAGGAGAAACAACAATGGCTAACAAGTCTTTTTAAAATTAAAGTTTAAACCAACAGGAAAGTAACAGTCTATTAAAACATTTAACAACTTGAAGCTTGATTGGGCCAACCCCATGTGTAGTCAATATAAACTCGCACCATCATATTCAGAACTTTTGGGTAATAAATGGTATAGCACAAAGCAAAGGCAGAGCTCCACAGCATAAGTAAATGGTCTTCTATGTGAAATATTGACATAAACATGTACTCAGACTGAGATGAGCATGGGAACGTACACAAGGAGACTGAGTACTGGCCCATTGTGGCACCAGGGCATGACATTTACCTATACTCGTTGGAAGCACTGGGTGTAGTAAGGGCATACAACTAAGGCCAAATGTGTTTCACTCATCTGCCAACTACAATCCACTACATAGTCTGATATGTCTCCACAGCTACATATCCAGGGTGCATGCTGTGTGCATCTACTTGAAGCATGCGAGTACTTGTATGTCACAAGGCAGCTTGCAGTAACACAATGTAAAATAAAGTGAGCACATGGGAAGTAAGACAGGGTAAAATGGTGGTAAGGGTAGTTGGCCCCATCACATTGACCAAAAATAGGAATCTATATTCCAGCCTGTTGTGGGTCTGGGGTAGACCAGTCATCCAGCATTCTGATACAGGTCACAACATGTGTATGAGACAGCAGTGGCAGCTGCCTCTTTATAGGGATGGGGGCTGTAGGGGGGAGGCATGATATAAAAAAGAATTGACTTACCTCCTTCGCCACTGCTGCATGTCTCTCTCATAGTCCTAGCAGAGCACCGGAAGCAGCCAGCCTCCCAGACTCTACCAGCCAATCATGCTGGTGACGCCAAAATAGCTACTCAGGCAGTAACTGAGAGGCTGGGGATGTTCTCCATTGGGCTGTACAACACAGCGCACTTAGGGAGGGGATGTAAACCACTGCTGCTCCCTCCGACATGGGGGGCCCAGCCCAGCCCTGCCCCGCCCAACCTGGCTGGAGCCAGAGTCCCGTTAAGAAAAATAAAATGATAATAACTTCTTGTTATTATCATTTTATTTTTATTTTGTACTACTCAACGAGCAGAGGGGCTACGCTCCTCCGCCTTAGCAAAGGAGCCGCCACTGTGAGACAGGCTCATTGTATGAATAAGTGTCACTGACAAGTGTAGCTGCAATGCTCCGATCATCAGTGATTGCTTTATCATGCCAGTGTGTACAGAGAACGCCAATCCGGTCATATACATCAGCAAAATCCATTTTTCATATTGTTCCCTGTATCTACACTGGGAAACACACATGCAGAGGCAGCTGTCAGATAGACCTTAGTCACATATGTACAAGGTGAAAGTGCTACAGTAACTTCACAAGATTACCATAGTCCTGGAGTCACAATGGCCTACACCATTTGTTGTATACCACTAGTTATCCACTGTGGACAAATGCTGCCATGTACAAATGCTACGCTACCAAGAAGGCATATTTGCCTAGAGAGCAGCTATAAATGTTGGTGTTGACTTCACGACACCACACCCATTGCAGGTACATAGTGCAACAAGAACACTCTCAATGAGATCTGTAGCTGCACCATCAGGTTACAACATCATTTGTCATGTTGAAGGATGGGCCCAATGGGTAACATTGTACTTAATGTATGTGTGCAAACATGTACAGGGGTATCCTTTCAGAAGAATGGTGGAGCGTGGTGTCATGGCAAAATTGATGATTATGTCCTCCAACATGTGGAAAATGCATGGAAGCAAAGAATGCCCAATGCTACAGGGCACTGATGCATTTTACCAAGCACAGGTGCCATATTTTGCTACCTAGCACAAATGCAGGCACCCTTGCACCATAGTGCAAGGGTGCCTGGGTTGTTGCTAGACAGCTAAATATGGTACTGGTGCTTCAGAAAATGCAGGGGTTCACCGTAGCATTGTACATACAGACCATCCCTACGTTCAGAAAATGTTGCAGTGCAGTGCTGCAGATTTTGCTACAGCTCAACCCCACAACATCTTCTCATGAATTTGGCTCACTGTGTTTGAGGCAGTAGCCATGTAATACACCCACAGTGTGGGATCAATACTTTACATGACCTATCATTACAAACCCTCATTTGGGGATCAAACACACATGTACTAAGGCACTCACCATTGGTGTGGGGGTTTTTGAAGGCATCAACGTCCCCTTGCATTAACAATTGGCGTCGAGCTGTAACACTGGAAAGAGGAATAATGATCAGTCATCATGTGACACATGTATCATGTGCCATCAGAAATTATCTACATACAACACATACAGGCACATGCATCAAACATGCCATTTGCGATTCCTTATTAGCGAAAAATAAGGATTCGCTAATAAGGAAGCGCAAATGCCTATGCATGTAGGAATCGCTGAGAAAATAGCTGATTCCTACAAATTCCTTAATTGCGACTGCAAATTGCGAGTCACAATTAAGGAATGGCTCCCATTCATTCCTATGGGCCTACAGGCCCATAGGAATGAATGGGAGATAGCATGCGAATTTGCGAGTACCAATAGGTACTCGCAAAATTGCGTCATGCTATTTCAGAGTGCAGGGTGTCAAAATGACACCCTGTTGCACCCCTGAAATAGTGATGTGCCCCATGTTGCGCACACACATGCCCCAAGGGCATGTGTTTGCTACAACATGAAACTTTGAAAAATGCACTAAAGTGCATTTTTCATAGTTTTTGCAAATTACCATCAAGTTCAACTTCCTGGTAATTTGCGCCCCCTATTAGCGAAATCGCTATTCTAAAGTGGTTCTTGCATTGCATTTAAGGAATCGCAAATTGCGATTCCTTAAATGCAATCGCAATTTGAGAAATCGCAAATAATGGCGAATTCTCAAATTGCAAGTGCCTTGAACCTTGATGCATCGCAAATGCCCTTTTTGCGGGCGCAAACGGCCGATTTTTGCGATTCGCACCGTTTGCCCTCGCAAAAATGGTTGATGCATGTGCCTGACTGTCATTTGAACCATGTGTAGGTTTATGTTGCAAAGATGGAGGGGTGTAAAATGACTGACTCACACACAACACATGCTCAATGCAGGATGGTGTTGTACAAGACAATCCAGAAATAATAGGTGCTTCTCTTGTGACTGCAATTTGAGAGTGGCAGTCACATCAAACATTGCTTAACCATCTATTGACAGCTGAGTGTCAGAAGACACCTACCCTACATCACTTGTATGTCAAACACTGCAAGGTGTTGCTGTTTTCCATCTCACCAGCACATCAGACTCTGAGACCTCAGTCTACCATTGTACTCACATACTTGGATGCATGTAAACAATCGCCATATTGCCAATGGAAAGATTTTTGTTTGGCTGCTCAGGTGGCGATGCGTCATGTTCATTAATTTCAATGTAGCACAGTGCCACTTAGCATGGTTTGGGTCACCTCCTACATATGGCCCTTATCACTTCAGTCTACTACAGCAAAGGGGCAGGAAATAGGTGTTCGGGTGGGCATACAAGCACAAGACCCATATCTTTTGACGCAGGCCCAGGTTATCAAGTCTGTGGCAAACTCAAATCTAACAATTACAAGAAAAAGGTTTTAGGGTGGACCTGCAAGGGCTAATGTTTACATGTATAAATGTAATGTGCTCTACCTATGCATACTTCATTCTGCAGCAGCACACATAGGAGCATGAATTCACAGTGAGATATGGTGCTTTGTTCAGTAAGGTGTCCCTTCCTGCACCTCAACAATCATAGTAAAATGATGAGTTGCAACTTCTATGTGTGCACCATGAAGAAGCACATGTAGAAGTAACAAATCACAATTACAGATTGTTTATATGCAGGAAGGGATACCTTCAAGCACATTAGTAATCTTCCTATGCAACGTAGGCACACTTGCACAATGATGCAAGAGTGCCTGCTTTGGCACTAGGCAGCTAAATTTTGTGCCTTCGCAAGGGTAAATTCAAGGGTGCATCACATGCTCATAAATTTACCACTTCCCTGCATCTGGAAACTGTTGGAGCACAGCGTTAGCAATTGAGGCTTAGGGCCATGCTCTGACAGATTCCTTGTACATGTGCCCCATGGAGGCTTCAGGCTGTTTAAGACCTAGCATATCAACATTGAATATAGTTATTTACATGGAACACACAGTGTGAAGGCATACTATAATAATCATATACTTACCACCTTGCATGCAAACGATGATGCGTTTGTTGTCCAAGAAGTCACCCTCCGGCCAAGGCAGTCCTGCCTATGATGTTTCAGTTGGTGGACAGTCATGTCAACACCAAAGATGAGCAGCATGAGCCTGCAGAAACAGTCCAAGTGCAACTTTCGGACGTTTACATCGTATCCTTTTACCACACGTCCCCCCCTCTCAACCATCTTGCGAAGGTAGAACTTTATGAGCCAGAGAAATTCCCCAAATGCATCCTCCAACATCCGCCCCTCTCTTCCTTCCCACAACATCTTCCCACACAGTCCTATCCCCACTATGAAAAGAAAACCCCACCTAAAGTAACAGTAAACCAAAAAAATTAACTATATAGCCAGTAGACAGACACCCAAAAATACGAGAGTACAAACGGAAAAAAACACGACAAATGCGCGACACAGGACTTGACAGAGACAGCAGACTAGACACCATCAGTACACTTTAGCCACACAGATCAAGCACACTACTCCAAAGACAACCACACAGCTCAAAGGACACTAACAGTGTGGGCGAAAGTGAAAGTGTACAGCACAATTCCTGGGAACAGGGTGCATGCTGTATGTTAGCAATAACTGGCTGGATGGCCGCTAATTGCCTGAAGTTAAACGCAGGCAAAACAGAGGTGATTATCTTTGGGAACAACCCCAACCTCTGGACTCCAGCATGGTGGCCCAGTGATATGGGCCTTCCCCACCCCCTTCATGGAAAGTTAAGAACTTGGGGGTGATCATGGATAATACCCTCACATTTGGGGACCAGGTCAGCGGGGTGGTGTCAACAAGCTTTCTTATTCTGAGGACACTGAGGAAAATAAAACCTTTCCTTACGGAGGAAAGTTTTAGAACAGTCGTCTCAGCCCTCATTCTGTCCCGTCTGGATTACTGTAATAGTCTGTACTTGACTATTATTAAGAAACATCTCAACAGACTACAGATGGTGCAGAATGCGGCAGCTAGGTTGCTTACAGGCACTCCGAGGTTTATGTCGGTCAGAAATGGCCTACGTTACCTTCACTGGCTCCCAATCAAACAACGAGTTCAATTCAAGGCTCTCTGTATGGTCTTCAAGTCCCTGATGGGAACTGGCCCTGAAGATCTACAAAAGCGTATCCAATGGTATGTTCCCGGGAGAACATTGCGCTCAATGGAAGCAAAGCGGGTGGTTGTTCCTAGAGCCAAAAAGGCTAACTGGGGTGGGAAGAGCTTTGTCCTTAGAGCCACCAATGCCTGGAATGATCTTCCGTTATATCTTAGGACCGGTATGGAATTCCTTGCATTCAGGAAAGGTCTGAAAACCTGGTTGTTTTCAGCTTAGTCTCAGTTGGGCTCAGGGGTGGAGGTTGCCAGGTTATATTGCCAGGTATACAGTGCTCAGCGCCAGGACACCCTTGGGTAACAGTGCGCTTTACAAACCTATATAACATAACATAACATAACATGCTGACATCACTTCCTGTGAGTTTCCAGCACGTTTTGGGAGTCAGTGTGATTTTTGTGCCGCTAAAGGTTTAGAGGGTAATTTCCATTGACAACTTATGTACTTTGCGAGTTTTTTGCATAGCAGCTAGGAAAAACTTCAGGCTAAAGTAAAATGCGGGAAATAAATTGTTGCTAAGTGGTATTTGACCTGTACTTGTACCAATATTTATTCTGTTGCATGCCTGGCAACAGTCTATGGCTATGTCATGTGACAAATGTTGTATATGTGTCTCTCCTTGGCCAGACGTCTTTGATTTAAAAAGTGTATAGGCTGTCAACATGCAAATCTTCACAGAGTCATGCTGCACCATACGTCACAATGTTTAGTTGGCAATGCATGCATTTGTACAAGTCATACAGTTTTCCATATGTTCTATGTGTGTCTATATATGTGTCAAGTACGTGCCCCATTCCAGTAAGGTGTATACTACTGTCATGGGGTTGAGATACACACATATGTGTCAACCAAGCATTTACTACTTGTGCCAAAGATTTGGAGGAATGTATACAAGACACATACAACAACGGAATGTCAATTTGGTTATTGCTTTGGTAGGGTGAAAAATATTTGCACACTTACAGGGTGGTGCTAAGACACTTAGCGTGGATTTGTGCCACCTCGTCCATTTTTGCCTTACCACAGCAGTAACCTACAGGGAAGTTGTGTGAAATTGGTGTTGTGTTGGATATTCAACCACAACATCCATGACTTTTGATGCAGGTCCAAATTCACATGTCTGGGGCTGTGTCAACTTTGACAACTCAGAAAATGCAACATTAGACTGGCAAGACTGGGAAACATGTAATGAGTACTTGTGTATTTCAGCTACTTCCATGTGTGCTGCATTCTGCAGAACACATGGATGAGGCATTTTCACTGTCTAGATTATTTTCTGTGCTGAAAGGTGTCCCTTCATGCACACAAAAATACAACTATGCAGCGCATTCACCCTTTCTACATGGCACAAGTGTGCCTGCACTGTCATTGCCCATATTGAGTTTGCACCAGTGCAAGGGCTCTCACAGGGATGCCCCATAAATATGGTACGTATGCCTCATCCCTGTGTGTTCAGACAAGACAAAGTCTCATGTTATACATTTTTGCACAACACCTGCCTTAGATCTTTCCTCATAGATTAGCCTTAACAATTCTGGAACATGCAATGCTTTAGACTCATATCACCCTTCTCAAGCATCCTTTTCAGAGCCAATACATATTTTGGCACAGCCTCAGACTAAACATTTGGTTCCGCATCATGAGACCAAGGGTCAGATGTACGACCCTATTTTGCATGCGTAAACGGGTTTGTGACCCATTTACGCATGCAAAATGTGAAAGGGCTATGTACAATTCCTAAATAGCGAGTCGCAATATATTTGCGACTCGCTCTTTAGGAATTGTGAGTCGCTATTAGGAAGGGGCATTCCCTTCCTAATAGCGACTGCAACCCCATGTATGAATGTTTTGCGACCGCAATTGCGGTCGCAAAACACTCGCAAATTACCACCCTCTTCAAGAGGGTGGTAATGCACTCGCAAAAGGGAAGGGGTCCCCAGGGGACCCCTTCCCCTTTGCAAATGCAGGGGGAAATATTTTTTAAGGGAAGGCAGTGGTCCCAGGGACAACTGCCTGCCCTTAAAAAATGAAACAAAAACGTTTCATTTTCATTTTTTAAAATGCATCCTGTTTTCCTTTAAGGAAAACGGGCTGCATTTAAAAATAAAATACTGCTTTATTCAAAAGCAGTCCCAGACATGGAGGTCTGCTGAGCCCAGCAGGCCACCATCCCTGGGAGAGCCAGCCATTCCCAATGGACTCGCAAATTGCGAGAGGCTCATTAATATTTATGAGCCTCACAATTTGCGACCCCATTGGGAATCGCAAACAGTGTTAAACACACTGTTGTACATGGCATTTTGCGACTCGCAAATTGCGACTCGCAATCGAGCGCAATTTGCGAGTCACAAATTGTCATGGTCGTACATCTGGCCCCAAGTATGTTGCAGCAGTAGACCCACTGCAACACCTTTTGCACCCCCCCCCCTTTCACACTACATGGAGCATGTACAAGTGCCTAACTTTCAATGCAACATTCAGTCATGTTACGTGGCTTGACTCCACTTTAAAAAACAGGAGAAGGGAAGTTTGCCATCAGTTCATCACTAAACGTGATGTTCTGTAGGCGGTATCCTCTTGTACATGTGGCCCTACATAGATTCAACCCATTAAACATGTCCTTTTACATATGAACATTTGTAGATGTGTGTCATGCATGCTGTAGCAAAAGTTGCTTGGATCCCACTATGTTTTTGGGCCCATATATGCATGAATGTATGAAGAGATGGTGGCATAGGATGATGTGACAACTGTTTGATACGTGTGAGTGTTCATGAGTGTTGTGCAAATTCCTGGTGAGATACCACAGTATGTGACATGACCATTTACTGGAAGTACATGCTCTTATTTGTGTTTAACAATGCCTGCAAATAGAGTGACATGTTGACAGGTGTAGTGCTAAGAAATACCTAGATCACATCCATTGACCTATCATGGTTTCAATTGGTTGTGTAGCATTTCCTAGCTAGGTGATGGCTCTTCATTGTGGTACCATTCGCATTTAGAAATTTCTGAGCACATTGAATTGGCCTTTGAGGGTGTAAAAAGTTATATGTCACCTTGCATGTATTGGCCATGCTTGTTGTGATCCCTAACACAATCTACTCGTGACTTTCATCATTTATTTTTAGGGTTTTGACACACAGTAAGTGTGATGTGATGAGGATAGCAGCTGTTGCCTAAATTGATTGACATGGCATGATGATGGTGATGGGCATAGGACATCAACACATTCTTATCATCGCATTGTTACCCTATACTGTCTTTCTCTGTTATCACATGGCTAACCTATGCGTCAGTGTTTGTGCTGGGTGTTGTAGGTCATTTTTAGATTGGTACAGTGTGGACACATGTCTGAGGTATGGGTAAGTATCACCAGCAGGACCGGACATTATGTGCATCATTGGTGTGTGATGCTGTCCCTCCGCTATATTAATGCAACAGTTGGCCAGGGACCTTATCCTTTTCGTATTCAGCCTCCACACCTTCTAGGTGATCCTGCTCGCCATTGTAATGTAGCAATGGAACTTTTGTCTGCACACATCTTTTCTGCATGATAAAGCACACCAAGATGCTTTCAGACACCATTGGCAGTGAGAAGAGCAGTCTGCCCCAGATACATCTGTGCACCGTAAGCAGAATGCCTTGACTCCTAAACTCGGATGCATGATGGACCTGGTGCTGCCTAGGGCACAACACAACATGCACAAGGTATTTGTAGCTGACATGCACTAAATATTAAATTATACTAGGTTAGGTCACATAGGCAGTTTCACATACTCTGCTAGGTGATTGGTCTGTGTGACTGAATTAAGGGGGATGAACTACAGTATGCCAGAAGTGTAATCTTCAAATACGATAAACAAAGCTTACAATATGTTGGTTAAGTGATTGTTTATTTATGTACATAATCCTGAAATTAATTAGTGCATGTTTAGACATGACCATTGAACTGTTGTGTTATTACGTGAAGAAATTGTTTATAATTGCATCCCTCCTCTGGGTTGCTGCTGCTGTTCTTGCAGATTGCCTTTGGTCCTCCTTTTCTTCCCCTGAATCCTGAGGATTTTCCAGATCCACATTGTCATCAGGCAAATGTGTATCAGTCTGGACACATATGTTGTGTAGTATACAACATACCAGGATAATTTTGCACAACAGGTATGGTGAATACAACAGTATCCCACCAGATATGTCCAGGCACCTAAAACGTGATTTTGGACACCAAAGTAAACTTGGACCTGGTGCAGCCAAGTGCAACATTGTAGTCTCTCTGTGCCTGCATCTGTGGATTTATTATTGGTGTCATCACCCATGGCATGAGTGCATAACCTTGGTCAGCTGAAAATGAAAATGGAGAAAGAGGTATACTAGTCTATAATCATGATGCCACTTTCATGCAACATTTTGCGTGAAAGGGGCATTCCATGGGTGTTGCTGTGAATGTTCCCTTGCAACACCCATGGAATCTGAAGCATTCCCAGGTTTACGAGAAGTCGTAAACCTGAGAATGCGTCAGAATCTAACTAGACCCCAGGAGTGGCATTAGGGAGGCGTAACGAGGAGTAATGTTTTTTTTATCCTAATTTTTTCCATTTTCTATGTGTTCTGGATTCGGCAGCACACATACAATGAGGAAATCGCCTACATTAATTGATTTTGTTCATGAAGGTGTCCCTTCCTGCACAAAATCAATCACCCCACCAATGCAGGCTCCCTTGCACCATGGTGCAAGAATTCCTGCACTGGCGCATGGCAGCCCAATGTGCCAGCACATAGGAAAAGGACAGGAATGCATCATATCTCATAGATACAGCACATTCCTGCCCTTTTGTTTTGACGTAGGGCAGTGCAGCAAGATTCCGTGAGGTGCTGCCCCACATCTAAACCTCATAAATGATGCCCATATGTTTGGGGATGAAAGTTGCCACAATATCAATGTATGCACTGTGTAAGTCAATGCATGGGCAATTTGACATTGTTTCCCTACATAACTGAGTGCCTTGTGGTGTGTTATGTGTTGGAGTTGTACTTACCAACAAGCAGTCCTTTCCCATAGGTGCCATTCTGGAACCGCAGGTTGATGACAGATTGGCGGAAGATGTAGGAATCATGCACACTGCTAGAGTATTTTGCGACAACTTTGATGAAGACACCAAGATGGTCTATAATAGCCTGCACATTCATTGAACCAAGATGGTCGACAATAGCCTGCACATTCATTGAATAGGTGTGCTTCCTGTTGTAGTAGACTTGTGCAATTTCTGCAGGAGGCACAAGTTGCACAAGGGTGCAGTCCATTGCCCCCAACAGATGCGGAAATCTGGCAATGGCATAAAAGCCTTGCTTGTTGTCGAGTTGTACATTGCGCAGTGTTGGGGAACTGGATGTACTGTGGCATAAGCTTGATTATGGCATCCAGGACAGTGGGTAGACACCTGGAAAAGGATGCCTTTGATACTCCTGCCACTCTGGCGGTGGTAGGTTGGAAAGTTCCTGAGGCCAGCATGTGGAGGACAGCTGGTAGCTTGGTCTGTGGAGGGATGTTGGTGCAGCCCTGGGATGTGGGCTGCATCCTTGGTGCTATCTGGTTCAGGAGGCGGAAAATGGACCCCCTTTTTAGCCTTTAATAGGCTATGGCCTTCTCTTGCCGGAGGTATATGAAGGTGATCCTCTGGTCGTAGATCCGCTCCCTTTTCCGGCGCTGCCTCTGTGATGGTGGTGGCCTCCTTGGTGCTCCTAGCTGCAGTAGCAGAAGATACATGGTGTCAGTGAGGTTGCCAAAGATGACTTAAGAGTGTTTTCCTTTTATACAAATATGTTGGTGACATTTTTAGGAACAGGAAATTCCTAGCAGTAAAAATCTGCTGCTAATAGAACATAGCAGCAGTTTTTCTATTTTAGCGGCATACAAAGAAATCCTTGTCAATATTGCAGAAATGCCTACCTTGCATCTCATTTTTGGTTAGTCATGCCAAGCGAATTGGCGCTGTGGAAAATTGTCGATAACTCAAAAAATGTTGCTAACAGGGCTTTGTGGCAATTTGTAAATGTCACCATAAATAAAAATATAGATCCTTCTAAATATGCCCCCTAGAGCTTCACCATACACAGAGCCTCACTACTACACACTTACTACACATCCACCACACCTATGTGTAGATGGAATGTCAGTGCAGAGGTCTGGGATTCAAGAAGTCTACTCTACCTGTGTTAACACTCAGTGCCCCTTTTCTGGTCATCTAAACACTTCTACCACATATGCATTCCCACCAGCCTTCACCTAGCTCTCACAGTTTATCACATCACTCATATGGTGCTGAAGCCATCAGTGCTGGCCTTGATTCCCAGTGCTATCACAGCTGTCAATTTGCTGATTGGCATAGACCTTTGAGTCCCTTTGTTAGCCATAACAATTTTGCTGACTTCAGCCCTTTGAGTTTATCAAACCCCTTTTACCATCCTTCACAGAACACACTCCTTTTCACCCATCCACCTTTAGACACCTTTGCCAAGTTTCAGTCCCTCTTCTGTTCCACCTTCAGGCTACTGTGCCAGCATTATAAGTAGGCTGCAATCACTCAGAGATCAAAGTATAACAGTCCTGAATTTTATTCACTTTACTTTGCATGAATTTTCAGCTAATACTTTTCCAGTTCTTTAAGTGGGTTGAACAAATGGGGGTTTCTAGAAGTTGCCCGCATAAGAAGCATGAGTAAGAACTGTTTACGAAAGGGATATCATAATACATGTGGCCTAGAATCACATAGGTGCCCTTATGCTCCCGGTCCTCTTCCTTCTCCTCTGGGTCATTCTATGCCTTTTGGTATTGTACCTCCTCCTGGTCCTCTTCCAGGTCCTCCTTATGTGGGTTGTTTTGGTCCTCCTAGTACTCATCCTGGCCCTGGTCTGGCTAGTTCTCGTAACTTTAGTACTGGCTTCTTGATTCTAATGCTCCTTGTTCCAGTTCTTTCAGTCACTCATCTTCTTGGACCTGCTCCTATCCCCTCCTTGTATTAACTCTTCCTGGTATTAGTGGCTCCTTCTACCTGGCACCTATTGTCATGGTTCTCCTAGGTTTGGTATGTTTAGTCCTCCCGATCCTGATCCTCCTTTTCCTGGTCCCTGACCTTGTAATATACTTGGTACTGCGTCCACTGATCTGGTTCCCCATATTAGGTAATTTTGAACTGGGCCTTGTCATTTTGGTTCTGGTCTGGCCTTGGCCCTTTGGTGGACATAGTGGTAAATCATGTATTGAAGATTTATTCCTACGCCAATGACACGCAAATTGTCACACATTCTCTTCACCTGGTTCCAGTAATACATCCAATTTGGTAAATTGTTTCAAGAATGTGGCATACTGGATAAGGCGCAATGGTTTGAAACTTAATGGAAGCAAGACAGAAGTGTTGGTTCTAGGTAAGCAATCCCTGCTATGGGGCCCTCATTGCTGGCTTAAGGAATTAGGCAACTGTCCGACCCCATAGCAAGCAGTTAGGGATTTGGGCTTTTGGCCGTATGACAAACTATCCATAGAGCAGAAAGTCACTGAATTGCTGTATGCTGCTTCAGCCTTCTAAGATATACAGCCGAATAAAGTGACTGCTGCAGCACGTTTGCTTTGCCATATTTCTCACATCTTCATATAACAAACTGCATTAAATTTAAAGCTTTATGCTCTGTTCAGAAAGCCTCGCATCAAGCTGGGCTTGCATGTATTTGTTCTCTGATCTGCTCTTATATCCCCAAGAAGGCACTCTGGTCAAGTGAACTGAATCTAGCCACTATCAAGAGTCAGATTGACAAGACAGGGTGGATGGTCCTTCATGTTTTTAGAACTTAAGCTATGGAAATCCATTTCCCTCTCTGATCACCTCTGCAACTTTTATGGGATGTTTAGGAAGATGCTTAAGACGCTGCTCTTCTAGCTCTCTGGTCCGATGTCTTTTTCTCTGCCAGAACTGGGAAACCCATTGAGGTAACCATGTGGTCTGTGCATAAATAAATGAACAAGTGAATGAATAAATAAATAAAATCCCATTGGTCTTCATGGCTCTGGATGTCCTGGTCCTCCTGAACATCACCAGCCCGGCACTGATACCCCAGTTCCTGGTCCTCTTGCTTTGCTTTTGAGTTCAGGTTTTGGTCCCAGTGATTCTGACCCTGTTCCTGATCATCCTGATCCTTCTAGTCCACCCATTCTTCCCCTATCTGATTGATCCCTGGCTTCAGCGGCCCTGTTTCAACTGCCCTGATCTGACAAGTTCTCCTGCTCCTCCTCCAGCTTGTCTTGATAATCTTGGCCCTGGTTCTCCTGCTCCTTGTCATTCTGGTTCCGCTTTACCTTGTGCAATTATTTATGAATCTCCTTGTTCAGGTGCTACTATTCTCAGCCACCCAGCTTGGTCATCCTGCTCCTGGCATCCTTTTCCACCTCAGCCTAGTCTTCTTGTACTGGAATGCCAAGTCTTAATCTTCCTGTGACTCTGTGACTTGATCTTCCTGATTCCCTCAGTGGTGGTTCCACTGGTCATCGTTGACCAAGTCTTGCTAGGTCTACTAACTCTTGTCCTACTGGTTCTGGTTGTGTGCCCATCTGATCCTGATTCTCCAGATCCCCATCTCTGAGTCTTCCCCATCTTAGTCTGGTTGATCTAACACTGGTCTTCCTATTCCTGGTCCTCACAGTCCATGTTCTCTTCCTAGTTATGTGCCCTCTAGACTTGGTACTCTTGCTTCTGGCCTTCCTTGCTTGGGTATTTGTATGTCTAGTTATTTGGTCCTGGTCTTCCTGGCCATCCCCTTCTCCGAGCGCTACCTGATCCTTGACCCTCACCATGTTGACTTGGTCCTTCTGATCCTCCTCACTCTGCTCATCTGATTCCTGATACACCACCTCCTAGTCCTGCTGGCCACCAGACCTTTTGTATCCTGGTTCTTGCCCTCTTAGCAGTTGTCCTACTGGTTTGGATCATCCTGGTCCTCCTAGTCATCATAGCCTCTCTGGCATTGGTCTGTGCCCTCTTGGTCCTGGTTCTCTTTATTTGGCTCCTACCAAGCCTGGTCATTTTGGTTATGGTTCTCCTGGCCATCCAGGTCCAGGCCTCTGGGTCTTCCTGGCTCTGGCTTTTCTTGAATTCTTGATCTTATTCACCCTGGTCCTGCTATTCCAAGGTCCTGGTCTTTCTGTTCCTCCTTGTACTCCGGACTCTGATCCTTAGGTCACGGGACCCCTGACACTCCTAACTCTGTTCCTGGTCCACTTAGTCTTGATCTTTATAATCCTCCTTGCTCTGGTCATGGTCCTCCTGGCCTCTTAAATTCCTTGCTTATTCTGGCCCCTGGTCCTACTGGCCATAATCCTCTTAATGTTCCTAATCTCCTTAGACTTCCTGGATATGGTCCTGATCCACCTGGCCCTGAACCTCGTCGTCCTTGTTCTTCTAGTTCTACACCAGCCGACCATGTTCCTCCTTGTTCTAGTTCTCCGGGGCCAGGCAATCCTGATCCTCACCTTCCTGGCTAATTTGTCCTATCCCTGGAGCCTGATCCTCATCACAGTGGTCATCCTGGTCCTGATGTCCCTGGTCCTGATCCTCTTTTTCTTCCTCATCCTGGTCCACCCGATCCGGATAATCAAGGTTCTGATCCTCTTTTCCCTTCTTATCATAATCCTCCTGGTCCCTTGTTTTCTGGTCCTCATAGAACTTTTCCTTCTTGTTCTGGTTGCCTGTGTCCCTGGTCTCACCTTCCTGGTCCTCCTGGCCATGTTTACCCTATTCTTGTTTTTCATAGTCCTTTCCCTTCTTATGATTCTTTGCCCTATGGCAATGCTCGTTTTGGCCCTTGTCCGTGTAGTTTGGGTTCTCCTGAGACTAGTTCTCCTGGACCTTGTTCACCATTCTCCCTAGTGGTGCTCTCCTTCATCCTGATCATCCTGGCCCTTCTTTCCCTGTTGTGCTGGTCCACATAAACCTTGTCTTTTAGCATTGGGGACCATCTTGGCTCCCCAATCTTGAACCATCCTGGCCCTGTTCTACTGGCAACCTTGTCCCGGTCCTCGTCACCCTGAACATCCTAGTCCAGATACCGCAGGTCCTACTTTCCTTGGTCCATCTAACCTCTTGTATCCTGACTATCTTAGTTTTTGTCCTCATTTGGGTTGTCCTGATCCTTGTTGATCAGTTCCTTGTCCTCTTAGTCCTACATATACTGCAACCACCGGTCTTGGCCCTCTTGACCGAGGTCCTCCTGAGCCTGGTTTTCCTGACCACCATTGTCCAGTCCTCTTGGTCTTCCAGACACTGCCTGGACTTCTTACATCTGATCCTCCTCACCCTGGTCCTGTCACCCAAGATGATTGATCTGCTTCACTTGGTAATCCGAGCCTTGGCCCCTAGGTCCTGATCTTCATGGCCCTCCTAGTCCTGTTTTTTGTCGTCCTGGTCATGTTCCTTTTGGTTAATTTAATCATCCCTACTTTGCTCCTCAGTGTGCCCCTTGTACTAGTACACCTGATCTTTTTAGTCCCTGCACTGGATATTCTGGTTTCCTTGTCCTACTGGCCATTGCCTCCTGATCCTGATCTTCATATTCCTCTTCAATCTGGTTGTAATCCTTCTGGCCTTCATACTGGTGCTCTTTCTCCTCCTGGGCCTGATATAACTTGTCTTGGCTCACCACAGATCATGCAAACTTTTCCTAGTCCTAATGGCCCTTGGCTTCCTTTTTATGCTAGTCTTGGAGCTTTCTGGCCCTGTACTCACTGGTCCTGCTCTGTCTGGTCATTATTCTTATGTACTTCTGCCCCATGTCCTCTGGATCCTGGGTCTCCTGTTTCACAGGTTCCTTGACCTTTTCATCCTCCCTACCCTAACTCTCGTACATCAGTCCTCATGGCCCTACTCTCCTGGTTTATCTAGTAACCTGGTTTGCTTGTTCCTAATTCTTTGGCTCCTGGTCCCCCTGGCCCAAGTAGTCCTGGTTTTAGTTACGATACCACTTTGTCTAGGCCTCCTGTATTGGGTCTTTTGGTGCTGGTCTCACTGACCTTGGTTTCCTCAGTGCTGCTAGTCTCCCAGTCTTCCTGCCGCATCCTAGTCAACTAATCCTCCTGGTCCCATGGTTTTCCTATAACACCTTGTTCTTGTCCATTTGACCCCGGTCCCCTATATCATGGACCTCATAATAATGGTCCTCCTGGGTCTGGTCTTCCTCATTCCTGTGACACTGGTCCTTCTAGGACCCATCCCTGTACAATGTCCTCCTATCACTTCTGAACCTTCTCACTCTGGTTTCTGTACCCCAGTCCTATTTTACCCTTTTCTGTTCCTCTTTACCTATTTGTTCTTGACCCCACTGGCACCGGTAACGATGGTCCTCATGGATTAGGTCTACCTAGGCATGGTTCTTCTAGTCCTGGACCTCGTCATCCTAGCCCTCCTTGAGGTCCACCTTCTGGCCCTTATCCTCTTACTGGCCATCATTTTCAACCCACTAGTCTTAATTCTTTCTTCCCCAGGCCCCCTCCACAATGACTTTAGTCAGTTACAGCCTCCAAGCCTGTCACTCAGATTTGTTTTTGGCTTCCAGATTTCTTTTACTGAGACAGAACTTTCAAGGGTAGATACAGTGTCTTACCCGCTAAAAGCTCTGCTCAGGATGTTAAAAAACAAAACTACAATACCCAAGATACATTGGATTTGTGGCTAAAATGTCAGTGTGTCTGAAGAGGCCACTCATGGCATGGACCCAATAAGCATCTATGCCTGAAACCACTCTGCTAGGTGAATGATATAAAAAGGTGCATTTGTTCAGCTGGGAGCTGAGTGACTAAACACTCCACCAATGAATTATGTTGAGTCATTGTTTACCTATCTCCTGCTTTCATTCTCCATTCCACATAAGCATCATTCAGTAATGTGTCTCACTCAGTTCACCTTTTGCAAGAGTCCCACAGTGCTGTGCCCCCAAGAACCCATTGTCTATTGTATGTGTCTCTTCCTCTGTGGCCCAGATACCACCTATCTCTTTGCATTTACTTTTTTTCTGCTGCTTATCAACTGCTGCTGTGTTGCCAGGTATGAGATACAAAGCAAGGACTCCCCCCTTACAAGAAGCCCAAAACTAGAACAAAGCTTTCCACAAGAAACCCAAAATTAGCCCAACCCACAAAAATCACTAAAAGGAAGATCATGAGCATTAAAAAAAACAATGTTTTCTCACAAGTGAAGAAAACATTTATGGAACATGCTTTAAAAACATACTCATTATTTTTATGCAGACAGTCAAATACTCCTGGACCGCAGTGGAAAATATTTGTGTGCTACATCCTGAGCTCCTACAAAGAAGTTTGAATCCTACATGTCTGATTTTTGATATTATATCAACATAAATGTTTTATTCAAAATTGATTTTATGTGTCTTCATCTGTAAACTCAACTGAATTTTTTGACTGACTTTTCTACATACATTTGTATATTTATTTATGAACTTACTTACACATGCTTTACAGATACTGCATCATCATTACAAGATGACCCCTACCAACTGTTGCTTGGGGCCCCTTTTTTCTTGTTGCGTGAGTTATTAAAGACATACTTCACACTATTTATCCTGCTGCTAGGTCAAATAGTACATCATTTCTACTATTTAGCTTGTGGCCTGATAAACAGTGCAGATTCAGATATTTGGCCCGCCGCTGAATAAATAGCAGAGATTATGCACTATTTGGATGGTGGCTGGATAAAAAGCCACGTCCATAATGGGAGGTACAAGGATTGAATTTTGCTGGCCCAATCAGAACAGGTTTACTTCTGGTTGCTATCATTGTTCCAGTGTTGTTCATCCATGGAAAGGAGTTTCCTTAAGTGTAAGTGACACCTCAGCTCTTTCAATGCTTGACATGTTTTCTATGAAACAGTGGATGCTTCAAGATACTCTTGAAGCATTGCTTTTGGTCAATAAAAACCAAATAGATCTTTTTTAATAGAAAAATTAAATCTGAATTTCCTGTGTAGGTGGTAAAATAATATTCCCCATAGATCAGTCAGAAAGCAAACCCCAGGGAAGAACCATTTTGTGATCTAAAAACAATAGCAGTTCTGCTTCTACAATCTATACAGAGTGAGCAAAAACAAAGTTGCTGACTACTCAACAAAATCTTTTATGAGGGTTTTTGTAAAAGGCACTAAAGTAGCTAAAAATCATGGTTCGAGCGAAACAGAGGAAGTGTCAGTATCAGAGAGAAGCAATAGGACAGAGACAATGCCTTTAGAACAGTACTCACAAATCACAACCATATTCTTATCTTAAAAAGATGGTTGAAAACACAGGTCAAGGTTCTGTTTCACAGAGAGTGATATCATTGAATAGATTGTTTACCCAAAAGAAAACAACTGTCTTAACTTACTTGGTATTGCAGGTGGAGATGCAGAACTGGTAAACTAGGTGCTTAGGTTCGATATGACTGGTAGCTTCAAAGTGGTAGGTCCAATAGGAATGGGGCTGATGGAAAGGTAAATGTAGGGACAGCAACCTTTGCTGATCAAGGGGAAAGAGCACACCTTAAATTGTACTTTGATGGTCTAAATATAAGGGTAAGAGAAAGTTTACAATACCTCCATTAATCCAGAATAGGTTGCTCCAAGTATTCAGAATTATTCTAAGTCTAAGACACTTACTATTGGATGGTCTGAAACAGGTGGGCTTTCTCCTTCTGAATGGTAGGAAAAAAACAAAGTTGATTTGTGCCCTAGTTATATCTTGAATTCAATACAAGAAGCTAAGGAAGATTTTCTTCAAGTGGGTCTGGAATTGCTCTCCCCAGAGCTGATTTGAATCCTGAAGTCAAGTCACAAATATTCATGAGAAGTAGCAGAAGTGACATCATATACCATTTAACCCCAATGACACCATACAATTAGACACTGTATAAATTTTGACCGGCTGTCATCCTAAGACAGGATGTCACAAACCTTTGATTGGATAAGATCAAAGGAAATTATATCACTGAAGTTAAGAACCAGGAAATAAGGATGAGGTTGATTAAGACAAACAAGTTACAATAGGAGTTGAATTTCTATTCTAGGTACCACGTTTCATTTTTTAAGCAGGATGCCACAAAGATGTATGCTACATAGGTAAAGCCATAATATGCTAACTGCAACAGTAAGAAATTGGAGCCGCGTTAATAATTTCCTGTCCATGCACATCACTGACATGGCGGTGGGACTGGACTGCTGGAACATGGGGTTTGATCACCGAGACATTAGACAGCCAGGGAGGCATCAGAAATAAAGGAAAGGTACTTGAAACAGATAATTCAAGGAAAGGCTACAAAAAGGTAGTTAGAAGCAGTAGAAAAAATGAGGAATAATTGACTGAGAATGAACGAGGAATGGAAGGAAATAAAAGCAAATTTCTTTATAAGCACTGGACAAACACCATTCTCATGCTTTTTACAGAGCAAAACAATAGTAAACACGGCAATCTTTGATGTTTTACACTCTGAAAACATTTGAAAACACTGAAAACACCTGAGTGGAATTCACAACAAATGGAAACTCAACACAGAAAAGCGTAGGCTAACTCTGAAACCTGGAGCATGAGTGGCATATGACACAGTAGAGAGTGAGTGAATGACAGTTGCAGCTCCAAATTTCCAAGTTGTGTGTCTGTAGCACATGCACTAACTCGAAGGGTTAATACAGATGCTACATACTGCGATTTCATCAGAAGGCAGATGCACATCTCCCTTCTGCATCTTTCTACTTCAGTTTCCGTTCAAGCATGTTCAGAGGCCCTTGCTAAACAACACTGGGTTTTAGATGTAAAGTGAGAAATCGGAAACTCGCTCACAGTCCACTTTTTAATTAAAAAATGAGGTCATGGTTGGATTTTATCACACTTTTAAATCAGATAACTTGTTACGTGTTTCAGTTATTCTATAGTATGGAAATAGGTCATTGCTATTGATCGATAGCTCACTGTAAGGTATGGTGACCACCTCACTCCATGTCATCAGTGACACAGGTATGTGTCAGAATAATATATTCTGGGTGTTGTCGTTTTCGTTTACTGTCATTAAATTAATTAGAGTGACACACCTAATACCCATGATTTGTAGGCCCAAAGTTTAGGACTGGAATTAGTGTCTGTGACAACATGGAGTTAGGTGGTCACCCTAGTTTAAGAATAAGCTCTCTGAAATTAATCATTTTTGGGGTGCTTTTTGGCTATTCTTTCCCACGTTCCATAAAAGTTGTAAACACTACGGTGCAGATTTACAAGAACTGGTGCATCCCTGCATATTAGCAGGGATGCGCCAGTTTAATTGCGACACGGAGAAAAACCCTTGCGCCACCATGGATGCGCCGCATTTATAATGCGGCGCACCATGGCGCAAGGATAGGACAGATGCGTGACGCATCTTGTCGGCGTAAGGGCAGCGCATTGCTGGAGTCATGTCGCAAGTACGACGCAACTCCAGCAATGGTTAGGAATGCCTATTCCTAACATGCTGCGTCACTCCTTACGCCTGTTTCAAGCAGGCGCAAGGTTTTGATGCAGTGGCGTCGTAAAAGTGACTCAGTGAAATCTTGTAGATTTCACTGCGTCACATTTACGAGGCTTTCCTGCGTGGGAACGCCCACCCTGCATACATTATACCTGATGCAGGTATAATGTAGCGCAGGGCTTTACAACGTGGCGCATCTTCCTAGATGCGTCACGTTGTAAATGTGTCGCAACATGGCGCATTGTTTACGACACCGCTGCGTCACAGAAGTGACGCAACAGCGGCATAAAGTTGTCCCAAGGGGCTTGTAAATCTGCCCCTACATGTGCTTTTATTGCCAGTAAATGATAGGTGCTTGCTTGCATTGCAATAGCAATGTGTGCGGGAAAAGGTTTTTGAAGCAGTGTATCTTTTCTCAGCTCCCTAAAATAATGGAAGTAGCCCCCGCTCATAAAACCCTCTGAATCTGATTGAGCTGAAGGTTAGGATGAGTCTTCTATCAAGTATCGACGAAACTGCAATTAGAAAATTAGGGGCATATCTACAAGGGCCGGAGTTAAAATTATCGACGCTTTAGCGTCCGTTTTCGGACGAAAAGCGGCGATAATTTTAACGCCCTATTAGCAAGGACACGCTAACGCGTGAAACCATGCTTCTTCGCCCTTTTCCTATTGCCCAGCTTTGCATCTCTAATGAGATGCAAAGTGGGCGTTCCTCCCCAGAATAACGGGAGAAATGTCGCTAAGCGACATTTCTCCTATTATCAAGCCTCACGCTATGAAGCATAGCGACAAGCAAAGTAGCGATAACCTCTGTTATCGCTACTTTCCTTACGCCTGCTTCAAGATTGACTTAGCCATGATATCCTATGTAAGGTGGATATCATGGCTAAGTATGTCTTGCCCTATCAGCAAGCTATCGCCAAACCTTGTGCGATTATCGCTGTATTTCCAGCGATAATCGCACAATTGGCAGCTTGCGCTCTGAATTTTATCGCTTTGGAGATAAGCGTTGCTGATAGCACGCTATCTCCGCGATAAAATTCAGTTTCGGCCGGTGATAATTATCCTCGCGCTAAGAGCGCTGAGCGATAATTATCGCATGGCCTTGTAGATATGCCACTTACTTTTTCTCACTTTCGACGAGATGATGCTAGCGGGCACTAAGGGCAGAACGGACGAGTGCATTTAAAGAGGATTAGCACTAACTTGTTCCCGGGTGATTGCAGCCACCACGATATCTCAAGGCATGCCAATAATATGTTGTAAACTTTTCAAAGGCTAAAATATGCTAATTGCATTATATATGCATCTCACAGCCAATAAGCATCAACTGCATGAAAGAAGACTCTAAAAAATGAGAAGGGTCCTGATGACTAGTGAATTAGTTTACTAGGTAGCCCTTAGTCACATATCTCCAATTATCTTGCCAAGCCAGAGAGACTTTTAAACAAACAACAGGTTGAATCCGCGAAATATTTCTGAGGCCAGTAATTCTGGACCACAATTTTAAGTTCATCTGCCAACCTTTTATTGTTGAAATGCTTGCTGTCTTGCTTGTGCTCTTCCAGATTGAATATTTTGCAGTTGTGTAAGTATCTCAAAAACACAATAAATGGAATAGAAAAAATGTTAAACTATCAAACTGCGCTGAAAAAATCAAACATTTATTGTGTTTGCTGTCAATTGGCAAACATTTATTGTACTTGATTTCAATTCAGCACATGCTGTTCTCCCTTTTATACCTCTTTTATGGTCATTAACAAATGTTGGTTATCGCTGACATCCCTTCACAACCATTGATGTACATGTTTGATCGAGGTTTTAATAATGTCAACTAAGGCAGTTACCAAAATGTACCAATTCTCAATGTGTGTGGTCAACAAACTACGTGTCAAAATTGCAAGTTCCAATGCCTCTGTTCACTTATGCATCATATTCATCTATCCTCTTTATTAGAAGTGCATAGACTGGTTATTTTGCCTGAAATTTGCACTTATTCAATTTCTAAGTGGATAAAATTGATAGTACAGTTCAGGATTGTGGGCCACAGAGGCAAGAAGTAAGAAAAAAAAATGATAGCTTAACGGCAAAAAAATCGTTTCAGAAGCTAAAAAAAAGGAGACACTGATGGTTTGTTAATTACTCTGAAGCAAATTGTCTAATGCTACAATGGAAATTATGATACTGACATAGTGCAGTTTCTAAAAGCATCTTAACAGGATTACAAATATAAATAGAGTTCAAATGCATGATCTACATCCCTAATGAAATAAAAATGCTTTTAGACCCAGGGAACACAGGGGAATAAATTTAGATCACCTTGGCAGTGATAGCTGAGTATTCTCCTTCACTCAAGATCGCAGACGTCGTCAAATTCTTGGAATAAAAGAAAAATCAATTTTAAATCAGTTATCATTGATGGTACATTCGGTGTATTACTGCAAAATACAGCAATTTTGGCAAATACATTGAAATAAATAGCTGTTCGTAGAAATCCGCTGTCAAATGTATCGTTTTTGTGTTACTTGAAGATGTAGAGATACCAGTATAAATATCCCAGGATAATGGTTGTTGCTCCGAGTAGACAAAGATATTGACTCTACTTGGATATAATTTTTTAATTTCCTGGTAGAAAAATTGCACTTTTACCTTTCCAAAAATCAGCTGCAACTTTTCTTGTGGATGTTCATGCTTCAATATTTTTCATTACAAAGTATTAGTGTGCAAACACTACCATATAAAATTGTCATTCAGATGGGTATTTGTACTTTTTGCATGCACTGAATAAAGTAAAAGGTGTATACCATTTTAGTTATCCAAAAAACATGCTTGGTGCCTACAACAGAGAGGTTTCGGTTCTCCTTCCACACTGTCCCTTTGCCACCGAAGGAAGAATGCGGGCATTCCAGCTGATGCACTTCAAATCTATTCAATTGGTCAGGAGATTTAACCACAAGTTCTGACACCCAAGTGATGGGCCAATTCTTAATATATATATATATATATATATATATATATATATATATATATATATATATTCACTGAAAAACCATAGGTTTTAGGGACAGTTATAGTTAGTTGGACATTTCACTCGTACAAAACCATAGAAATTCCCCGTTATAGTTAGTTTAGCTAACTATAACTCGCGCCCCGCAATGCACTGCTGATGACGTCACATATTACATCACTCATGACATGGTCAGTGACATCACTGATGACATCACTGATGACATCTCAAATGACATCACTGATGACATCATCCAGTGACTGTGTGTTTCTGCAAAGTTTAAATATGTTTAATATATATAGGGAAAGGTGTATTGAAGAATGAGTGGGTGTATAAGTGTGTGGATGAAGGATTTAGTAGGTGTGTGACTGACTCTATAAGTGAGTGATTAAACGTATCTTACTGAATGCAAGGGTTAGTGACTAAACTGTGTGAATGCCTATCCGTCTGTCAGTTGGTGTGTAAGCGGCTGCATGAGTTTACGAATAGCTACATGAGTGTCTACATGGGTTATTGATTGGTTGTCTGAGTATCTGTATGGGTGCCTGAGTGTTTGTGTGGGTGGGGTGTGTGTGACTCTGTGCATAGATGTGTGAGTTGGTGATTCACTGGGTGCATGGTTTCAAGAGTGCATCTGTTATGGACTGTATGGGTGGGTGAGTGTGTGTATGGGTGTGTTAGTGAGTGAATGTATATCTCAGTGGTACATGTGTGAGTAACTACATATGTGAAAGGCAGTATATATGTGTGTTGGAGTATATAAATGGCTATAAGTGAGAGTGTGTGATTGTGAGAGTGGCTGTATGGATGAGTGTGTACTTGTATCAGTGATTGTATAAGAGTGTAAGAATGTGCTAGTATTTGTATGAGTAAGTGAGCTGGTGTGTGTATAACTGTATAGGTGAGTAAATGGCAGTGTAAATTAATTATTTGCATGACTGACTAGGTGTGTGAGTACCTCTATGGATGAGTGGCGGTGTGTGAGTGTCTATGTAGGTGTATGAGTGCATATGATAGTCCTGTACTGAGTGACCGTAAGTATGAGTGACTGTACGGGTGAGTGAGTGGATGTGTGTGTAGACCTAAGAATCAGTGAGTGGGTATGTAGTTATTGGTGTTGGAGTGTCTATGGTTTTGAGAATGGCAGTCTGTAATTTAGAGTGGGTGTTTCAAAGGTTATATTAGGGTGTGAGAAGATGCATCAAATGATCAAATGGATGATGTCATCAGTGATGTCATCAGTGATGTCATTTGAGATGTCATCAGTGATGTCATCAGTGATGTCACTGACCATGTCATGAGTGATGTAATATGTGACGTCATCAGCAGTGCATTGCGGGCGCGAGTTATAGTTAGCTAAACTAACTATAACGGGGAATTTCTATGGTTTTGTACGAGTGAAATGTCCAACTAACTATAACTGTCCCTAAAACCTATGGTTTTTTCAGTGAATTTGTAAGGTTTTTAAATGCTAATTTCTAACTATAACGTGCCTGAAACCTATGGTTTTTTCAGTGAATTTGAAAGGTTTTTAAATGCTAATTCCTAACTATAACATGTCTGAAACCTATGGTTTTTTTCAGTGAATTTCAAAGGTTTTGTAAATGACAATTTTTAAATGTATTAATTGTTATATTTATTTTTTGATAGTGATTTACTACATTTTTTTAACTATTTATTTTTAGATATTTTATTTTTTAAATTACATTGTAATTACATTATACATTACATTACAAAATATACTTTCTCAGAATGAATTACTTTAGTTTAAATACTTTGCAAATAGGCAATAGACTTTTAAGTACAGTAGTTACAGTTGTTGCAATGGGCAACACAATTTCAAACACAATGCAACATTGAGTTCAATGTGAATTTCTAGTTAAATGCAATTAGTTACTTTATGGATTACTTTTCTAACCACAGGACTGGATCCTAGATTCAGTCCTGCGACATCTCCTGTAAACAGTTGAGTAAAAGCGTTTTGGTTACAGTAGTGATTTTTAAGGAATATTATTGTATTTTAAAAGTGGGCACTTAGAAACTTTTTCACATAGAATCACCAATGTTATCCTATGGGAGGAAATTCACTTAGCAGGTAAGTAGTGTTATCATTACTTTTTCTTACTCAGTGGTGGATCCTGGATCCAGCACTGGTGCATCTCCTGTAAACAGTTGAAAGAATGCGTTTAAGTCATACAGGCGATTTTTTAGGAATATTTGTAGTTTGTGAAAATCGACACTGAAACTTTTCTGCTGAAAACCAGACAATGGATTCCTATGGAAGGAAATACAAGTTACTGGTAAGTACGGTTAGAATTACTTTTCAGGGTCAGTGCTGGGCTAAAAGATGCAACACTGGGTTCTCTCCTGATAACAGGTGAGTAAATCGGAATTCGTAGTTCGGCTGATTTTAGAGGAATATTATAAAGTTCCAAAACTCCACACTTAGAAGAATTTCCAAGTGAAACCAGTCAATGTTAGCCTATGGAAGGAAATTCAAGTTACTGGTAAGTACGGTTAGAATTACTTTTCAGGATCAGTACTGGGCTCAAAGATGCAGCACTGAGGTCTCTCCTGACAACAGGTGAGTAAATCGGAATTCGTAGTTCTGCTGATTTTAGAGGAATATTTATATGTTTCAAAAATCGCCTGAAACTTTTTCAGCAAAAAGCAGGCAATGATATCCTATGGAAGGAAATTCAAGTTGCTGGTAAGTACGGTTAAAATTACTTTTCAGGATTAGTACTGGGCTCAAAGATGCAGCACTGTGGTCTCTCCTGATAACAGGTGAGTAAATCGGAATTCGGAGTTCGGCTGATTTTAGAGGAATATTATAAAGTTCCAAAACTCCACACTTAGAAGAATTTCCAAGTGAAACCAGTCAATGTTAGCCTATGGAAGGAAATTCAAGTTACTGGTAAGTACGGTTAAAATTACTTTTCAGGATCAGTACTGGGCTCAAAGATGCAGCACTGAGGTCTCTCCTGATAACAGGTGAGTAAATCGGAGTTCATAGTTCGGCTGATTTTAGATGAATATTTTAAAGTTCCAAAACTCCACACTTTGAAGAATTTCCAAGTGAAACCAGTCAATGTTAGCCTATGGAAGGAAATTCAAGTTACTCGTAAGTACGGTTAGAATTACTTTTCAGGATCAGTACTGGGCTCAAAGATGCAGCACTGAGGTCTCTCCTGATAACAGGTGAGTAAATCTTAATTCGTAGTTCGGTTGATTTTAGAGGAATATTTGCACAATGGTGAAGGAAGGGGGTGGGGCCTGAGGTGACATGTCTGCAAACACGCCCTGTGGTGCGTTTTAAGTTGGAGAATTAATTCCTCCTCAATCCCGAGGGTCCCTAGGGGCCAACTAGTCCACCACGTACCTCCAGTATGCGCCAGAGAGCTGCGTTACAGAGAGGTGTTCAGAGGCCATGCCCCTTTTTACAACACTGTGCAACGCAGCTCCGTGGCGCTTACTGGAGGTACCTGGTGGGCTAGTTGGCCCCCAGGGACCCTCAGCATTGAAGGGGATTTAAATCCCCATCTTAAAACGTGCCACGGGGCCTGTTTGCACACATGTCACCTGAAGCCCCGCCCCCTCCCTTCACCACTGTGCAAACGCGCCCCGTGGCCTTTTTAAGTTGGGGGATTAAGTCCCCTTGAATCCTGAGGGTCCCTGGGGACCAACTAGCCCACCAAGTACCTCCAGTAAGCGCCACAGAGCTGTGTTGCAGAGAGGTGTAAAAAGGGGCATGGCCTGGACCACCTCTCTGCAACCGAGCCCTGTGGCGCTTACTGGAGGTACCTGGTGGGCTAGTTGGCCCTCAGGGACCCCCAGTATTGAATGGGAATTATTTCCCCAATTTAAAACGCACCACAGCGCGCGTTTGCAGAGTGGTTAAGGGAGGGGGCGGGGCCTGATGCTCAATCGCGTCTTTTTCTTTCTTTTTGTTTTTTTTAAGGGGGGCTGTGTGGCCCCCTTCTTTTTTACTTTTTGGGGCCCTGGGGATCCCATCCCCCAGGGCCTGATGCCTTTTTCCTTTAAAAAAAAAAAAAATACTGTAGGGGAAGGGGGCCGCGTGGCCCCCCCTCCCGTGGCCTATTCCGGCCCCGGGACCCCATCCCCCAGGGCATGGCCACTTTTAAAAAAATAATTTTGGAGGAGGGGGGCTGCGTGGCCCCCCTCCTAAGGCCTCTATTGGCCCCGGGGCCGGCCTTTTTTTTTTTTTGTATTATTTTTGCGGACGGGGGGGCCGCGTGGCCCCCCTCCCGGGCTACTACTTGCCCCGGGGACCCCATCCCCCGGGGCTGGCCCTATCCTTTGGGGTCCGTGGGGAGACCCCAACTCCCCCACGGACCCAGCCGGCTCCCCGCGTCCTGCGGGAGCCGGTATTGCTTTTCCACATGGGGAGCTGCTAACATGCAGCTCCCCGTGTGGAAAAGCAATGTGCTTTGGATATTGGAAGCAAGAGCAGGTTTCCTGCTCTCTCTTCCAATATCCAAAGCAGTTTGCTATGACTGGACGGGAGCCGCGAGGCTCCCGTCCTGTCATAGCAAACTACAGTGTCCCGGGGTAGGCACCCCGGGACACTGCAGGAGCTGGCCCTGGGGGTGGTGGTCCCCACGGCCATCAAGGACTCCAGGAGGGGGGCCGCGCGGCCCCCCTCCCAACTTATTCAAAGCCCCGGGGAGGTGGTGGTCCCCGGGGCTCTGGGGGTCCGTAACGGACCCCCATATTTAAATCTTTAGTGCCCCGGGGAGGTGGCAGTCCCCGGGGCATGTGGGGGGGCTGGAGCCTCCCCACACAGGCAATTTTAATTTTAAAAAAGAAGCCCCGGGGGGTAGCGGTCCCCGGGGCTGCGGGAGGGCCGAGAGCCCTCCCGCACCATTTGTTTTTAAAGCCCCAGGGGGTGGCGGTCCCCGGGGCTTGGGGGGGCCTTAGAGGCCCCCCCACATATTATAAATAAACCCCGCATGCCCCCGGCACTTGGCCCACCCGGGGGCCAATTAACAACGAAGCGCGGGAGACCGCGCTTCGTTTTTTTTTTTTTTATCAGCAGGATCCGCGCACCCAGCGCGTTTTTGCCGATTTTTTAAAAAAAAATATATATTTTTTTGGGCCCTGGGGGTTCTTGTAGGACCCCCTGAGCAGGCCTAGGGGGTCAGGGTGTTTCTACCCTGCCCCCTTTTTGCACTTTGCGCAATTGTTTTTCTCTTTTCTTGTTCCTCGGTTCTACCGAGGAACAAGATGGCTGCCAACACTTCCCGGTTTGGAGTGTTGACAGCCAATTAGCATGCAGCTCGTGATCGGGAGGGTGCGTGGACCCTACACGGCCATAGATATATATGTGATTTTCCTTTTGATTTTCTTAGGAACTACTGAACGGATTTACACCATTTAACAAAAAGGGTTCTTTCTGAACCAAGAACTACCTCTTTGCCAAATTTGGTGTAATTCCGTTCAGCAGTTCGGGCTGTAGCCGTGGCTAAAGTTTCCTAGGGGAAAATGAATGGGGAAAACACGTTTTGGGACCCCCCTTTTATCTCAGCCCCCGCTTGACAAATCAAACCGAGACTTTCAGGATAGGAGCCGACCGGAGCGGGCCATAAAGTTTGAAAATTTCGCGAAGATTCGTCAACCGACGCAAGAGTTATTTCAAATAGAATGTTGCGGATTTCCTATGGAAAATAGGTCCTAACTATAACTATCTACTGGCGACCGCCAGTAGATAATATATATATATATATATATATATATATATATATATACCGCCGAAAACTCTCCGAACTTCCACAGCAGCGCTGGCAGCAACAGCAGCGGCGAACAGAGGGAAACAGACCCAAATAGCGATGGCAGGTAAGATTTATTTCCTCACTTAGTGACGCGTTTCGAGCACAGCCGTGCATCAGTGATGTCATTTGAGATGTCATCAGTGATGTCATGAGTGATGTCACTGACCATGTCATGAGTGATGTAATATGTGACGTCATCAGCAGTGCATTGCGGGCGCACGAGTTATAGTTAGCTGAACTAACTATAACGGGGGAATTTCTATGGTTTTGTACGAGAGAAATGTCCAACTAACTATAACGCCCCTGAAACCTATGGTTTTTTCAGTGAATTTCTAAGGTTTTTTAAATGCTAATTTCTAACTATAACGTGCCTGAAACCTATGGTTTTTTCAGTGAGTTTCTAAGGTTTTTTAAATGCTAATTTCTAACTATAACGTGCCTGAAACCTATGGTTTTTTCAGTGAATATATATATATTTATTATACTATGTATGCATGTGAAAATGTCTCGGTCCCCTGTTTGCCTCGGTGGCACGGAAAAAATGGGTGGAACTGACGTCAGCACGCCGACGAGGTCCTCTTATGGCTCCGATGACGTCATACGGTGTCGCGAGCGGAGCCGTGCTATTATGACGTCCTCGTTGACGTGGGAGAGATAGGAAAGAATTTCCGTGGAATGCTGGTGCAGGGGATATTCACCTAAGTGTTCAGGCTAGTCCTTTGCAACTGTTTATGTTGCCACTCCAGAAACCGAAACCAGTGATCCGAGGGCAGAGGCCCTGCAGATGGCACATGAGGTGGGGTGCCCAGTCGTGTGCACCGGCGGGGCAGCGAAGTGACAAGCACCACAACCCACAAAAAAGGTAACGAGGGCACTGAATAACACAGGATCTTCTCTTTGTATCTGGCAGGAACAACGAAGTTAAAATGCCCTAGTACCAAAATGTAGAATTAGTGCTACAACGGTCTTCAAGAGGACCTGTGATGCCGCTTCTGCCTCCCATACCCTGGAGGTGGCACATGGGTCACGCGGGCACGGTCATACTGCGGTGGGACGCACACTCGTTGACCTCTCATGGCACTGCTCCACACTTCAGGGAGGATGCTTTCCATTAGCTATGTTTTCTGATGACATGTCGCGCCGGCCCCGTCCAACAACAGAACTCCTTTAGATCCAAACAGACTCTTCCACTCTCTCACTGGAAGTGAAACCAGGCCACGCGGACACTTTCACAATACAACAGCCGGGAATGCACTTTTCGGTAAAAAACCACATTCCTTCCTCCTAATTAATCAAATAAACGTCTCACTGAAGAACAGGGGCCAGCTTCGATCGGTAAACAGCTGTTACAACGACTTTTTATTTTGCGATACCATTACAACGCATGCATTACCACGCATGCGTTGTACATCACAAAGTCATTACTACGCATTTTTAGAACGCATGGTCATTTACCACGCATGCCTTTACAACGAATTTTGTTGTAAAGGTATGTATGGTAAATGACCATGCGTTCTAAAAAACATGTAGACGATCCATGTTGTTGTAAGGAAACAGAGGCTGTTCTGTTTCCTCACAACGACGTGCACCGAACCTCAGAGACGACGTGAAGCAGGAACCACAAGGAGAGAGGAACCACGAGGAGTGAGAGGTAAGGGGGATTGGGCATGGGGTGGGGTTTCTTTTCTAGGGTTTAGGGTAGTGCAGTGGTGTTTGGGTGGTGTAGGGGTCGTGCTGGGGGTAGTGTTTTAGGTTTAGGGTAGTGCAGTGGTGTTTGGGTAGTGTAGGGGGTCGTGCTGGGGGTAGTGTTTTAGGGTTTAGGGTAGTGCAGTAGTGTAGGGGGTCATGCTGGGGGTAGTGTTTTAGGGTTTAGGGTAGTGCAGTGGTGTATGGGTAGTGTAGGGGGTCGTGCTGGGGTAGTGTTTTAGGGTTTAGGGTAGTGCAGTGGTGTTTGAGTAGTGTAGGGGGTCATGCTGGTGGTAGTGTTTTAGGGTTTAGGTAGTGCAGTGGTGTTTGTGTAGTGTAGGGGGTCATGCTGGGGGTAGTGTTTTATGGTTTAGAGTAGTGCAGTGGTGTTTGGGTAGTGTAGGGGGTCATGCTGGGGTAGATTTAGGGTTTAGGGTAGTGCAGTGGTGTTTGTGTAGTGTAGGGGTTGTGCTGGGGGTAGTGTTTTAGGATTTATGTTAGTGCAGTGGTGTTTGGGTAGTGTAGGGGGTAGTGCTGGGGTAGTGTTTTAGGGTTTAGGGTAGTGCAGTGGTGTTTGGGTAGTGTAGCGGGTCATGCTGGGGGTAGTGTTTTAGGGTTTAGGGTAGTGCAGTGGTGTTCGTGTAGTGTGGGAGGTCATGCTGGGGGTAGATTTAGGGTTTAGTGAGTGCAGTGGTGTTTGGGTAGTGTAGGGAGTCGTGCTGGGGGTAGTGTTTTAGGGTTTAGGGTAGTCCAGTGGTGTTTGTGTAGTGTAGGGAGTCGTGCTGGGGGTAGTGTTTTAGGGTTTAGGGTAGTGCAGTGGTGTTTGGGTAGTGTAGGGGGTCGTGCTGGGGGTAGTGTTTTAGGGTTTAGGGTAGTGCAGTGGTGTTTGTGTAGTGTAGAGGGTAGTACTGGGGTAGTGTTTTGGGTTTACGGTAGTGCAGTGGTGTTTGTGTAGTGTAGGGGGTCGTGCTGGGGGTAGTGTTTTAGGGTTTAGGGTAGTGCAGTGGTGTTTGTGTAGTGTAGGGGGTAGTGTTTTAGGGTTTAGGGTAGTGCAGTGGTGTTTGTGTACTGTAGGGGGTCATGCTGGGTTCTAGTGTTTTAGGGTTTAGGGTAGTGCAGTGGTGTTTGTGTAGTGTAGGGGGTAGTGTTTTAGGGTTTAGGGTCGTGCAGTGGTGTTTGGGTAGTGTAGGGGGTCGTGCTGGGGGTAGTGTTTTTGAGTTTAGGGTAGTGCAGTTGTGTTTGGGTAGTGAAGGGGGTCGTGCTGGGGGTAGTGTTTTAGGGTTTAGGGTAGTGCAGTTGTGTTTAGGTAGTGAAGGGGGTCGTGCTGGGGGTAGTGTTTTAGGGTTTAGGGTAGTGCAGTGGTGTTTGTGTAGTGTAGGGGGTCATGCTGGTGGTAGTGTTTTAGGGTTTAGGGTAGTGCAGTTATGTTTGGGTAGTGTAGGGTGTCGTGCTGGGGGTAGTGTTTTAGGGTTTAGGGTAGTGCAGTGGTGTTTGGGTAGTGGAGGGGGTAGTGTTTTAGGGTTTAGGGTAGTGCACACAACCAGCCACAATATCCGAGGACAAAGGGGATCCAGCCTCTTTGGAACGCTCCGTCAATTGAATAATTTGGGTCAAGGGCCCTACCACATCCTAGACCTATCAATTCCTTTCTTGGGATCCCTCATATACTTGGAGAAAAAGGTACATAGTTTCTCATCAATTTCAGGCGTGTGTGCCACCTTCTCCTTCAGTGAGGGCCTGGGGCATTCTCCCCTCATCCTATTCCTGACCTCCCTTTCAAGGGGTTGATGGATTTTCCCCACCACATACTCTGCCACTTTGGCGTCAGGTGTCCACTCCGCTGACCTAGGATGGTAAATTTGGGTAGGCTCGAACATGTCCGAGTGGACCCCGTCCCCAACCGGGGACTGAGAGGAGTGGGACTCTGGACGCCAGGGACGCCCGAGTCCTTATCCTCATCGGAGGAGAAATCGTCCTCCGATACACCCTCTCCCTCTAAGGGAAACCCACCGTCGGGGTCTACAATAGTGGTGACAGTGTCGCAATTTTCTCCGGGCTCCCCCTCCTCCCGGCAGGGTGCATGTTTTAGCATTCGCGCACTCTTGAGGAAGGACTCCGTAAGTTTATCAAATCCTTCCAAGTGCCCCGCGTTATGCTTAACGGCCCTTTTATTCCCCATCTGGGAGGTACTGGGACCCGCCACCACCAGATCTGGGTCACTGAACACCCCAGGGATGCTTTTCGCCAGCTTATCAACCTGATCCCTAAGAGGAGCCAGCGCCCTAGAAATAGCCAGAGAGAGGGCTTGGTCCACTGCTGGAGGGAGAAGTTGGGGGGCCATTCCTCCTCCTCCTCCACTTCCTGGTAGGAGGAGTAAAAATGGTCTTCTGGAGAAGACATGATAGCAGAGGGTGTGAGCACAGAACAAATGCCCTTAAAGTCCTTAAGGCAGCCCCCTTGCCGGTGCTCCAACAGCTGGGCTTTCCCCGAAGCTGTTATAAGAATAGACTGAGGCGCAATACAAATTACCACCACCAGGTGGCGCTGGTCACTAACGTGGCCATGTGGGGAAATCACCGCGTAGCGGTGTCAAAATTAGGCAAGGGTTGGTCGGGAATCAAGCGGACACTAAAGGAGTGACCGGATTCCCAAACGCGCGTAAAGACCAGCGGGAGCGCTCGACGGAGCTGCCTCGCTCGGACCAGACGTGCCTGACAGGATCTCACCGCGCGCAGAGCACACAGCGGGAGAAACTGCGAGGGGAGAACGCGCTCGGGCAAGAGCCTGCTGCGCAGGGAATATGAAACAATACCAAGGCAATAATGCTAATAACGTGCACAAGAAACCGCTATACAAACAGCAACAACGTCAGATTAAGCCAAGAATGTAAGGAATGCACTTAACTGACGAGCAGGGAAGAAAGAGGAAGCGGAAGGGACGTCACGATATTATATACGATGGACTGTGATATGATTGGACTATAGTTGCCTTGGAGACTACCCCTAATGGTTCATGGGTTGTGTAGTCTTTTGTTTAATGATTGTTGTGTTACGTTTTCTTTGAACTGCTATGCAAATAAAGTGAGGAAAGATATGCATAATCCTCGCCTCCGTCCTGCCATGGAATTCATTAAACTTTATTTGATCTGATTTAGAAACATAGATCATAAAAGTGTACATAAAAACAGTAAATCCTCTTTCCTAATACAATACAGTGAGAATTAATTAAAACCAGTAGGTAAAAACGGGTGTTACAAAGCCCGGTTCAGAGCAACTTCAGGTTAACAGAATCGTAAAGGTCAATGTTTCGCAAGATCAATCTCATGTACTTCGTGCAAAATACGCAATAAGGGGTCCAAGTAAGATGTAACGCTCCAATACCTGACCAGTTTGCACTATATAAAACTGCAGAAAAAATAAAAATAAAAAGTGTTTTGCACACTTCTGTCATTGGGCTATATGTGGGCTACATCTGGGTGATATTTGTGCTACATTTGGGCTCTTTTTTTCTCTGGTGGCCATCTTGGGAGACTTATTTGTTATGAAGTTTCCTAATTTCGTCATTTACTGCAGTCTCCTCAGTAGGAAATGCTTTCAGTTTTTTACTTTGATTCCATCAAGAAGGCATTCAGATGTGTCACACATTTGCCATAAATTCAGAATGTTAGCACTCTAGTTGTTCATTAGATCACTGTAGTAAAGCTACTGCTCACCAGGGAGTTAACTGGAAGTCTACTGCTGGTATTGAAAGTGATTGTTTCAGTCTGCATGTCAGAATTTTCTAATGAAATAGAAGAGGATTTGAGATCTCACTTAAAACATGCCCTAAATTTTCTTTCTGCAGCACTAACTATAATTTCTATGGCAAAATGAACTCCCTCATTTTGTTCCTTTTTAAATTAAATGTTTTAAGTGTTACCAGTTTATTCCAATCAAGATGGCTTCAGGTGTGCCATACTTTTGTCATGAGTAAGGCTGTTAGCACTCTAGTTGTTCTTTAGAACACTCTGGGAAGCTGCAGTAGAACACAAAGGCATCAACTGACAGGCTGCTCCTGTTGAAATATAACAGGAAGATATTTGAGATCTCACTTAAAACATGTCCTAATTTTTCTTTCTACAGCACTAACCATAATATCTATGGCAAAATGAACCCCCTCATTTTGTTCCTTTTTAAATTAAATGTTTTAAGTGTTACCAGTTTATTCCAATCAAGATGGCTACAGGTGTGCCATACGTTTGTCATAAGTAAGACTGTTAGCGCTCTAGTTGTTCTTTAGAACACTCTGGGACACTGCAGTAGAACACAAAGGCATCAACTGACAGGCTGCTCCTGTTGAAATATAACAGGAAGATATTTGAGATCTCACTTAAAACATGTCCTAATTTTTCTAACTACAGCACTAACCATAATTTCTATGACAAAATGAACCCCCTCATTTTGTTCCTTTTTAAATTAAATGTTTTAAGAGTTACCAGTTTATTCCAATCAAGATGGCTTCAGGTGTGCCATAATTTTGTCATAAGTAAGACTGTTAGCGCTCTAGTTGTTCTTTAGAACACTCTGGGAAGCTGCAGTAGAACACAAAGGCATCAACTGACAGGCTGCTCCTGTTGAAATATAACAGGAAGATATTTGAGATCACACTTGAAACATGTCCTAATTTCTCTGGTGGCCATCTTGGGAGACTTATTTGTTATGAAGTTTCCTAATTTCGTCATTTACTGCAGTCTCCTCAGTAGGAAATGCTTTCAGTTTTTACTTTGATTCCATCAAGAAGGCATTCAGATGTGTCACACATTTGCCATAAATTCAGAATGTTAGCACTCTAGTTGTTCATTAGATCACTGTAGTAAAGCTACTGCTCACCAGGGAGTTAACTGGAAGTCTACTGCTGGTATTGAAAGTGATTGTTTCAGTCTGCATGTCAGAATTTTCTAATGAAATAGAAGTGTTACCAGTTTATTCCAATCAAGATGGCTTCAGGTGTGCCATACTTTTGTCATAAGTAAGGCTGTTAGCACTCTAGTTGTTCTTTAGAACACTCTGGGAAGCTGCAGTAGAACACAAAGGAATCAACTGACAGTCTCTGCCCTTGTTGGATGTACATGTTTTACTGAGAATGTCAGACTTCATTCTCACATGACTGAGAAAGATAATGTGAATTTACAGAAAATATGCTCTCATTTTAGCTTCTGGAGCACCTTCCAAAACTGTATGGGACAAGCATGTGAAAATAGTTTTCTCTCAAACATGATTCATGATATCCCAGCAGAAGGTTTTTCAAAGGGTAAAATCACCTTAGAACACACCACAATTCCTGAAATTAGTATGGTACCATCAACAAATGAATTCTAATGTAACTAAAGTCTGTTATCACCCTTTATAGTTCTCCTTTTGGGAACCCTCAAAATCTTCGATTCACTACAATGCATTTCAATGGGGTACTATCATTTATATTGGGCCCAAGATGGCTGCCAGCAATTCCAGGATGAAGTGCTGACAGCCAATCAGATCTCACAATGACATGTGTGGTTAGGCTCCGCCCAGATATATATGTGTTTTTACTTTTGATTTTCTCAGGAACTACTGAACGGATTTACACCATTTAACAAAAAGGGTTCTTTTTGAACCAAGAACTACCTCTTTGCCAAATTTGGTGTAATTCCGTTCAGCAGTTCGGGCTGTAGCCTTGCATAAAGTTTCCTATGGGAAATTGATTTTTTGACTCTTACTTTTTGAATTTCTCCGCAACTACGGAATGGATTTACACCATTTAAAAAAAAGGTCGCTTTCTGAACCAAGCGCTAGCTTTTTGCCAAATTTGGTGTAATTCCGTTCAGCAGTTCGGGCTGTAGCCGTGTCTAAAATTTCCTATGGGAATTAACATGGAGAAAACACGTTTTGGGCCCCCCCTTTTTTCTCGGCCCCCGCTTGCCGAATCACCCCGAAACTTTCAGGATAGGAGCAGACCGGAGCGCCCCACGAGTTTTGAGAATTTCACGAAGATTCATCAACCGGCGCAAAAGTTATTGGAAATAGAATGTTGCGAATTTCCTATGGAAAATAGGTCCTAACTATAACTATCTACTGGCGACCGCCAGTAGATAATATATATATATATATATATATATATATATTCCACACTCGTTGCTTGTGTATTACCGCCGCTGCTCCAGATCAGAGGGTGCGTCGTCTCAAAGGACCACCCAAGCACGGTCCGAATTAATTCTCCACAATCCCTCGTTACCAAGGATGACGACGCCGTGTCTTGAAGAAAACAATAATTTATTGTCGGCTGACAATTGTCGGACGCGTTTCGCCTGCCCTGAAGGCTTGCTCACCAACAAAGTACAGACAGTTTTCAACCATTTTAAACACCCTAACGTGATGTGATCATGTGACAACTACAAATAAAGTGCATTAGACAACAGACTCGTAGTTCTTGCTTCGTTACTTAACACAGTGGTCATACTTTAACGAAACACAATGCTGGATCAACAAAATACATTATCTTAACGGCATAATAAATATCAGCAAATTAATCATGATATTTAACATTTAAAAAGATTCATTCAGTAATGTTCCGTAAATTGCGCTTTTGAATGAAGCCCATGTGGGCATTAACTTCTATGCAAAGTTTACGTCATTTTCAATTGTTATAGACGCCATAATCATTTAATGCACGTTATGATCTCTAGTCATTGTTCATACAATATGCGACTACAGGAATGTTTAATTACACATGATGAACTGATGTTTTTAAAAATTGACAATCCTGTCAGGCTAGTCTTATACCTGATCCCAAAGGTGCACAAAGATCAGATTAACCCACCAGGGCGCCCAATAATTTCGGCAATAGGCAGTGCCCTCGAAAATACTTCCAAATTTGTGGATTTGTTTTTATGTCCCTTGGTTAAGTGTCTTCCATCCTATATCCAGAATACAGGTGATTTTTTACAGAAAGTCTATGATCTCCCTTGGGAACATGATTTTTTGTTGGTCACGATTGATGTAACCACACTTTATACCAGGATCAAACATGATGACGGTTTGAATGCAATCAAATACTTTTTGGGAAGCCGACAGGTAAAATTTTGGTCGCATACGCAAATGCTCATTGAAATGGTAACTACATGTTTAAAACATAATTATTTTCTCTTCAATGGGGAATTATTTCATCAGGTGTGCGGTACAGCGATGGGCACCTGCTTTGCCCCCAGCTATGCTAATTTGCAAATGGGCTGGTGGGAGGAGCAGGTGGTCCAGAAGCTGTACCATGAGGAATGGCAAAACCATATCATGCATTGGAGCCACTTCATAGAAGACCTATTTATTGTGTGGAAAGGCTCGGAAAAGACAGCAACAGATTTCATTAAAAAACTTCAGGTCAACAACCTTAACCTTAAATTTACAAGCACAGTGAGTTCTAACAATGTAAATTTCCTTGACTTAACTGTGTACATAAATGAAGGTAAATTAGAGACAACGCTGTATCGGAAACCCACAGCGGGAAATACATTGTTGCATGCAACAAGTTTTCATCCTCCTAATTTAATCAGCAGCATACCCTATGGAGAATGTTTACGAACCACACGTAACTGTAGTAATCATGAAAGCTGTAAAAAATAACTAAATTGTGTGGAAAGACGTTTTAAATCTAGAGGATACTCTGAGCAATGCATAAAGTCAGCAATTTTTAAAGCAGAAAGAAAACCTAGGGAAGAGATTCTGTTCAATAAAAGTAACACAAAGAAAAAAATGGAAAGTGACAACCCAAATCAGTGTAGGATGATCACCACATATAATAAACAACATAAAAATGAAAGGTATATCTTATCCAAACACTGGCATTTGATTCGCAACTACCCTGTACTAGGTAAATTGGTACAAAAAAGACTCTTAATAACATTCAGGCGGGCCAAATCATTCAAACAAATGTTAGTGAGCAATATGGCTCCCTCACCTAAAGCAAAGGCAAAAACCGGCACATGGCTAGGGAGAAAAGATGGCTTTATCAAATGCACTAAGTGCAAAGCATGTATCCATGGGAAAATCACTGCAACATACAAATCAGGACTCTCCACAAGAGAAAAAAGAATTAAAGGCCAATTCACTTGCAAGACAGACTGTGCTGTCTACGTGCTTCAATGCCCTTGTGGTTTGAGGTACGTGGGCAGTACAGTCTTACCGGTGCATAAGAGAGTTCTTCAACATCTTAGAGCTATTAAGAATGGGGATAGATCGTACCCAGTGGCACGACATTTTGAGCAATATCATGGCAAGAATGTACAAGGATTAATATATTTTGTATTAGATGCTGTCTCACAAAATATAAGAGGTGGGAATCGTGAGAAAAAATTAAGAAGGTTAGAATCGAGTTATATAATTGAACTCGATACTAAAACCCCGGGAGGCCTTAACATGGAGGAAGACCTCCACATGCATCTTTAGAAATAGTAGTCTACAGTAATTCTTTCCTGAAGTTCTCCGAGTTTTTAACTGTTTCTGTACATGTAACTTAGTTTGTGTATTATTTATTTTATGTAACGTCAGGACACTAGCACTTTGCACTTTAGTAATCAACAGTATTAAACATTGCTGGTGTTTAATGCCCACTAGGGCAGGATTGTAAAATACAACATGCGTTCAGTAAATGATTATGGCGTCTATAACAATTGAAAATGACGTAAACTTTGCATAGAAGTTAATGCCCACATGGGCTTCATTCAAAAGCGCAATTTAAGGAACATTACTGAATGAATCTTTTTAAATGTTAAATATCATGATTAATTTGCTGATATTTATTACGCCGTTAAGATAATGTATTTTGTTGATCCAGCATTGTGTTTCGTTAAATTATTACCACTGTGTTAAGTAACGAAGCAAGAACTACGAGTCTGTTGTCTAATGCACTTTATTTGTAGTTGTCACATGACACGTCACGTTAGGGTGTTTAAAATGGTTGAAAACTGTCTGTACTTTGTTGGTGAGCAAGCCTGCAGGGCAGGCAAAACGCGTCCGACAATTGTCAGCCGACAATAAATTATTGTTTTCTTCAAGACACGGCGTCGTCATCCTTGGTAACGAGGGATTGTGGAGAATATATATATATATATATATATATATATATATATATATACCAGCCAGAGGTGTGGAGGAGTCCCCGTTCCACAAAGCGGCAGGAGTGATGCTGGCATCAGCTGTTGAAGCTTAACTTTTCGTCGAGGGATCGAAATAACTTCTGCCCGCCTCAAGTGCAAGATCAGCCAGGGACTACTGCCAGGTGCAGCTCGTGACTGCACGAGGAGCCGAAATCACTGCATTATTGTCTCAAGACCCAGCTGAACTAGATACTGGGGGCTGAAGCGTAAAGGGGACCTGAGGGAGTTTGTGGACATCATTTTACCGTGTAACCCCATTTTTACTACCACGCCTTTTCCCTGAACATTGTGTTCCTTCTCCAAGCAATACTCACCAGGGAGCGGTGCTTTCTGGGAGTTGAAGTACAATCTGAGTCACATCGGGAGAAAAACCATGTGACTTGGGGTTGGAACTCACTAACCTTCCAATGAGGGTAATGCAGGACACATAATAGGCATGGGTGGAGTCACATCGCGGTAGCAGCGGCAACTGAGGAAGGCTACAATGCCGAAATGCACCTTGCCTTGCTGTCCTAATTAAACGGCTCCCATAGTTTCCCCGAGTGGCCTCTTCTCCTTTCCTACCGGAGGGGTGTTTTGTGTGGATATAATTTACACACCAGCCAGAGGTGTGCAGGAGGCCCCGTTCCACAAAGCGGCAGGAGTGATGCTGGCACCAGCTGTTGAAGCTTAACTTTTCGTCGAGGGATCGAAATAACTTCTGCCCGCCTCAAGTGCAAGATCAGCCAGGGACTACAGCCAGGTGCAGCTCGTGACTGCACGAGGAGCCGAAATCGCTGCATTATTGTCTCAAGACCCAGCTGAACTAGATACTGGGGGCTGGAGCGTAAAGGGGACCTGATGGAGTTCGTGGACATCATTTTACCGTGTAACCCCATTTTTACTACCGCGCCTCTTCCCTGAACATTGTGTTCCTTCTCCAAGCAATACTCACCGGAGAGCGGTGCTTTCTGGGAGTTGAAGTACAATCTGAGTCACATCGGGAGAAAGACCATGTGACTTGGGGTTGGAACTCACTCACCTTCTAATGAGGGTAATGCAGGACACATAATAGGCGTGGGTGGAGTCACATTGCGGTAGCAGTGGCAACTGAGGAAGGCTACAATGCCGAAATGCATCTTGCCTTGCTGTCCTAATTAAACGGCTCCCATAGTTTCCCCGAGTGGCCTCTTCTCCTTTCCTACCGGAGGGGTGTTTCGTGTGGATATAATTTGTGCACCAGCCAGAGGTGTGCAGGAGGCCCCATTCCACAAAGCGGCAGGAGTGATGCTGGCACCAGCTGTTGAAGCTTAACTTTTCGTCGAGGGATCGAAATAACTTCTGCCCGCCTCAAGTGCAAGATCAGCCAGGGACTACTGCCAGGTGCAGCTCGTGACAGCACGAGGAGCCGAAATCACTGCATTATCATCTCAAGACCCAGCTGAACTAGATACTGGGGGCTGGAGCGTAAAGGGGACCTGAGGGAGTTCGTGGACATCATTTTACTGTGTAACCCCATTTTTACTACTGCGCCTTTTCCCTGAACATTGTGTTCCTTCTCCAAGCAATACTCACCGGGGAGCGGTGCTTTCTGGGAGTTGAAGTACAATCTGAGTCACATCGGGAGAAAGACCAGGTGACTTGGGGTTGGAACTCACTCACCTTCCAATGAGGGTAATGCAGGACACATATTAGGCGTGGGTGGAGTCACATTGCGGTAGCAGCGGCAACTGAAGAAGGCTACAATGCCGAAATGCATCTTGCCTTGCTGTCCTAATTAAACGGCTCCCATAGTTTCCCCGAGTGGCCTCTTCTCCTTTCCTACCGGAGGGGTGTTTTGGGTGGATATAATTTGCGCACCAGCCAGAGGTGTGCAGGAGGCCCCGTTCCACAAAGCGGCAGGAGTGATGCTGGCACCAGCTGTTGAAGCTTAACTTTTCGTCGAGGGATCGAAATAACTTCTGCCCGCCTCAAGTGCAAGATCAGCCAGGGACTACTGCCAGGGGCAGCTCGTGACTGCACGAGGAGCCGAAATCACTGCATTATCGTCTCAAGACCCAGCTGAACTAGATACTGGGGGCTGGAGCGTAAAGGGGACCTGAGGGAGTTCGTCAACATCATTTTACTGTGTAACCCCAATTTTACTACTGCGCCTTTTCCCTGAACATTGTGTTCCTTCTCCAAGCAATACTCACCGGGGAGCGGTGCTTTCTGGGAGTTGAAGTACAATCTGAGTCACATCGGGAGAAAGACCATGTGACTTGGGGTTGGAACTCACTCACCTTCCAATGAGGGTAATGCAGGACACATAATAGGCGTGGGTGGAGTCACATCGCGGTAGCAGCGGCAACTGAGGAAGGCTACAATGCCGAAATGCATCTTGCCTTGCTGTCCTAATTAAACGGCTCCCATAGTTTCCCCGAGTGGCCTCTTCTCCTTTCCTACCGGAGGGGTGCTTCGTGTGGATATAATTTGCGCACCAGCCAGAGGTGTGCAGGAGGCCCCGTTCCACAAAGCGGCAGAAGTGATGCTGGCTCCAGCTGTTGAAGCTTAACTTTTCGTCGAGGGACCTAAATAACTTCTGCCCGCCTCAAGTGCAAGATCAGCCAGGGACTACTGCCAGGTGCAGCTCGTGACTGCACGAGGAGCCGAAATCACTGCATTATCGTCTTAAGACCCAGCTGAACTAGATACTGGGGGCTGGAGCATAAAGGGGACCTGAGGGAGTTCGTGGACATCATTTTACTGTGTAACCCCATTTTTACTACCGCGCATTTTCCCTGAACATTGTGTTCCTTCTCCAAGCAATACTCACCGGGGAGCGGTGCTTTCTGGGAGTTGAAGTACAATCTGAGTCACATCGGGAGAAAGACCATGTGACTTGGGGTTGGAACTCACTCACCTTCCAATGAGGGTAATGCAGGACACATAATAGGCGTGGGTGGAGTCACATCGCGGTAGCAGCGGCAACTGAGGAAGGCTACAATGCCGAAATGCATCTTGCCTTGCTGTCCTAATTAAACGGCTCCCATAGTTTCCCCGAGTGGCCTCTTCTCCTTTGCTACTGGAGGGGTGTTTCGTGTGGATATATATATATATATATATATATATATATATATATATATATATATATATATATATATATATATATATAAAATTGAAAATAAGCAAAGGTTAAAGTAACTTTATAGTTAGGTGCCCCTGTCATGTGTGACCTTCCCCTGTCACTGCAACACACAGCAGACACTCATTTCCCATCCCCTTTTGAAAAAGTATTTATACGATCCATGAGACTCATCAGGGAGGCAACAAGGCTCTTGCACTCCTGTGTGTCTCCCATGTGATCACAGAAACAAAAAATATTTTTTTCCAAAATGTAGGCTGGTGGGGTCCCTCTGTGACTATACACAAGATCCAGGGAGTCATGGTACTGCTAACCTGCCCTCCTCCACGGTATATCTTTTGAAAAAATGTTAAGGAATCAGGGACCAGGGACCAAGTCAGCATTACTATTCATGTTGTGTTGGTCAGCCAGTGTGAGCTCCTCCAGGAAAAAAAGGCTCCCACAGAAGCAAGGAGGTGGATGTGAACCAAAGCACCTTTGGCCCATCAGATCACTCTATTATTCAAAGTTGCATAATCCGTGGACTATTGTGAACCTTCCACAAACCCAAACTTCCAGGAGTGCAAAGTTTTGAAACACTGAACGGATATATATCAAATCACAGAAAACACACTATTTGGACCAAGATCTAGCTTTACCAAATTTGGTGTAATTCCGTTTAGTCGTTTTGGCTATAGCATGTTCCAAAAAATCCCTATTTAAACTGTATGGAGAAATTTGGTTTTGGGACCCCACTTTTTTCTTGCCTCTCACATCATGGGTCACCCTGAACCTTTCCAGGAAGAAGCTGAGGGGGATGAACTTTTTTTCAAGTTTTGTGAAGATTCGTCAAACGACATCAAAAATATTAGCACACCAAAAAATGTAATTCCTATGTAAACTCAGTCCTAACTGTAATTACCCATGAAAGCATGGTCCTAACTATATATAGCTCTATTTATCTCCAGTGGCCACCCAACTACTAACTATGTCTTGTAACAATATAAAGGGTTTCACTTTAAATAGGGCAGACCTACTGGCTTTCTAAAAGGGTAAGAACACCAAAATATACCAAGCGTGTCTATTGGGATTATCAAGAAAGCCAACGCATAAACAGAAAACAGCATTTACAATGCTGTTTTTGCAACCAAGTACCATTACAACGCGGTTGTTACAACGACTGCGTTGTTAGTGCGCAATACCTTTACATCGCAAGTCATTAGAACGACTTGCTCTAGGGGGCGCTAAGGTATTGGATATGAAATACAACACCTTCCCTGCTGTTGCGCAAACTGGAGTAGGAATAGTAAATAATACTATTCCTAAGTCCAGTGCGCCCCCTACAGCAAGTTGTTGTAATGACTTGCGATGTAAGGGTATTGCGTACTAACAATGCGGTTGTTGTAACGACCGCATTGTAAAAGTACACGTTGTAATAGCATGCGATGTAACATGCTATATTCCACATAAACATGTATAAATCAAAGCTATTGGCTTTGTCAAAAAGTCACCAATACCTATTATCAAATGTATATTTTATAAATTCACACATTGCAATGTTTAATAATAATGATTGTCATAAAATATTTTCAAAAAAGCATAAAAAAAAAACCTTACCATATCTTTTAGTCAATTTTTGTAAACTTTTTTCAGAACACAAAGGAACCAACCACTAGGGGTCCCTGCTCTCCAGCTGAAAAAAAAACAGCAAAAAAAACAGCTCCAGGTTTAAGTGCTCAAAGAAACATATGGTAAGCTGTCCTGGGGCTGCGGATTCAATGACCCAGGGAACGTATTGTGTTTTTTAATATTGCTGGGGGTCTGTTGCACTCCGTGGCAACCCTTCACACCATTAAAGACATGCTTGGTGGTGCCCTGCCACTTCCAGAGGCACCACCAGGATCCCAAACTAAAAAGAAAAAGCCCTCGCCAGGCATTATGGGGTACTCATTGCTTGGAGCAGAGAATAATAAATGAACAGCTCCTGCTGCTTATTTATTATTATTTTTATACTTTATACTTTTTTTCAGTGTCTGGGTCCTACCCAAATTTTATATTAACTTTGGGGCCATTGTGGAGCTCCAAGGACCCCGCAGCCACGTTGTCTCCCCAGCCAGTAACATGCTGGGTGGGAGCTGGAGCCAGCCATTATTTTAGAGTGGCCCACCTGGGGCAGCCACAACAAGGCCAATCACTGGGAGCCATTGCGAGTGCACCAAGGCCCATTGGCTCCTGCTAGCTCCCCAGTCAGCACCTGGCATGGGTGCTGGTGGGATTCAGCTTCATTCCATTGCTCCAACCTGGGCAGGAGCTGCTTTTTTCTGTGTTCTTGCTGGGCAATAGGAAAGTTGTGTTCCCTGCCCAGAATAGTTCTGGTAGGCAATTAAATCTGTATTCCCTGCCCCCACTCTTCCGGGCAGGGAACATAATTGTCCCTGGAGATAGGAACCATGGCACACTGCTTTGATTGGGCCCTGGGGGATGGAGCTGGTCCATGACACAGGGAGAAGTCCCAAGGCCCCCTACCCTAAAAAACTGGTTCTGGTGGGAGGGAGGTCGGGCCACATGCACATCCCCTAAATTTAAAAGTCAGCCTTGGGAGATGGAGTCCCCATGGCCTCTTTAAACATAAATCTTTTCTTTTTTTTTACTGAAAAAACAAAGGTTAAAGTGACACTAAGACCTTAACTTATGTTAAAAATTATGTAATTTAACATATCATGAGTGATGTAATATGTGAGGTCATAAGAAGTGCATGATGGGGTCACAAATTATAATTAGTTGTCTAAACTATAACTATCATATTTCAGTGTTTTTTAGCATTAGCTTGTGACTCATTCCAACACCTAACTATAATGTCACTTTTTTCAGTGAATATGCATATGTATACACACTACAGCAGTCGTTCTGGAGCAGCCACATTTTTTCATTGAAAAGGCATTTTTTGATTTGCCTCTAACTTTGGCCCCTATGGATGGAAGCCCACCAAACTGCCTATGCAGTTGCCTATGCATCTAAAGGCTTACATGGCAATTTGTGTGCAGTTCCTGAATTCCAATCAGGGAGAAAAAAGTCAAGTGACGGGTCAAAAAAAATCTGTTTCCCGTTTTAGCCCCATAGGAAATTTTGCTCACAGCTACAGTAAAAACTGCTACACGATGTATGCCAAATTTACCATGAAAGTAGAACTTTACTCAGAAACTGCACTTTTCATTTTTAGTCTAAATTTGTTCAGTAGTTTTATGAGAAATTAATATTAGACTGCCTTAGATAGCCTTGAAGGCATATTTTGTTAAAAATGTATTTCTCAAAATTGCAATTTCTGTTAATCATATTTCAATTGTTTATGCAACATGGTTGGCTGATGAAAGGGATCAAAAAATGTTCCCACCATTTTGAAAATCATGATGTTGGTAAAAATCACGATTTTAGTACTGTGAGAAAAAATCCCACAGCAAAAGGGAGACATGTAGGGCCTGATTCACAAAGGTAAAATTACACTTTTGTGTTATTTCACAATTGTTTGCTATTCACAAAGGTATTTTACTAGTAGAATCTTTATAACTGCGGAGTCTCTACACATAAAAAGAAAGGACTACCCTATCTTGTTATGTGCAGAAACTCCGCAGTTGTAAAGATACTACTAGTAAAACACCTTTGTGAATAGCAAACAATCGAGAACTTACAAAAACGTTTTAAGTTTACCTTTGTGACTGTTCCCATGAGGCACAGGGTCAAGACTGAATTGCATATAGCTGGTTCTGAACTGAGGTGGCGAAGTGCGCTAAAGAATGATGATGGATTCAACCCAGATCTGTGACTGGGGGTGAGTGTCTGAAACGTTTCAGCACTCCGTCCATCATCTCCTTGTGTTTGCTTTGTTCGCCGTAAGTTGGCAGGGTATGCCCAGACATGGGTCCCTAGCTCACTTTGCCACTGGATTCAATCTAGCCTGGCTGATGAGTCTCCGAAAAGTTTCAGCCCTCCGTCCATCATCTTGTTGTGTTTGCTTTGTTTGACCTACGTTGGCAGGGTATGCCCAGACGTGGGCCCCTTGCTCACTCTGCCGCTGGATTCAAGCTAGCCTGGCTGATGAAAGGTGTTACCCAGAAACCGGTCCCAGGATGCTTGTTTCCAGTTCAGGGAAGACCTGGCTTGGCAGTTCGGTCTGGACTGTTCCCATGAGGCACAGGGTCAAGACTGATATGCACATAGCTGGGTCTGAACTGAGGTGGCGAATTGAGCTAAAGAATGATGATGGCTTCAACCCAGATCTTTGACTGGGGGTGAGTGTCTGAAAAGTTTCAGCACTTTGTCCATCATGTCCTTGTGTTTGCTTAGTACAGCAGATTCCCTGAGGAGACAGTGGATCGAGTGAGCAGGCAAGCGGGGACAAGCTCAGTGCGGAGAGGCCTGTGAAGCACAGACTGGGCGTGGCTTGGGTGCCTGAGCAGGTGAAGCTGTGCCAGTCTGTGATCGCCCTCCAGGCCTCCTGTGTGTGCCCCGCATGTCTTCAAAGCCACATGAGGGTGCTGGTCGAGTTGCGCTGCTCCTACTGCCCCTGCGGCAGGGGCGCTGCTGCCAGAGCTGACCTGAAGTGAGGAAAGTGGGGGCTAGCCGAGCCTTGTGGTTCCGAGCTTCCTCAGAGCAGGGCTGCGCATGCTTGAGGAGGCTCATATCCTGCGATGTTTCCCTGGGTAGGCCAATGGCACACCTGAGTTGAACTGGGGTGCCCTCAGCTGACGAGTGGTCCTGATTTTGCCAGGGCAGATGGAGCGCCCTTCCACACCTGCCTTCGCTCCCCGTCCTCTGTACTAGTGCTGCGGTGCTGGTGCTGCAGTGGATTGCCCCCAGAGACTGAGATTACATCTGAGACCTGAGGATCTGCTCGGCTGCTGGAGGGCCACGCTGATGGGGAGGCAAGTGAAGCCAATGACTGGGCCCTGGGGCCCACACCTCTTGACTTCCTGTCTAGGACACCACGCTTGCGGCCCCATACTGCTTGGACCTGCAATAATCTTCACTAGAGGGAGCTGCCTGCCTCTTGAGAGTCCGTGCTGCCATGCCCTGTGCTGCTCGACTCCCCCTATGCCTGGAGGTGGCACCGGACCTGCAGCCCTTGCATACCATTGAAGTGGACCCTGCCCAGACCAGAGGAACTTGGGGCCCGCCTATGAGTCTGTGCACCATTGGGTGTTAATCCCGACCAGAGGAACTTGGAGTTCGCCTATGAGTCTGACGCAGACGGTCTGAGCTGCTGGTGTCTGGTGGCCCCCCACTACCGCCTATCCATGGTGCACTTAGCATTCCGCTGAGGGTGCCCTACGGCTCCTTGGCCTGCTCCTTTGGCCTGGCGCTGGCTTGGAAGCCCTCTCTTCAACTGGAAGACAAGAGGACCCTACCCACCGACGGCTGCAAGCCCCACGTTGTACGTAACCAGGGCCTACTAGCTGCCGCTGCCTTCAGCGAGACCACACCGGCCACACAGAACTTGCTTACCTGACTGCAGAGGTTGTTGCCTCCGTTGACGAAGCCGCAGCACACCCTTAGCACTGCCTCACTCTATACTCCTTTCATATGGCACTGAGCAAGGGAAAAAAGGACTTCTCAGTAAAGGACTTGCTCCTCAAACCCACCAGCTCTCATGCCGAGGGCTCCCCTCTGGCCCTGTGTTCTTAGACGCCACTGATGCTGAGGCCCTGCTTACTCCTTCCTTTATAGAAATGCTCTTCGCTTCCCTCCATGAAGACCTATAAACCATGAAGGAGGAGCTCTCCCAGGATCTCAGAGAGGTGAGGCAGGACGTGGACGTGCTAGGAGACAGGGTGGACACATTGAAGGGGCACGACACGAGTAGGGACAAAGAGATCAAACAACTCCAGCAGGAAATACTTCGCCTATGAGACCAGCACCTGGACCTTCAAGAGCACGCAGAAGATTTGGAGAACTGCTCGCACTGTAATACATTTGCATTAGGGGGATTCCGAATTGAGCCGAAGGCACAGAATATCACCTCCTTCGTGGGTGACCTCTTCCAAGCGATTTTAGAAGCCCCCTCTGGCTTTGAGATTAAGCTTAATCGCACCCATCAGGTTGGTCCGAAGAGGCCAACCCCAGGGTCCCCTGCAGACATCCTCACCTGTGTCCACAATTTTCAGCTTAAGGAGTGCATCCTTAAAAGGGCCAGAGACCATGGCCCGGTACAGTTCCAGGGACACAAACCTACTTTGCAACAGGTCTAGGGCGTTCCCCCACCAGCTCTTCTCCTCCCATTCCACCAAGCCTGCAGGAGTGGCTATCCTTGTCTCTTCCACATTCCGCGGCTAGATTGGTCCAAAACAGGCAGAAATTAGGGGCAGGTTATTATCTTATTCACTTTCACTGGGATCACACACCTTTACAGTGGGTTCAGTGTAAGCCCCAAATGATGGTCAGGAGCACTCTGTGCGCTGGGCGACAGCCGTGTTGACTAGATCGACGGATCAGCTGTTGCTGATGGGGGAGACCTTATCATAGCCTCCGACAACGCAATGGACTGCTCGGCCCAATGTCAGGGACAGTCCAGGGCTCTCGCACGTGAAGAGACACAATGGCTGGAGGAGGTGGGCCTGATAGATATCTGGAGGGCTCTCTATGCCAACACCCGGGATTACACTTTTTACTCCCACTCCCATAAGACATACGTGAGAATAGATTACTTCCTGGGCAACTCTGGTATCGTATCTCATACCCAAGCAGCCAAAATACTGCCACATTCATTGTCAGACCACACTGCGGTCACTCTCACACTTTCTCTTCCATCCACCCATCCCCCACCCAAGACTTGGCGTCTCCGGGATATGCTCTTACACTGCCCCGCTGTGGTTCAGCAGATTACCTCAGTGCTAAGGGACTTCCTTGACACGAACGACAATCCCGAGACCTCGGTCACCACTCTCTGGGTGACTCTGAAAGCAGTGATCAGGGGGGAGTTTCTTGCAATTGCCTCAGTGGACAATAAGATATGCAGGTGCAAGCGGGATCAACTCTTACGGCAGGTCCAAAAGCTGGAGCGTATCCACCAACGGACTGGTGTTCCCCGGATCTGGCGACAGCTCGAGACTGCGAGCACTCAGCTGTCTGGCATTGATTTGGACACAGCATAACACACTGTGCTCCTATTACGACATAACTTCTATGTCGGGGTAATAGATGTGGGCAGCTGCTGGCCAATAGGCTGCGGGACCAACAGCAGTCATCCGGGGTCTCGTCGGTGGTTGATATGATTCGCACGCAACAGACTGAGGACCTGCATATAGTAGAAACATTTTGCCAATTCTACACAGACCTCTACCCAGCACAGGCACTCCCTCTGAATGTCCCTGCCTGTTACATCCGGGAGACTGCAACCACCAGGTTTAAACTCAACCAAGCTGTTATTCTAGACTCCCCGATTCAGGATGAGGAAGTGTTGTCTTCTATCTCTCGGCAAAAGCCACTTAAATCCCCTGGCCCTGATGGGTTCTCTGCGCTTTTTAATAAGGCGTTCTGACCCTTCCTGACCCCCATACTCACTAGAGTCTACAATGCTGTGTGGGTTTCCTCCCCACTCCCACTGACCGTGCTGGGGGCTTCTATTGTCATCATACCCGAACCTGGCAAGGACAAGCACCACTGCACCCTTTTTTAGGCCGATTTCATTATTGAACATCAACCTTAAATTGTTCACTTGGATCTTGGCCTCACGAATGACCCCTCTTCTGCCCGGCTTGATAGATCCAGACCAAGCGAGTTTGTCCCCAATCGCCAATGCGGCAACAATACAAACAGGCTACTCCACCTTATTGATAAGGCACAGTGCTTTGATAGAGAGCGTATGCTTTTATCTATCGACACAGAAAAGGCATTCAATAGGTTCATTGGCCTTACCTGAGAGAGACCCTTCAGTACTTTGGATTTCCTTGGGGCCTGAGCAGTTACACACAGACCTTGGCAACTGTGCGAGTGAACGGTTATACCTCCGCCTCCTTCCCAATCCGTAGAGGTACGAGACAGGGCTGTCCACTGTCTCCCCTCCTATTATCCCTTTAAATGGAGCTGATGGCTCAAAGGATACGCAATAACCCTCTTATATCAGGGGGTCATTTCGGAGGGGACAAGCATAAGATCAGCTTATATGCGGATGACATTGTGTCTACTTTGGAGGATCCTTGGTCTCCCTCCCGGCGTTCATGCAGAACTTGACCTGTTTGCCCAAGTGGCGGGATTCAAGGTCATTGTCCATAAATCTCAAGCTCTCAATCTGTCACTCAAGGCCTCCACACTCTCCGAGTTACAACTTTCTTACCCTATTCAAAGGACCTCTGCCACGGTCCCCTACCTCAGGCTACAGCTCACGGCGAACACTCAAAACACGGTGTACCTTAACTATACAGCCCTACTGCAGAAAATATAAGTGGACCTGCCCTGCGATAAACCACATGCCCTTTCATGGCTGGGCCGAGTTGCTGCGGTAAAGATGGCTGTATTACCGAAGATACGCTTTCTTTACAAGTCCTCCCAGTGGAACCCCCCCCCTGGGTCCCTATGCAATATACAACGGGATATCGATATCTTAGGTGGCAGTCCCCGGGGCTTTGATAAGGAGTGCGTTCCCCTCATATATTTATTATATGCCCCCGGGACCTGGCCCACCCAGGGATTATTTAAAAGCAAACGACAGCCCGTACTACCTTTTTCAAAAAAAAAATATTGTTGCCGCTAACATTGCGATTTTGCTACACTATAAAAAAATTCTTTATTTTAGATTTTTTTTTTTTAATTGGTTTATCAAAAGAGAGACAAATCAAGACAAGGCAGGATATATACATATATATTTTAGGGTTACACTTACCTGGTAATTTTTTACCACACATATGCCTTTGCCATACATGCCTTAACAATGCATATTTCGTTGTAAAGGCATTTGTGGTAAAGGCATATGCATAGTTAAGACTTGGGTGGTTAAGACCATGTTGAACAGGCACGTGTGGTAATGGCATGCGGGGTTCAGTCATACAACACCCTCTAAATGCACACCATAACACAAGCAGCCTACCATGTTCAGTACACCACTTTGCCAACACACAAGGAAAAAGTCTGTCTCCCAAAATCAAAACATGGCACAGCATGAGTTATGGTGCATGTTCTGCAGTGCGTAACATAGTTGACAAATGTACGTGTTTTTGAATTTGTGTTTGCTGAACCATAACTCATCTTTAAGTCTAGTTTTGGCAGTGAAAAAATATGCATCTAGAAGACCATACATCTATATCTACAGTATCTCTCTCTAGGTCCATCTCTATATTTAGGTAGGTGTGCGTGTTTTTCTTGAGCATTTTGGGCCAGATGTACAAATATTTCATTTTGCGGGTGTCTAATTGTGATTTTTTGTGACTCGGAATTAGAGACTCGCAAAATGAAATGTACTAATGTGTCTCAGACACATTAGTGTTTCCCAATGGGACAGCAATTGACCTTCCTCATCAATATTCATGAGGCAGGTGGCGACCCATTGGGAATGGGCAATAACAGGGATGGTGGCTTGCTGGGGAAAGCAGACCAATATGTCTGTTTGTTTTTAAATATGGGGAAGAGAAGGGCCACAGAAGGGGGATCAAGCGCACAGCTACTGAAAAAATCTAACAAATCTTGGAAATCTGCCAAGGGCAATTGTGTCATAGATAGGATGGACAATCTATTGACCGAATGTGAACAGATATTAGGCCCTCCCACAACCGACCCCCTTTTGGACCAATGCCCTGGCCCCGGTTCTCCTAATGATTATCCTAGCCCAGTCATTAACACTGCTTTGTGTAAATCAAGCAATTTCCTTGGTATGCTCACTAGATCAAACAAGTTTCTAACTGAATCATGCTCTCCTGTTAGTTCAGCTACAGTCTCATTGATGATTCCTTTCTCTGTAGCAATCACTTTGCTCCCTTCACTGAGCCATTAAGGCAGGAGACTGTTATTAATAATACCATCCAGCCCCAAACTGAGTGCTTAGTAAACCAACTTTCACATCCTAGTGATCATACACTCACCATCCCAGTATGTGTGTCTACCGTGGACCCTGGTTTATCTCTTCAAAAGCACTTGGACAAATCCTTGGAACTTCAACTTTTGCTGGGAAAGTTCAGGACTATTCTGAAAGCTGGGATTGGCCCTCTACTGGCTCGCCTAGACCGGTTGGAAGGGAAACTGGAGTATTTAAAGGTGTCCACTGTTTCTAGTGAGAGGGGGATCAGATGACCATCCCAGGGCCTGACCATCCCCAGTTATGCCCTTTGCCAGTATTAAGTGATTCCAATCTACCTACTCAAATTCAAGTGCCATCTATAGTGAAGCTCACTGATAGTCAGTGTAGGATAGGGAGCAAAGGGACACAAGGTAAGGCCACCAATACGGTCAATCATCCAAGTAAAAGTGATACAATTATTCCAAATACACGACCTGGTAGCCCCTGCACTAGCTATCAACAGCTTCTCCCCCGAGTGCACGCCTTATTTGAATGTCATCTGTGATGTCCCTAAATTACCTTATAACACAAGCGAAAGCTTTGTGGCTTTAAGGAATAAAACTGCTCATTGGCCTCAAACAAATGCAAGGTGGCCCCCTGATTTGACTGAAGAAATACTTTCAGTTAGATGAACATCTTGGCTGGGTATCCATCCCACAGGTTACCAGGGAGACTATGTCTTGGTGAACTTCAAGGCCCCTAAAATTGTGGAACTTCTTCTTGGACGGCTTCCACAGTTGGTATTTTTAGCAAGCTGTGTGAAAGCTCCTTCTTTGGGCTACCTCTATGGGTACCTCTCTTCATCTTATATTGAGGATGTGATTAGCCCTGACCCCAGGCCTGGCCACCGGAATCTTACATCTGTGAGACCTCCTGGAAAACATACATTGGGACTTTCCTCAGTTTTGGATCTCGAAGATTGACAGCTCCTGAGTCATACACATGGGGGTCGATTCCGATCTCGGCCGGGAGGGCTCCGAATCGGATTCGGCTTTACCGGATCCGATTCGGACGCCCTGTTTCCGACCGAGTCGGACGGGCGTCCGGGCGAACGAGTACGATGCGAACGTACGCGAAATCGCCGACCGACTCGTTCGCGGGACCCAACCGCTCCGACCGACTCGCACGGACACGACTCGCACCGCGCAATGGAGACGTTCCCCGGCCGGGTAAGTACGATGCGCGCCGCGAGCAGTCCGACCGACTCGCGCCGTCCGGCTCGAAAGAGCAGTCGGAGCCGCACTTTGGGGGTCCGTGTCGGACCCCCTGTATGCCTAGCCGCACGAGTCGCACACAGGGGGGACCCATGGGTCCCCCCCTACCTGTGCGTGTACGGCGCGACCCGCTTCGACGCGTACCCGCTATAGGGGGCGCCCTTGTTCGCCTCGCAACCATTGAGTCAATGGGAGCCCGCGTACGCATTGTACGACCGGCTCCCATTGACTTCAATGGGAGTCCGACCGAATCGAGTCCGATAGCATGCGAACGCATCGTACTCGTTCGGTCGGACTGCTAGGGTCCGATTCCGTCGGAAATCTCTCCGGGTCCGGCTCGGTCGGAGAGATTTCCTGCCCGAATCGGAATCGGCCCCCTAGTGTCTTGCCTAGTCGAGAGTATAAATTCTTCTTGTGCCTCTCCAATAATGCCTCATTGTATGTGGTCAGCCAAGTTCATCCTGAGTCCACCGTATGTCACAGACCAGTTTTTTCCACCCTCAATGGTCAGAAGGCTGGTTTGCATGGAACTCCTCCCTTTGTGGGAACTCGTCGGGGCAGTCAAGAAGCTGTGGAAGAGATTTAATCGCCCCAGCTTTCCCCAATGGGGCTTATATCTACCTGCATAGCCTTGCCGATTTCGGGGGTCCATCCTGTGTCACCCCCCCCCCCCCAAGTCTCAATTTCAGTGCAGAACCTGGAACTTACTCTCTTGGAAAACTGTGGGTCTCAATTCCAAGCTGGAAGATCCCGACTGGGGGTCTTTTATTGATTTGTTTGATATCTGTTTATTTCAGGAAACATGGTGAGTGGAACCAGTATATAGGTCAGGGCTCACCACTCATTTTTATTCAGAATCTCAAAGTGACAGGGGTCGGCCAGCTGGAGCTTTAATTGTGTGGATCAAAAATATATTGCGTTTTTGAATTACAAACATTGCAACAGGCCCTTAAGATGTTCTGGGGTTGTCCCCTGTTGAAGATGGGCTTTCTTGTTATGTTTTTAATGTCTATAACAGGCCATTAGGGGCAAGAAGGACATGTGATTCTCTACATGTTCTAGCAAATGCTTTAGACGCTCTCCCATGCATTGATAAAGTGATGTTGCAGGTGACTTCAATATTACTTTTGAATCCTACGGCCCTGGGTCCTTGAAACTTACCGAAGAGGAGGATGCTGTTTGGGATATCCCTCAACCAGATTTGTGCCCCATCAAGAGATACTCTCCCACTGCTGATCAATTGATGAGCTTATCTCTCCTCTTTGGCCTCAAGGTCTGTAATGGTAGTTCCCTTTCATACCGCAGTGGTGCCCATACGTTCAAGCGTGTGGTACAGAAGAGCCACATTGACTATATATTTTTGTCATTACTGCTAAGGCCATCTCTTAGAGACTTGTAAAGCACTTTGATAGTGACCATAATGCCCTCCATCTGTCTCTTAGTGAGCCAGGCCTGTTATCCATCAGAGGGGTACCTTGAATTCTGGGGATGACTTGTCATTATCGAATAATAAGTGGGCTCTAAAGTGGGAGGCAGTAAGCAGGGATCCAAATCTTGTGGCTTGGATTTATGCGCAAGCGGCTGACAGACTGGATTCATTAGTTATTACATGGCCTCACATTTTAAATCCAGATTCTTTTGTTATTACCCATGAAACTCTTTTTAGATCTCTCAAAATATTAATTTGAAGAGATGTCAGAAAGCTCCTTAGGGCGAAGTCCAGTTGTGCATGGTTTAATACTAGCTGCAGGGGGGGCGTGGCTTGGAGCCCGCGAATGATGGCGGCGCCTCGGTGAAGCTCCCCAGAGCGGCGCGGTTGGACTGCATTAGCATGGTGTTTCGGCGGAACGGGTGAGACGTCCGAGATCGCGGATGTCCCCCCGAACACAGAGATGTCCTTCCTGACTGTTTTACTGCATTGTGGAGCTGTTTCTAGGTAATTGGAGTTCCATTTTCTGTGCGACGTTTGAAACGGTCGCCATTTTGTCTTCATCCCGTTTTCGGAGCTGCCTCATAAAAAACGTCAGCGCATCAACATGTGGGACCAGATAATGCATTCTATGACGCACCTCAGCAGTTTTACTCTGTTTTATTAAGGAATGTGACACTTTTTGTAATGAGAAGCATTGTGTCTGAACCTTCCCTACTTTAATGTGACTCTCTCTCATAGACAATATTATACTCATTTTGACTACTACTTTCTACATTACTTTCTATGGGAAGATTAAAAAAGCTAGGTCCGCCTGCTTCACGTTCTACGCAGTCCTTTATCAAAAACTCTAAGATTTTTACAGAGTTTTCTAAAATGGAGGACTCTCTATTATCCATGTCTAAAGGACCTCCGTCTTCAGCTCCTAGTCCTCTTGCAATAGGGAAGGTCATCACTAAACGCTTGAAGAAGGATCCACCTTCTCCACCAAAATCCTCTTCTCCTGCCTCCCTGGATTTATTGCTAGAGGAGATCCGTGCTCTTCGACCTTTTATGGAAGAGACGAATACCAAACTGCAGTTCCTCACAGAAAATTGGTCCCAAATGAATGATCGACTTACAGCGGTAGAGCAAAATGTATCTTCCCTTAATCTCACCGATGCTAAACTCAATGCTCTCCAGACGCAGGTATCTTCACTTCAGCGACAGGTTGAGGACCTAGAAAATCGAAGCAGAAGAAATAACCTACGCATTGATGGCTTGCCGGAAGGAACAGAAGGTTCTGATCCTCTTCTTTTCTTTAGATCATTTCTCCCTAAGATTCTTCATCTACCAGAGGATACAGTACTTAATATTCAACGAGCGCATAGGCTAGGTCATCAATTGACTGGTCTATCATCTTCACGAAGACTGAGAGGAGTCATCTTGTATTTCCTTGAATACACCGACTTAATGAAGGTCCTTACAGCTGTGAAGGCGAGTCAACGTATCTTATGGTCAGGTGCAACCTATTCTTCTCACAGGATTATGCTAAAGCCACAGCGAACAGGCACAAAGAGATCCTCAACATGAGACCTGAGTTACGTTCCTTGGGAGCACATTATGGACTTTTTCATCCTTGCCTTTTTAAGGTAACCTATAAGAACAAAACTACGACCTACGAGGATCCTGCCAAGTTGCAAGGATTCATCAATTCATGTAAAGCTGAATCTATGGACCTCACCGGTGCTTCGACATCTTTGATCACTTTATGCCAATGATCCTTCAGAATGACTTCTTCCTCTTCATTTATTTATATTGTTGAACTTCCAATATATGATGAAATAGTTTTAAAGGTTTTCAATATGTTATATTTTGGCTTGTGGTTGTAATGTTCTTTCTAACACATCTCTTTTTCTCCTATATACAGGTTTGTTGATATATATTTTCCCGTTGTTGTTTCGTCAAGTGTGATGCGGTCCTTCTTCGTCCTCTGTTCGGCTGAGCTTGGGCGTGTCATCTATTCCTTGTGGTTTCATCCCCCCATCCTTGTTTGGTGTTTTTAGGTATGTTTCATCCCTCGTATTTTTGTATTTTTCCCTTACTTATCCTTTTATCTCTCTTTCCTTTCTTCTTACCTTCTCTCAGTCATAAACACAATTTCTTCTGCTTTCCTGCAAAAATAGAGATGAAAGTTCAAATGTGACGATTGAGATAATCGTCACATTTGAACTTTCATCTCTATTTTTTCTCTTTCTTTTCCTAACATGTTTGATTTACTCTACATATAGTTGCTTTGTTCTTTGGTATGCTCTTTGTTGTCTGAGGATGTACATTGATAGGTGTCTTCTATATATTTTCTTACTCATCTTATGTCCTTAAATCTTGTCTCTTGGAATGTCAGAGGTTTGCATTCGCCTACTAAAAGGCAAAGGGTGTTAACACATCTAGCTAAATTGGGGGCGGACATAGCCTGCTTACAGGAATCTCATCTAACTGCAGAGGAGTCAACAAAATTAAGGAGAGGTTGGGTTGGGGAGGTCTTCTATTCACCAGGGGATGGTAAACGCAATGCGGTTCTAACTTTATGCCGTAAATCGCTTTCTGTTAAGTTACTTTCACAATGTTCTGATGAAGATGGTAGATGGTTGTTTACTAAACTGTTGATCGGGAATGCTCCAGTCTCTTTACTTAATATATATGCCCCTACCGCTGGAGACTCCTCTTTTTGGATATCCTTAGCTCAACAAATCGTGCAGTGTATTGATGATAATTTTATCCTTACAGGAGATTGTAATCAAGTTTTTGACCCTTTTTTAGATCGTAATTCAATGGTCTCCTTTGTCCCCCCTAAAGCTCACAAGCTTTTCGTACAAACTATTAAACAATATAAGCTTATAGATGCTTGGAGACTTTGTAATCCCACCACAAAGGAATACACTTATTACTCTCCGGTCCATCATACCCAATCACGAATAGATTATTTTTTCATATCACATAATATCTCTCAATCATTAAAAATAGCGGACATTGGTTCCATTCTAATATCCGATAATGATCCTATTACCATCCAGCTTGATATTTTACAGAAACCCAACACTCCTCGAAAATGGCGTTTTAATAATGCTCTCCTTGTAGATCCAACATTCACCTCCTCTTTTGTTTCCTTTTTCAATGAATATTTTTTTTGTTAATCAGTCTGATACTTTACCTTCTCATGTGGTGTGGGATGCTTTTAAATCAACAGCTAGAGATTTTATTATTGGTTATGTTTCCAAAAAACGTAAGAAGTCGCGAGAACTTACCAAAACCCTTTTAGCCAAGATAAAGAGACTGGAGCATTCTTACTATTCTTCTAAATCAAAAGATTGTTTGGCAGAACTTATAAATGTCAAATTTCAGTTTAACAAGGAATCGACAAACAATGCGTTTATTAAAATCCAGTGCGAAATTTTATGGAGGCCAGAATAAAGCCGGGAAAGTACTAGCTAATTATTTGAAAATTAAGCATAACAAACTTAATATAGAGTCTATTATGGATGAACAACAAACATTGAAATTTAAAGATGATGACATTTTAAATGAATTTCTCCAATTTTATAAGAAGTTATACACATCAGAAATTCCTCCCACAGAACATCACATTTCTCAGTTTTTATCTGGTATTCGGCAGCCCTCTACTGCCCGACCAGATCTTACTATCTTGGAGGCTGACCTATCACAAAAGGAACTGCTTACTGCATTACAGACACTTAAAAAAGATAAAGCCCCAGGACCGGATGGTTTTACTGTTTAGTTTTTTACACATTTTGCACATTTATTACTCCCCAAATTGCATAATCTTCTAAATTCCTTTCTACACTCAGGTGAATCCTCGGGCTCTTTTTCAGATGCCCTAATTTGTCTTATTCCTAAGGAAGGGAAAGACTTAAGGTATTGTAAAAACCTTCGACCCATCTCTCTAGTTAACATCGACTACAACATTTTTTCAAAGGCTTTAGCCATACGTTTGGAATCCCATTTACCTGATTTATTAGGAATGGAACAATCTGGATTTGGTAAAGGTTGCCTTATTACAGACAATACTCGTTTATTTTTTGACATTCTATCCAAATCCTCCCATGTCCCACATTCCTTAGTAGCAGTAGCATTAGGCGCAGAAAAGGCGTTCGATAGAGCGGAATGGCCTTACCTTTTTCACACACTTAAATGGTTTGGATTTGGACCTAAAATCATCTCCTTAATATCAATTTTATATTGTAACCCAAGAGGGGCAGTGTGTGCAAATGGTGGTACATCCTCTTATTTTAATTTAGGTAGAGGTGTTCGTCAAGGCTGTCCATTATCCCCGTTTCTTTTAATTTAGCCTTAGAACCTATTTTGTCACAAATCCGTCAAAATAAGGATATCCATGGATTTGACTTTTAACATACTCAAATCAAATTGGCGGCATACGCCGATGATGTATTATTATTTATCTCACAACCCCAGACCTCTCTCCCCGCATTCCTACAAGAAGTGGATTCCTTTGCAGCTGTCTCCGGATATAAATTAAATAAAGATAAATGCGAAATATTACCTTTAACAAAATTTACTTTCAAAGACGATTTCGCTGTCTCCAATTTCACATGGAGCCCTCAACATATTAAGCACCTAGGTTTACAGTTCACTCCTTCTATCTCAGGTACAATTTCACGTTGTGTGGAGAACTGTATACAGAGAATATCCTCTTTGACCACTAAATGGCACCCTTTATACTTATCTTGGTGGGGTCGTCTAGATACCATAAAGATGATGCCCTCCCCTATAATTCTTTACACAATCTCCAATATTCCAGTTTCCATCCCCTTAAAAAAATTTAAGAAAATAAGTTCTATATTATCCTCTTTTCTATGGAGCAATAAAAAATCACACATGTCTCTATCAAAATTGATCCGTCCTAAATCAGAAGGTGGTGTTAATTTCCCTGACTTCCCTATATACCAAAAATCCTTTTTGCTTCATCAAGCATCAAGATGGCTCTCTGAGCCTTCCGTGGATTGTCCTCTCTGGGCTGAACTTGAACGTTCTTTTCTCTCTCCCTTCTCATTTCAAGAATATTTATCTTTCTCCCGTAAGCCACAATCCCTATCTACTCCCGTAATTAAACACACATCGAAGATTTTGAAGCCCAATTCTTCACTAAACCCTATGGATTGGACTTCTTTCTCTAGATCCACAATATGGAATAATAATATGATATTGATATGTGGCAAGCCTTTGTATTGGAAATCTTGGAGGTGAAGAGGTTTAATTTGGATCCATCACTATATGCACATGTTCAGATTATGTCTTTCTCGCAAGTTAGTGGACTTTTTGGCCTACCCACGTCTTTCCAACCTAAATATCTCCTTCTGAAACAAGCTATTCTAACTGCTCAGGCCCAATACACACTTCCAAACCCCCTTGGAGATCTTACACCTTCCTCCGTTGACAAATTACACTCTCTTCTATACATTAACCCCAAGGCCTCTGTTATTTATATTTTTTTACATACCTTGTGCAGTATACGAGAAAAAAGTAAGGTGGAGATCTCTTGGGAACAAGATTTGGAGGTTAATTGGTCTACAGCTACATGGGACAAAATATGGACTTAAATCTGAAAATCTTCTAGAGCAGCAAACACTTCTCTTTATATATAATAGACTTTTGCTATCCCCGGTTACTTTAAATGCAAGACATGCTGAACTCTCAGATGCCTCTCAGATGCCTGCTGGACATGTTCCTCCCCACATGCAGATCTGCACCATCTACTTTTCACATGCCCACCTGTTCATAATTTTTGGGAAAATGTGTGGTCTCAAATTAACTTAATCTTTGATTCCAAATGCCCCTTCTCTATTTATCATGTGTTTTTGGGAAGCTTACTCCCTATACAACAAGAAGTTTCTAAACCTCCATGACTTTCCTTATATTGCAATTGTATTAGATGGTTATTTTGAATTCTGTATTATGATCTTTATATGAATTGTAATCTTCTTTTGCTACACCGATCGATTTGCATATCCCTGTCATTTTCTCTTTTAAGCTTTGCTAAATTGCCTTATACATCCAACTATCTTGCTCCTCAGTTTTAACTTGGTTCATGTGACTTTTCACTGTTATATTGTACTTTGTATTGTGACTTATAATTTCCTCAATAAACTCACTTTTGAACTTTAATACTAGCTGCAGGAATTTTAAGGGCGCTCTTGTGGAGAGTCTAAAAGCCAGAGCTAGGCATGACATTGTCCACACAAGGAAGGAGTGCAAACAGGCGCTCAGCCAGGCCAAAATTGACTGGGAGCATGAGATGTGGGAAGATTTGGTAATAGCTGCCAGAGCAGGGGATCCTAAGTCTTTCTGGGAAATAGTGGCCAATGGCAAGTGAAATGCCCCTACCAGTGTCGACTATGCATGGATCACTTTTAAAAAAATCTATGCAGTCAAGTCTGACCCTAAGATTATCCACCTGAGCAAAGCTCCCCGCCGCCTTTCGGTTGAAGGTCGTCCTCTATCTTTCTACTATAAAGATATTTTGGCTGCCATTCTGGCACTGCCGGCTTATAAAGCACCCGGCCCTGATTTAATCCGGAGAGATCTTTTTAGATTTGAGGCCTTGATCTGGGCCACATATTTTTACTCTTTGTTTCAATCTATTTTAGCGGGGCATGATTCCTGCCTCATGGCAGACTGCAGAGATTTTTCCAATTTACAAAGAGGGCCCAAAGAGGACCCGGGGAATTATCGGCCCATCAGCCTTATCGATACTTCCCAGAAACTTCTGTCACCTGATTCTGGGGCATTTGCTTTAGTGGGCTAAGGACAACTCCATCTTCTCTGAGCTGCAGGCAGGATTCAGGAGTAGGGTCAGCATGGTTGGTCAAATCCTCAATTTCTGTGCCCTTACTGGAAAACAGCAATGATCAACAAGGGTCACTTGTATGTGGTCTTTGTCGATCTAAAGGCCTCCTTTGATTTTATCCCCAGAGCAAAACTATGGGAAGTTCTGGAAAAGATGGGTGTCCCCAGTAAGATTTTGTCTGTTCTCATTAGATTGCATGCATACAACTCGGCCAGAGTCAGATATGGCAACAATGGTGAACTGACCCTTTTAACATCAAAATCGGTATCCGGCAGGGTTGCGTGCTGGCACAAACACTGTTTACTCTTTATATTAATGATCTAGTACATGCACTTAATTTTCCCGGGAATGACGCACCTAAACTTGGCCCTGAAAAAATAGCAACTCTGCTTTTTGCAGATGATACGCTTTTAATCTCCAAAACCCTGCGTGGTCTGCAGGATCTTCTTGACTATTTTCTAACTTTTTGTAGTGACTGTGGCCTGGAACTAAATGTTACTAAAACTACATTTATGGCTTTTAACCCTACTAAAACATTATGGCCCAAGCTGTTGCCTTCGAGAAAGTGAATTAGTTTGTGTATTTGGGGGTCTGTTTGAATTGTAAAATGAGCGACCCCTGACCTTGACTGGTAGGTCGCTCCCCCACCACACAGCTCCGTCTGTGTGCCCTGAAGCTGCCAGCTGATTGTGCTCGTTTTCCTCTGTGTCCCCTTGCTGCCCCTGATTGTGCTCGTTTTTCCTCTGTGCCCCCTTGCTGCCCCTGATTGTGCTCGTTTTCCTCTGTGTCCCATTGCTGCTCCTGATTGTGCTCGTTTTTCCTCTGTGCCCCCTTGCTGCCCTGATTGTGCTAGTTTTCCTCTGTGCCCCCTTGCTGCCCTGACTGTGCTCGTTTTTCCTTTGTGCCCCCTTGCTGCCCTGACTGTGCTCATTTTTCCTTTGTGCCCCCTTGCTGCCCTGATTGTGCTCGTTTTTCCTCTGTGCCTGTTTCCCGCCGCTGCGCCCCTGCGGCCCCACCCCCTCACTGCTTTTTCGCTGCCCCATTCCCTGCTCCTCCCTCCCACCTCCTCATTTATGGCAGCCGCTGCGCGGCCGAAGGCGCGCCTAAGGCAAGCCCGTCTGCGCCCGTCCGCGCCTGGACCGCGCCCAGCGCCAGAACCCCTGGTCCGTGCATCCCCCGCGCCCGCCACATCAACAGACGCCGATATGACGCCAGCACCCTCCATGCACTCAACCCCGGAAAAGATCACGCCTGCTACCGGGCCACCCCGAAGCGCACCCAAGGGCCCTTCACCTGCCGGAACTGCAGCTTTGCCAGCACCCGCCCCGCCAAACCACCGCCCAGGAAAGAACCCAACTACCTCAGATGCATCCTCCTCAACACCCGCTCCGCCCGCAAACACTCCATCGAACTCTTGGACCTTCTCGACTCAACCTCCCCAGACGTCGCATTCCTGACGGAGACCTGGCTGAATCCCGCTTCAGCCCCCGACATCGCCATTGCCATCCCGGACGGATACAAGATCACCCGCAGGGACCGCACCAACGGAGTCGGAGGAGGCATCGCCATCGTCCACAGGAACACCCTCAGAGTCTCAACCAACACCGACGACACCCTCAGCACCGCCGAACACATGCACTTCCAGATCCACACCGATCCCAACACCACCCTCAGAGGAACCCTCATCTACAGACCCCCCGGACCCCGACCACAGTTCAGCGATTCCATCGCTGACTCCGTCAGCACACACGCCATCGCCTCCACGGACTACATCCTCCTCGGGGACCTGAACTTCCACCTCGAGAACAACAAGGACACCAACTCCACCACCCTGATCGACAACCTCGCCACCCTCGGACTCAGACAGCTCGTGACTACACCCACCCACGCAGCCGGCCACACGCTAGACTCCATCTTTTCCGCAAGCCCACACGTCTCCTTCAACCACACCTCCGAACCCCACTGGACTGACCACCACTGCATCCACTTCACCTACAGGAAGCCCACCACGCACCACCGCACCGAACAAATGCCTCGCCGCTGCTGGAGCAGAGTCACGGAAGACCAGCTAACCACAACCCTCGCCCTGAGCCCACCCGCCGAACCCTCCGACCCCGACACCGCCGCCCGCAACCTCAGACAGTGGATCGACGACTGCGCCAACACCCTCGCCCCGCTCAAGAATCCGCCCAACAGCCACACCAGCAAGAAAGCCACCTGGTTCACCGAAGACCTCCAGGCCTCCAAACAAACATGCCGAAAACTGGAGAAGATCTGGCTCCACGAACGGACAGCGGACAGCTACGCCGCCCACAAGAGCGCCACCCGCAGTCACCATCACCTCATCAGATCCGCCAAAAGGGCCTCACTCATAGACCGCCTAGACAACAACGCACACAACAGCAAAGAGCTCTTCAACATCGTGAAGGAACTCTCCAACCCCAGCTCCAACACCAACGACATCCAGCCATCACGAGACCTGTGCGACTCACTGGCCACCTTCTTCCACCGCAAAATCGCCGACATCCATGACAGCTTCAACACCACGACCGCCCCGGCAACCACCGAGACCACTGCCCCCACAACCACCAACCGCCTGCTCTCCTGGACCAACATCAACGACGAGGACACCAGCGAGATCATGAACACCATCCACTCCGGTTCACCGCTAGACCCGTGCCCTCACCACATCTTCAACAAAGCCAGTACAGCCATCGCGCCCCATCTCCGGAAAATAATCAACATCTCCTTCGAGACAGCAACCTTCCCGGAAAGCTGGAAGCACGCCGAGATCACCGCCTTACTCAAGAAACCCAAGGCAGACCCCAAGGACCTCAAGAACTTCCGACCCATCTCTCTGCTCCTGTTCCCCGCGAAGGTCACCGAGAAAATCGTCAACAAACAACTGACCCGCTACCTCGAGGAGAACAACATCCTGGACCCTTCCCAGTCCGGCTTCCGCAGCAACCACAGCACCGAAACCTCCCTCATCGCCGCCACCGATGACATCAGGACCCTGCTAGACAACGGAGAAACAGCAGCCCTCATCCTCCTGGACCTATCAGCCGCCTTCGACACGGTCTGCCACCACACACTACGAACACGCCTTCACGATGCCGGGATCCAAGAGAAGGCCCTGGACTGGACCACATCCTTCCTTTCCGGCAGAACTCAAAGCGTCCGCCTCGCCCCCTTCCGATCCAAGGCCACCAAGATCATCTGCGGCGTACCCCAAGGCTCCTCCCTCAGCCCGACGCTGTTCAACATCTACATGGCACCCCTCGCCCACGTCGCCCGACAGAACAACCTCAACATCATCTCCTACGCCGACGACACCCAGCTGATCCTCTCCCTCACCAAAGACCCTCACACCGCCAAAGGCCACCTCCACAAAGGAATGAAGGCCGTCGCCGAATGGATGAGGACCAGCCGCCTGAAGCTGAACTCGGACACGACGGAGGTCCTCATCCTTGGCTCCAACCCTTCAGCCTGGGACGACTCCTGGTGGCCGACATCACTGGGAACAGCCCTGACACCCACCGACCACGCACGCAACCTAGGGGTCATCCTCGACCCCACCCTCTCCATGACTAAGCAGGTCAACGCCGTTTCCTCATCCTGCTTCAACACCCTCTGAATGCTCCGCAGGATCTTCAAGTGGATCCCCACCGAAACAAGAAAAACAGTCACCCAGGCCCTCGTCACCAGCAGGCTGGACTACGGAAACGCCCTCTACGCAGGAACGACGGCTAAGCTCCTGAGACGGCTGCAACGCATCCAGAACGCCTCTGCACGTCTTATCCTCGACATCCCCCGCCGCAGCCACATCACACCCCACCTGAGAGACCTGCACTGGCTCCCTGTCAACAAGAGGATAACCTTCAAGCTCCTCACCCACGCACACAAAGCACTCCACAACTCCAGAGCAGCCTACCTCAACAGACGACTCAGCTTCTACACCCCCACCCGCCAGCTCCGCTCCACCAGCCTCGCCCTCGCCACAGTCCCCCGCATCCGGAAAACGACCGCCGGCGGCAGATCCTTCTCCCACCTCACCGCCAAGACCTGGAACACAATCCCCACCAACCTTCGGCAGACCCAAGACCTACTGGCCTTCAGAAGACTCCTCAAGACCTGGCTCTTCGATCAATAGCAGCACCCCCCCCCTCTTCTCCCAGCGCCTTGAGACCCTCGCGGGTATGTAGTGCGCTTTATAAGTGACCTGATTGATTGATTGATTGACCATGCAGATTAGGAGATGTTTTTTAAAACTCTAACAAGAAGCTGGTGCAATAGCTAAATTGAGCAAGCTGGTCCACACAGGTTCTTTGGAACCTGTAGTTGAGATATATAATATTAAAGCGAAGAGCACTGCTGTGTATGGTGTGGAATTGTGGTGCCATCCCAAGTGTGATGATCTTAGTAAAACTGAGATTTGGTTTGTATGGAGTATTCTCAATCTCCCGCAGGGTGCCCCGCACGTCCCTCAATTTTTAGATTTAGGCATTGTCCCCATAAATCATTTAAATATGGCTCGCCCCATATTATATTTGCATAGACTGTGGTCCATTGATGATCTTGAATCATTTAAAAAATTGTGATCAGGGCACTTTTAAAATCTCCGGGTTGTGAAAGGATCACATTGTTTGCCCATATAAGGGCAACATTATATGAGATAGATCTGCCTTCACTCTGGGATGCACCTGCTATAGCTACAAGACTACCTTGCTCACTTGTTAAAGAGCATTTAAAAGTTCAAATGGTTGAGGGAACTGAAATCTGTTAAAGCAGGCAGTCTAACCGATCATTTTTGAGATTTTAAGCTTGCTCCTGCTTAGGAAGTGTTTTTTTAATATTCTTCCAGCTCCTATCCCCCTGCAAAAACAACAGTTGATGGACAGAATGCAGAACAATGTCATACATTCACCCCAGTACAGAGATCTGGGCCTAAAGCCATCGTTTTTTTGCTCACCATGCCATTCCAGTTTGAACCCAGCCATATGCAAATCAGTCTTGACCCTGTGCCTCGTGGGAACAGTCCAGCCCGAACTGCCAAGCCAGGTACTCCCTGGACTGGAAACAAGCATCCTAGGACCGGTTTCGGGGTTTCACCCCTCTTCAGCCAGGATCGCTTGATTCCAGTGGCATGGAGAGCACGGGACCCACGTCTGGGCATACCCGTCCCACTCGGGGTGACAAATGCAAAAACAACAGTTGATGGACAGAATGCAGAACAATGTCATACATTCACCCCAGTACAGAGATCTGGGACTAAATCCATCATTTTTTTGCTCACCATGCAACGTTTTTTAAAATGGAGGTACGGGGTTTTGCCGTTGAGTAGTTACTGTATTAAATGGGGTACCGAGTACAGCAGTTCTAACATATATCCTTCCTGTAATCAAGCAGTGGAAACCTCTCATCATTTTGTCCTGCTTATACAAGCCCATGTAGATCAGGGATTAGGCCAGTGTGTAAACCTTTTGTTTTTCATCATTATGAGTATGCACTACACACCTTGCACTCAGATACAATGAAGTATTTGTTGTTGCGATGCCGAACTATCTCCATGCCGCTTGGTTTATCCATATGCGCAATGTGCTAATGTGTAAGCGCAAACTCTTATTAGTTTATTTTTATTTGCTTATTTTCTATCTACTTGCTGTTATATTTTTGTCTGGGTTTCCCTCTTCCCATTTTATTGTACATTTTAATGACTGAGATATTGTTTTACTTTTGTGCTGTTGGTATTATTTGTTTTAGCTCACTGTTTTAGCTTTTTATTGCTGTGTTTTATGGATCTGTGTATCCGAAATAAACATTTTTGATTGACTGATTTAAATAAAGCAACTTTTTATTTTAAATGCAGCTCGTTTTCCTTGAAGGAAAACAGGATGTGTTTCAAAAAGAAAAATGAAATGTTTCTATTTCATTTTTTGAGAGTAGGCAGTTGTCCATGGGATCACTGCCTGCTGTTAAAAACGTTTTCACTGCCAGTCACAAAGTAGAAGGCGTCCCCTGGGAACCCCTTCCTGTTTGTGACTGGCTAAGAACCTACTTGAATTAGGTGGTAAACTATGATTGTTGTGTGACCGCATTCTGGTCGCAAAACAATGCTACTTGTCCTTGCGACTTTCCATTAGTAAGGGACGCCTTTGGCATGTCCCTTCCTAATAGCGACTCACAAACTCTATTTTGCAAGTCAGTAATAGGTTACCGACTCACAAAATTGACTTTGTACATTGAAAAATGCATTTTACTGGTCGGTCTGTTTGAACTGGTAAAATGTGTTTTACATCGGGCTCTTAATCTCTGTATAAGAGAGCAGGGGAATAACAGAGAGAGGTGATAGAACTTTGCTACATACTTACCCATAAGGACGAGGGCATAAATATAAAAAAATGAATCTGACAGGTAGTCCTTAAATGTCAATGAAGATAAAAATGCCCTAAAGAGGAAGGAATATATAGAAAATTTGCTATAGTCAGCATCTGTCTGGCAAGGAGGATTAAAATGTGCACAATAGATGTCAAGTAGGAGGCTGGCTAAACTCTGAAGTGCCCAAGTACAGAAAACATTTATCTTCAAGCACAACCAGAAATTTCAAAAGTCTTTAACCATTCTCAGGGTAGTAGCAGAGGGAGGATCCTTGCATATTTACACATGTTGTAGAGATATGAATAGCAGTAGAGGGCTGAAGAGAAAATAAACCTTACACTAAATCTTCATTACTAATTTTACAAAACTATCAGCCTAACTACATATAGAAATGAGATCTTCCACATCCTGAACTTGGGTAGAACCAAGAAAAGGATGGAGCTGGAACATAAGGCAAGTAGAAGCATGACAGATGATACAATGTTATTCCCAAGCCTTTTTTCAGATGGAGTACAAGTTGGATTTTGATTGGTTCTGACAGAACTCTCACTTAAATCTGCAGACATTAGTCTTGCATAAACCAAGAACAGTTGATTTGTCTTAAAGTTATCAATGCTCGATTATTTGGTATGAGGCGGAGACAAGGCTCCAAATTAGTAGGGATGAAATGGCACGGATAAATAAGCCACCAATCAATTAAGACTGAGACAGTATGGCTGCTTTCACATGCAGCTACTGTCACTTTTGTCCATCCCACCTAAATTTTGGCTACCATATGCAAACCTGCCGAGAATCATAAACTGACAGAATGTGCTTTGGACCCTTTAGCTCTTTTATTTTTTGGGCTAAATTCCATGACATAGTGCTTAGATCTTTAGCCCTTGTTTTGCTTTTCTATGAACAATTCATTAGGCCTATTCTGAAAAGTGCAGTTGGCAACCACACATGCTTTAAAGATTTCTGGGGGCATCTTGACAACCTGATTAAATATCATTGTCCTAGAGGCTTACCTGGCTTCGTCCTTTGGTGGATGAGAGGCTGTACCTTTGTTGACTACACAGACAGTCAAGGATCAGTAACACTCTCATATGATACTCTAATATGTGAAGAAGCAAATCAGCGGCGTCTCCTTCCTCACCCTCCGTATGCTCAGGAAGGTCTTCAGATGGCTCCCACCCAACACCAGGCGTACTGTCCCGCAAGCTCTCATCACCAGCAGACTCGATGACGGCAACTGCCTCTACGTAGAAATCACCACCCAACTCATGAGAAAACTCCAGACCATACGGAACACAGCAGCCAGAATCATCCTTGACCTCCCCAGACAGAGGCACATCACCCTCACCTCAGGAACCTCCACTTGCTACCAGTCATGAAGAGATGCCAGTTTAAGCTGCTCACCCACAATTACAAGACACTAAACAATGAAGGACCAGCCTACCTCACCAAACGGGTGAATTTCCACCAACCCACCAGAAAACTTGGTTGCAGATTCCTCTCCCTAGCAGCTACCCAAAGCATCTGCTTTGCAAACAGCGGAGGGCGCTCCTTCTCCCACCTGGTGGCCAAGACCTGGAACACCCTCCCCCTGGACCTCAGAGACTCACATTGGCTCAAGCAGTTCAGGAAGAACCTCAAGGCATTGTTGTTCAACCAATAGCAACAGGCAGCGTGATCCCGCAGCATGATCCCACAGCACATCGAGACCCTTTACAAGTCCTGGATGATTGATAGTTCCCTGGGCGTTTTGGCTACCAGAGGGCCACTCCTCATGCTTAACACTGTAGTTGAGCTGTATGGCAATACTAGGTTTATCTGAAGTGCTTATAAAGAAGAGAAAACCCTGGGGCTTTTGAAGTCCACATGGTCAGATACAAAATGCTTTTTCTTTATTCTGCCTACCCACAGGATAGATGGTGGCATGGTGTGCAAAATAAATATGGACTGGGATGCGGCACCAAGTATTTACCAGTGACTGAGTTTAATTGAACTGTTCCATCCATCACATTTGTGTATACTTTAGTGTATCAGTACAATACATATCAATGTTTTGCAAATTTTTAGGTGAATGTTGAGTGTATCTAACCAAAATTAAAGAAAAAGTTGTTGTCTTGAATAGTTGTACAGAAAGTTCTGTTGTAAATATGAATGGCAAAAATATATTTTTTCTTTAGTTGGTCTATTTATTCTCCTTAATTCATCCTTAAGCATACAGCATAGGACAACCCACAACTAGTGATCTTACTGTACAAGATTTTTAAACCATACATCTGGTTCAATTACAGATACAGCTTTGGAACAAGGGATTGACATTTCCCATGTAAAAACAAGCAAACTCTCTCTGAAAATCACCTTTGCTCCCATCTTACCCCAGGGCAATTCAATTGACTTGTTTCAGACTTCAGCATTACACGATTTCAGCAATGAACACAGAAAGTACATTTCCAAGTCAAATATCTCCTGTCTAATGTAAGCAACAAACATAAACAGGCAATGTAGAAACTCCGTGAAGATCAAGATACAGTATAAAAGGAAGCGAACAAGGGTGGCAACATAGTAATTCTCAACAAAGCGGTTTACTTGAAGCAAATCAATCAACAACTAAAAGATACTGCGTGCCAAGCCAAACTAAAAAAAAATCCTACACTAGATACCCAAAGGAAACTGGCAGAATATCTTGGCAAATGGCATAACAAAGGCCTCATCACTATGGAAGAAAAACAATATTTATATATTAAACATCCAGTAATGCCCACAATGTCCACAATTCCAAAAATAAACAAACAGCACATCCCATCATAAGGGATATTAGTCATTGCTGGGATAGATTATGTGTGTTCCCAACTGCGCGAATTTATAGATGGGGAATGCAAACATTTATGAAGGATTTGCCATCCTACATTAGAGACACAAAATATTCTCAAAAAGCAGGAAGACATAGATTGGCAACCTGACTAAGTACTTGCTACCATAGACGCATTTAGCTTATACACATGTATCAAACACTAAGATGGTCTAGAACCTGTAAGGAAGTCATTAGCCACGAGTTCAGTACGTTTTTTGGAGAGGAACATAATGATCATGGAAATGCTAGAATTTTGGTTGAAGAATAACTTCTTTATTTTCAATGGTGATATCTATCTGCAACTGCAGGGGACTGCAATGGGCGCACGATTTGCTCCACCGTATGCCTGTCTTTCATGGGAGGAGTGAAAAAATACTGGCTACGGAATGAAAAATTAGAAGATCTCAGTAATAATAGGTCCTGGGTATTATTCATGGCGATACTAGTGAAGAAAGATCCCCTAGTATCATAACCAGCCAGGGAGAGCGGTCAGGTAACAGGTTTGCTGCAGGTGGGGACCCTTGATGCAAGTTTGACTACAGGGCGTACCCCCACCGCCCCCTGATAAGTATAATTTATTTAGAACTGGGGTAAATCATTTAGACAGCAAGTAAGTTTTTCTTGTTTGCATGCTGGCGTTGACCTTTAGCATTATACGTGTCCAACTGTATAATTTACAGGGTTACGTTACTGGGGGATCTTTCTTCTCTAGTATCGCCCTGAAGAATGCCCAGGACCTATACAGGACCTATACAGGCCAATAGAGTAGGGCAGAAACATGCAGGCGGTTTTAACTTGGGGTCATAGGACCACGATATCCTGGTTGCCCCTTTCCATAGCTTTTAATGATCCCCACTCACCCCACTAATAAAGGACACCTTGGGGTGAGTTAGGATTTTTTATTAAATGTAAAACCCCATAAAAAAATCAAGACTTCTCTAAAGGGCTCCCTGGAACATGGTTGAGCCCACCCTGATCTTTAGGAGTCAGGGTGAACCTGATGATGAAGCATGCCACTACCAGAGTGAGGGAGAGTTATATCTTCTCTTCCCACCTCTAATTGTGGTGAAGTATAGATTTTCTTTCTTTCTCACCTTTATAATTGCTACTTGTAAGGGAAGATGCTATTTAAGTTAAGATTGGTCCATAACATGACCTGTCCATGAAACAAAAACTATATTGGTAGTACCATCAGACCGTTGAAACACAGGATACGGGAACATTATGGCAATATTCATAAGACAGATTGGAAATTAACTTTAGTGGAACATTATGATGAACAATATCCACATCAATGCACATTCACCTTCTGTGGGAGAGCAAAATTAAAACAACACCCTAGAGGAGGAAATCTGGAACTGAGACTTCTGAAATGTGAGAGTGAATTGATACTCAAATGTGACACAGTGAACCAGGGACTTAACAAAGATGCGGAATTACATATTTGGCCTTTTTGAGAGGACATGAAACTGTCTTGATTTAGGATGGAAACAACATTCAGAAAAACACATTCCAAAACAATGGATAGAAAATTGGAATTCAAGTTCTGCACCTTTGAAAATAAGAAACATGGAAGGATTCCAACAGCTTCAAATACAAAAGTGTTTTATAAAAAAGACTTCTGTATCCCTTACAGGCTGAAGGAAACATCCTGCATGTAGCCATGTTTGTAATATTGTATAAGGATTTCATGGAATAATCTACCTGGCTGCAATTATGTATAAGGGCATACTAGGGTACACCTAATAAATAAGAAAGCCTTAGAATCATTACAATGTCCTTTTACCTTTAAAGGCATTATTAATACTAGGCTAACAGAGATTATTATCATTTTTTGGGATTATCACCCATTGACTAGAGATTTTTCTGTGACTATATCACAATAAGGTCCATGAATCAGGAAAAGTCCACATTTATATAAAGCAAGGCAGGAGGCTTTATACTAAGTGATCCTTCTTATTAGACATTATATTATCTGTTTTCACATTTCAACATGGTGCCTAAAACAAAATTCAAAGTTAGGTATTAAAAATAGTGCTTTTCCCCACCATTACCTATACGACCTTGACGACATGTGCATGACTATAAGCTAAATTGTTAAGATCACCATATCTGTTCTCCCCTTAAATAAAGTAGAATTGGCCCTTTAAACAAAAGATTGCTTATTTCATTCTATAATATGGTAGCCGCTATCACCCGTAATTAATAGGGCTAACATATTCAGAATACTAAAGAGGGACGAAGTATTTCCCCAAGTTCTTTAAAAATGGTGCCAATCAAGGATGCCACACAAGTTGAACCAGAAAGGCCAAATGACGAGGGGATTGCGCCTGTGATGGGTAAGCGATTTAAGATTCACCACTATATGAATGCCATATTAGATCCATAATTGCAGCAGTGTTCATGCAGAGCTACCATATATGAGCTCCTAATTAAATGTAGAGATGTTCAGGTTTATACAAGAGTACACATAATCTTGTAGTGCATATATACAGATGACATATCTTGTAAGGGTCACTAACCAGAGTCTACGTATATGAGATTCAAGTGTACATTATTGTGTGGCAGACCTCTGAATTATGCTTGTTGAAGTCGTATCTAATACATGTTTACTTACTGATGGTACGAACACCGAGTTACCTGGACGGGAACAACTAAGCATATTTATTGGAAGAAAAACATAACTTGTTAACATGTACAACTTTTTTGCAATCATGAGTTGAGAGAAACTGTACTATCTTTGCCCCGGAACCACAGATCTCGGTTAGCTGGAGGATGTAATCCATGCATGTATGAGGTAAACCAGTAATCATTTGAATACACTGTTACTCATAAATAGATGGGGGCAGAATTTCCATTCTACCCACAATTTTGTTTGGCATCTAATCCCACTTTTATTTAATTTTTTCTTACTTTATCTTTTTTGTTTCTCCTTATTACCTTTCCTGCTGATTGTGCAAATTCAGCATTATGTATTGGAGACTGATAGTTACTTTGGTGACAATACAACTTGCAAGCCACTGTCTAACCGGATCGGTTTGCTTACTTCCAATGTCTAAACTAAGCACATAACATATACGTGTGCCATGATATAATATTAATGCCATTCTGATGACATATTTTCACAATCCCTTTTTAAATCTCACCTTATGGGATATGCATGTTGGGTATCACAAGTAAGTTATAAGTACCTTTCACTCACCAAGGTGAATAAACTTTGCCATTAACAAATAAGTTTAAACTGAGGCTTCCCTTACAAATCACAGCCTTGAGAAAGCCCCCGGCCATACAGCCTCACAGGATGTGAAACACGTGTTGGCTGATTTGGAATTGTCAGCAACCAAAATCACACACTGCAATGTGATATAGTTCAAGAATTGAATTAAGGAGAATAGAATGGGATGAAACTTTAGAAATGATTTAAGTATGGATCAAGGGAAAAAAGAAGAGCTAAAGAAAAAAGATATAGCTGTCATTCTTATTCACAACAGAGTTTTCTTTGGAACTATTCAAGACAACAACTTTTTACATTTTTTTTTAATAGATGCACTCAACATTCACCTACAGATTTGATCATTGTAAGAGGTGCAGTTGGTCCAAACCTCAAGAATGGACTACCCCTTGATAAAGGGTATTATCCAACAGGACAGGAGTGTCGGGTATTTTTAAACCATACATCTGGTTCAATTACAGATACAGCTATGGAACAAGGGATTGACATTTCCCATGCAAAAACAAGCAAACTCTCTCTGAAAATCACTTTTGCTCCCATCCTACCCCAGGGCAATTCAATTGACTTGTTTCAGACTTCAGCATTACACAATTTCAGCAAAGAACACAGAAAGTTAATTTCCAAGTCAAATATCTCCCGTGTAATGTAAGCAACAAACATAAACAGGCAATGGAGAAGCTCTGTAAAGATCAAGATATAGTATAAAAGGAAGCAAACAAGGGTGGCAACATAGTAATTCTCAACAAAGCGGCTTACTTGAAACAATTCAATCAACAACTAAAAGATACTGCGTGCTAAGCCAAACTCAAAAATAATCCTACACTAGATACCCAAAGGAAACTGGCAGAATATCTTGGCAAATGGCATAACAAAGGCCTCATCACTATGGAAGAAAAACAATAATTATATATTAAACATCCAGTAATGCCCACAATGTACGCACTTCCAAAAATACACAAACCGGACATCCCATCATAAGGGATACTAATCATTGCTGGGATAGATTATGTGTGTTCCGGACTGCGTGAATTTATAGATGGGGAATGCAAACATTTATGAAGAACTTGCCATCCTACATTAGAGACACTAAAAATATTCTCAAACAGCAGGAAGACATAGATTGGCAACCTGACTAAGTACTTGCTACCATAGACACATTTAGCTTATACACATGTATCAAACACCAAGATGGTCTAGAACCTGTAAGGAAGTCATTAGCCAGTAGTTCAGAACATTTTTTGGAGAGGAACATAATGACCATGGAAATGCTAGAATTTTGGTTGAAGAATAACTTCTTTATTTTCAATGGTAACATCTATCTGCAACTGCAGGGGACTGCAATGGGAGCACAATTTGCTCCACCATATGCCTGTATTTCATGCGAGAAGTGGAAAGAAACTGGCTACGGAATGAAAAATTGGAAGATCTCAGTAATAATAGTTCCTGGGTATTATTCATGGCAATACTAGAGACGAAAGATCCCCAGTATCATAACCAGCCAGGGAGAGTGGTCAGGTCAGACAGGTTTGCTGCAGGTGGGAACCCTTGATGCAAGTTTGACTACAGGGCGTACCCCCACTGCCCCCTGATAAGTATAATTTATTTAGAGCTGGGGTAAATCCTTTACACAGCGAGTAAGATTTTCTTGTTTGCATGCTGAGGTTGACCTTTAGCATTATACGCGTCCACCTATATAATTTACAGGGTTATGTTACTGGGGGATCTTTCTTCTCTAGTATGGCTCTGAAGAATACCCAGGACCTATACAGGACCTATACAGGCCAATAGAGTAAGGCAGAAACAGGCAGGCGGTTTTAACTTGGGGTCATAGGACCACAATATCCTGGTTGCCCCTTTCCATAGCTTTTAATAATCCCCACTCACCCCACATATAAAGGATACCTTGGGATGAGTTAGGAATTTTTATTAAATGTAAAACCCCATAAAAAATCAAGACTTCTCTAAAGAGCTCCCTGGAACATGGTTGAGCCCACCCTGATCTTTAGGAGTCAGGGTGAACCTGATGATGAAGCATGCCACTACAAGAGTGAGGGAGGGTTATATCTCCTCTTACCACCTCTAACTGCGGTGAAGTATAGATTTTCTTTCTTTCTCTCCTTTATAATTGCTACTTGTAAGGGAGAATACTATTTGAGTTAAAATTGGTCCATAACATGACCTGTCCATGAAACAAAAACTATATTCGTAGTACCATCAGACCGTTGAAACACAGGATACAGGAACATTATGGCAATATTTATAAGACAGATTTGAAATTATCTTTAGTGGAACATTATGATGAACAACATCCACATCAATGCACATTCACCTTCTGTGGGATAGCAACATTTAAACAACACCCTAAAGGAGGAAATCTGGAACTGAGAATTCTGAAATGTGAGAGTGAACTGATATTCAAATTTGACACAGTCAACCAGGGACTTAACAAAGATGCAGAATTACATATTTGGCTGTTATGAGATGAAATGGAACTGTCTTGATTTAGGATGGAAACAACATTCAGAAAAACATATTCCAAACCAATGGATAGAAAATTGGAATTCAAGTTCTGCACCTTTGAAAATAAGAAACATGGAAGGATTCCAACAGCTTCAAATACAAAAGTGTTTTTATAAAAAAGACTTTTGTATCCATTACAGGCTGAAGGAAACATCCTGCATGTAGCCATGTTTGTAATATTGTATAAGGATTTCATGCAATAATCTACCTGGCTGCAATTATGTATAAGGGCATACTAGGGCACACCTAATAAATAAGAAAGCCTTAGAATCATTACAATGTCTTTTTCCCTTTATAGGCATTATTAATACTAGGCTAACAGAGATTATTATCATATTTTGGTGTTATCACCCATTGACTAGAGATTTTTCTGTGACTATTTCACAATGAGGTCCATGAATCAGGAATGGTCCAGACTTATATAAAGCAAGGCAGGAGGCTTTATACTAAGTGATCCTTCTTATTAGACATTATATTATCTGTTTTCACATTTCAACATGGTGCCTAAAACAAAATTCAATGTTTGGTATTAAAAATAGTGCTTTTCCCTACCATTACCTATATGACCTTGACGACAAGTGCATGACTATAAGCTAAATTATCAAGATCACCATATATGTTCTCCTCTTAAATAGAGTAGAATTGGCCCTTTGAACAAAAGATTGCTTATTTCATTCTATAATATGGTAGCAGCTATCACCCGTAATTAATAGGGCTAACATACTCAGAATACTAAAGAGGGACTAGTATTTCCCCAAGTTCTTTAAAAATGGTGCCAATCAAGGATGCCACACAAGTTGAACCAGAAAGGCCAAATGAGGAGGGGATTGCGCCTGTGATGGGTAAGCGATTTAAGATTCACCACTATATGAATGCCATATTAGATCCATAATTGCAGCAGTGTTCATGCAAAGCTACCATATATGAGCTCCAAATTAAATTTAGAGATGTTCAGGTTTATACAAGAGTACACATAATCTTGTAGTGTATATATACAGATGACATATCTTGTATGGGTCACTAACCAGAGTCTACGTATATGAGATTCAAGTGTAAATTATTGTGTGCCAGACCTCAGAATTATGCTTGTTGAAGTCGTATCTAATACATGTTTACTTACTGATGTTGCGAACACCGAGTTACCTAGACGGGAACCACAGGTCTCGGGAAGCTGGAGGATTTAATCTATGCACGTCTGAGGTAAACCAGAAATTGTTTGCATACACTGTTACTCATAAATAGATGGGGGCCGAATTTCGGTTCTACCCACACTTTTGTTTGGCATCTAATCTCACTTTTATTTAATTTTTTCTTACTTTATCTTTTTTGTTTCTCCTTATTACCTTTTTTGCTGATTGCGCAAATTCAGTATTATGTATTGGAGACTGATAGTTACTTTGGTGACAATACAACTTGCAAGCCAGTGTCTAACCGGATCTGTTTGCTTACTTCCAATGTCTAAACTAAGCACATAACATATAAGTGTGCCATGATATAATATTAATGCCATTCTGATGACATATTTTCACAATCCCTTTTTTAAAGCTCACCTTATGGGATATGCATGTTGGGTATCACAAGTAAGTTATAAGTACCTTTCACTCACCAAGGTGGATAAACTTTGCAATTAACAAATAAGTTTAAACTGAGGCTCTCCTTGCAAATTACAGCCTTGAGAAAGCCCCCTGCCATTCAGCCTCACAGGAGGTGAAATACGTGTTGGCTGATTTGGAATTGTCAGCAACCAAAATCACAGACTGCAATGTGAAATCGTTCACGAATTGAAATAAGGAGAATAGAATGGGATGACATTTTAGAGATGATTTAAGTATGAATCAAGGGAAAAAAGAACAGCTAAAGAAAAAATATATATTATTTATTCTTATTCACAACAGAGTTTTCTTTGGAACTATTCAAGACAACAACTTTTAACATTTTGTTTTAATAGATGCACTCAACATTCACCTACAGATTTGATAATTGTAAAAGGTGCAAGAATGGACTACCCCTTGATAAAGGGTATTATCCAACAGGACAGGAGTGTTGGGCCACATTCTTTAGTCTAAAGTTCAAGGTTGTATGACTGAAATCCTGTTTCAATATTTCAAAACATTGAAAACTTACTAACTCCCAAGTTGGGATGGTAATGTTTTCAAAAATGGGAATCGGTCCCCTTCGGACACCATCCCACTTGTGAATTTAAAAAAGTGTTGGGCAATAGGCAGTGGTCAAGAAGACCACCACAAGCACTAAAACAAGCTTTTCAAAAAAGTAAACTTTATTTTTAAACACAGCCCCATTTCCATTAAAGAAAACCGACTGCAATAAGTCACAGACATAGGGGTCTGCTGATCCTATCAGGCCACAATCCCTATGATGGCCTCCATTTGTAGTGAGTTGTAATTTGTGAACTACCTCATTAATGTTCATGAGGTAGATTCGTTTATGAACTACTGTGAATCAGAATTTTTTCAAACAGTCGACCTGTAGATAGGTGGATTCATAAAATTCTTCATCAGTCTCAAAAATACAGGTTGCAATTTGTGACCAGTCTTTTGTGACCACTTTTTGTATATCTGGTTCCGGGTTCTTTTCAATTTTGCAATATTGCTTATATTTTGTAACTGAATTAGAAAAATGAAATGTGTGACTTGCATCATAGGCACAAAATTCGCTTATAGTAACTTAAACGGCATTTCCAGGTCTACACCTTCATACATTAACAACACTGCTAACGGAGGACAAAGTCAAGACAAGGGCAATGGGGTGAGGTTAAAATAAATGTATTATTTGAAACTACGATTTGATCGAAATTAACCAATCAAGCTAGAAGGTACAAAGAGCATAAGTAAAAACATCGAAATAATGTCCAGATACAGCTTGTCTTTAGTGTAAAATATCACTACATGGAGGGAGAGCTCCAAAATAACTTTGAATATTTGAAAGGTACTGTAAGCCATTTCGCCGGGCTGAGCAAAACCATACAATTTGATGATAGATTTAACACTTTATGGCGTGCAATATTCAGGTTTTAATTGTTTAAAAACGTCAGTATGATATTTCGAAAACAGCTGCTTATTTGGAAAGCTAGCTCATTATTTCACATTTCCTACAAGTGATGGGAATGTTTCTGTTATGATCATTGCTACTATGTGCTAGCCTGCAGTCTATTTTCATTTATTTTTTAATCAGTCTTAACAAATCAATTTCTGTTCAAGGGAGAAAAGTTCGGCTCCAGTCATCAATCCTTGCATACATCTTGATGTTTGCTAATTTGTCGCCATAAATAATTCGAACATCTGCTTCCACATCTCTCTTGTGATGTACAAGCTGTTGAACCTCAGGCTTTCAGTGCCTTTAAATTAGCATGAACTCCTTCTGCTTCACTTATGGAAAGATCTCATATTTTTAAAATATACAGGGGCAGATTTACAAGCCCCTTACGCCACTTTGCGCCGCCGTTGCGTCACTTTTGTGACGCAGCGGCGGCGCAAATCATGCGCCATGCTGCGGGGGATTTACAACGTGACGCATCTAGGGAGATGCGTCACGTTGTAAGCCTGCGCCACATGAAACCTGCGTCAGGTTTCATGTGGGCGTGCTGGCGCAGGGGGGGGCGTTCCTGCGCAAGGAAGCCCCGTAAAAGTGACGCAGTGAAATCTACAAGATTTCATGGAGTCACTTTTACGTCCCTGCTGCGTCAAATCCTGTAGCTTGAAGCTTGAAGCAGGCGTAAGGATTGACGCAGCATGTTAGGCATAGGGCACCCCCGAGCCTTGCTGGAGCAATGCGCCGCCTTTCCGTCGGGGGATGCGACACGCATCTGCCCATCCGTGCGCATCGGCGGTGGCGCAAGGGCAAACTTGCGTGACGCATCTTCCCTGGCGCATCCCTGCTGATTTGCAGGGATGCGCCAGGGAACGTTAATATGCCCCACATTACTTATCCTTGACGCTATGCAGTGATCCACTGTGGATAGAAAAGAAAGCAGCATTCACCCAGTCTTGTTTAATTTTGAGTCAGTAGGAAAGCTGGTAACACCTTAATGCACAGAGAGCAGGTGACAGATCAGGTAAACTTCACCTGTCCTTGGCAATTTTGCACCGGTTCTAGGCAATTTGTCGCTGTGCATAGTTAAGTTATTCAGAGAAAACAGAGGCATCGTACTCTGGTCCATGTTTAAACCATCTCCTCTTGTTGCCTTGGTGGAGCCATTCTCCTGTAGAGAAAATTGATCTGTATCCTAGCAGTGTTGAAGATTCAGGAGGGCTAGCCACGCTTTAGCTTTATTGTTGTGGAGGATTCATTCGACTATCCTGGTTTGAGTGGCAATCTACAACAAATACATTATGATTTTCATTGTGAGTTGCCTGGGAAAGTGTCCCAGGGAGAGAAACACTCTGGGCAACTACAAGTGACCTGGCAAATCCTGGGTCTCGTTTTTTGGAAGTGCAAATCTTTACTCAGTGATACTGAATATTATCCTGGGAGTGGTTGTAGGCAGAGGCACAGCCAGTTCCCCACTGTCATCCTACTGCATCACAGGGTAGACAATGCCCCACCGTTAATGTTTTTCCCTTCTCGGTCCTTCCATCAAAACTCTATTTCCTTCTAAAGCCCCTGTAATTTTTATACAACTCTGGCGTAGAGCACAATGTCTTATAGAATTGTTAGTAATTCTACAAGAGTGAACACTGTGTTTAATTGCATTTGCCCAGTCATTGGTCAATTGATGGAGGTTGATTTGTGGCACAGAGCTCTTTGGTCATTCCGTATGTAAGTCATCCACTACAAATTAGTACTTATCTGTGGACAATGCATCAAAAGATGTTTCCTATCTCCATGAGGTTGAAATTGGCGTATCCTGGAAGCCCATTGTATGTTTTTCATATAGTCGCCATTGTCTGATTGTGTGTGATCTCGTTTTTCCGTTATGAATCAGCCATTAATAAAGCTATTGTTAAAGTACCATGTGCTTAGTCAATCCGGGGAGGAGGACAGTGTATTCCTAAAACTGACAGACCACGGGCAGATGTTTGATATGTGTATAGTGATGTTTTTTGCAGACTATATAATATAAATATATGTATTTATTTAAAGGTTTTATATAGCGCTAGCTGGAACCTGAGGTATTAGATTGCTTTACAGACTCAAGAGCAAGGCAATAATCATAGGTTCAAGATTACATAAAATATAAAAAAAAGGGAAGTATAATTCTACAGAGGAGCACACAAAAATATATACATAGAAACAATTTTAAGGCCATTAAGGATGAAAATAAATGAAATGAGGTCCAATCAAAAACAAATTGGGGACCATGGAGAGAAGGACATTAGGAACAATAAAGGTGAACACAAAGAAAGAAATAGCCAACAGATCAACAGAAGTATGAACTGATCACGAGAGCCTATTTGAACCAGATTCAGTTTGGTTCATGGGCTCCAGTATTTATTGAGGAGATGGCGTTTCAGGTCTTTTTTGAAGCCCGGGAAGGAGGGGTTGCAGCGAAGGTCCATAGGGAGGGAGTTCCAAATGCTGGGAGCATTACCTGAAAAAGAGCGAGTCTGTGTAATTTTACTTTTTAGTTTGGCAGGCACAAGAAGAAGAGTGGTGGAGCTGCTCATAGGTCTGGACCTTCCTGCTTTTGTGAGTTTGTTGTCTAAATAGTCGGGGAAATGAGAGTGAAGTGCTTTGTGGATGATGCAGGCAGTCTTGTAGATGCATCTTCCTTCGATGGGAAGCCAGTTTAGGGATTTGAGGGCAGGCGTGATGTGATCATACCGTTCGAAGTCTGCTATAAGCCGGGCTGCCATGTTAAGTACTGATCTGAGGGGTCCCTGTGAGGATAGCATTCCTGTAGTCAAGTTTAGAGAGGAATAGAGATTGTACAGCCCATTTGAAATCGTCCAATGGAATTAATGGTTTAATTTGTTTGAGGTGTTTAAGTGTGCAAAGCGCTCCTTTGGCTGAGTTTTTGATATGATAGTTCAGTGACAAATTTTTGTCGAGGGTGAAGCCTAAGGATTTAGCTGAGTTGGATAGAGTGAGCGAACAGTTTAGGGCCTTAAGGTCACTGATCGAGCCTTGGATTGGAAGGTGATTACTTTTAGGAGAGAATAGAATAACTTCCGTTTTGTTTAATGGTTTAATTTTAGATGGTTGGAGTAAAACCAGGATTGAATCTTACTCAATTTAATGTTAAGATGTAGGATGTCGCTGTGTGATATGATATTGTAGCAGAGTTGCGTGTCATCAGCAGAGAGGTGATATTTGATCCCTGCTTGTTTCAGAATGAAAGTAAGGGGTTCCATGAAAAGGTTGAAAAGTGAGGGAGAGAGTATTAAGCCCTGGGGGACACCAAGAGAGATAGGAGTGGGTTTCGAGAGGCAAGAATTGATTTTGATTTGTTGTGTTCGATGCTGAAGGTAAGCAGTAAACCATTTTAAAAGTGTGCCATTGAAACCAAAGCATATCTTCAGCGATTCCAGTAAGGATGAGTGGTTGACTGTATCGAAAGCCGCTGAGAGGTCCAGTAGGATGAAAAGGCAGGCATCTCCATTCTTTTAGGCTTGATGTATGTCATCTGCAATGTTGAGCATGGCAGTTTCTGTGCTACAGCCTTTTCTGAAACCAGATTGGAAGGAGTCGAGTAGGTTGTATTTGCCTATGTGTCTGTCGAGTTGTTGTAAGACTCATTTCTCCATGGTTTTTGCTAGGAACGGGAGGTTAGAGATAGGTCGGAGGTTGTTGAGATCATTTGGGTCTACCCTTGAGTTTTTGAGAATAGGTGTGCTTTGACCTAGTTGGAGGAAATCCGGTACACACCCAGAGGCGAGGGAGGTATTAATAATTTTTGGCCAACACGGGGAGATGATGTTGTTTAGGTTATGTACTATTTTTGCAGGAAGAGGCTCTTTGGTGTGTGAAGTCGGCTTTAATTTCGCAATAATATTAAAGAATTCTAGCTCAGTCATGAGTTTGAAATTTGACCAATTGACGTTGTTTTTCAATTGGGTGTTAAAAAGGTTGTCGTCTGTTCCAGTTGGTGTTTATTGATTATTGAAAAGTTTGGGTGGTCGGGCTGTTGTGGAGGGAGGAGTGTCAGTGAGAGTGGTTAGCAGGGGAGGAAGGGAAGTGACTTGAGGCAAGGATTGATCAATTTTAGCGATTTTGTCCATGAAGAAGCTGGCAATTTCATCACATCTTTCTTTGGAGGCTATTATTTCGTGTGGGGCAGATGAGGTTTGTTGTTTGACAATGTTAAATAGCTCTCTGTGCCTACTCTTTGCACGGTCAAGTTGGATACAGAAGGAGGCTTTTTCTCTGAAAATGTGGTTCTTGTAAGCTAACCTAGCAGCTCTGAGGCGAGTTAGATGTAATGACGTGGGGTTTTGTCTCCATGTCCTTTCTGCTAGTCTGAGTTGTCTTCTTTCGTTGTTGAGATCAGAGCTAAACCATGATTTAGATTGGGTTGATCTTTATTGTTTAAGTTTGAGCTGTGCAACTTGGTTGAGAACTTCTGTTACCGCCTAGTTGAAGTGGGCAGTGAGCTCATTTGCATTTTGAGAGTGTGGGAGATGTTGAGGTTGTACATTAATCTTAGATTCAAGTTCCGTCGAAGAGACTTGTTTGAGGTTTCTGGTCCACAGCTTAGGTTTGTTTGTTGAGTCTGGGTGAGGTTTGGCGATGGTCTTGATGTTGAACAGTGTGAGATGGTGGTCAGACCAGTCAATGGGTACAATGTCATTAAGGGAGACCAGTTCATTACTTGTAATGTTAGCGTCTAGAGTAGCGCCTTTGATGTGGGTTGGTTTGTTGCAGAGTTACTTTAGGTATTTCATCTCAAGAAGGTTGATCAGGCACCTGACAATGAATGTTATAATCTCCCAAAAACACGTCCTTCGAGTCAGTAAGGGAGAACTGAGTAAGTAGGTCAGATAACTCTTCAGTGAAGAGTGGGCGATCACCAGGCGGGTGATAGATAGTGTGTAGTTTGATGGGTGGGGAGCCTTTGTCGTTAAGTTCAACGCTGAGGTATTCAAAGGTTGAGTATTCAGCATTCTTTAGAATGGAGAGTTGGATTTCTGCTTTGTGGATTATGCTTTGTTTATTATTAAATAAAAGGGATGAGGTAGTTGCAAGGAATTTAAAGGACACAGAGCCAAATGTAAAACAGTTTTCAAGGTTTTGCGTCACCCTTGCACCATGCAAGGCAACGCAGGGTGATAAAACACCTAAAATGTGTTTTACCAAGCCATGCAAGGCCACCTTTTGTAGCCCTGCGTGACTTGGTAAATCTGAAGTAATCGAAAGTGCTGCAAGTCACTGCCTTGCATTACTCCGCCATTGGTAGTTGTTCCACGGGTTGAGTGTCAGTATTCCCACATATCCACCTATACATTTTTTTGCATTCCATTCCCTGATTTACCAAGAAAGATAAGCCTGGGAATGCGTCAAAATCATACGCCTTCCCAGGGGAGGTATAATGACGAGAAATATATTTATCTCTCCTCATAGTTTTCTCTTTCTAAGTGTGCTGCACAAGGTAGCCTGCCTTGGTGCAAGGCAGCACATCGTGTGCCATCGCAAGGAGTGGGCAGTGAGAGAAAGTGGTTCCGACCACCTAATCCACCTGGATTGTTTGCTTCTTAATCACCTGATATTGAACCGTTTGGTGTGCGAGAGCCTCATGATCTAGGACTCACCCACGTGTTTACCACCAGTGGTCACCTTTTAAGATAATGCCGCTGCGACACAGCCAAGGTAAGGGTCACTGAGCTGGTTACAGGTGGATGAATGTATGATGATACAAAGCAAACCAGTACAACGCGGTTTTTACATCGCAACTACAATTACATTGCATGATTTTACAACGCCTACCTATACATCGCATGTTCATAGGAATACCCTAAAAGTGCACACTAATACTAGGCATACTATTACTATGCATATTTTTTGTATTCCTTTTTTCGAATTATTTTCCTTTTTTAAAGAAAAAAAGTATAACCAACCCCTGGAACGGGATGCAAGGGAAATAGGGGTTTGTGTGGGGAGTGTATTAATACTCTGGCATTAACATACGTACTCGGGTATTAAAATAAATACTCATGTATTAAAATTAATACTCTGGTAAATTAGAATGTACCGATTATATTTAATACCCGATTAATAAAATTAAAAAAATGTAAACAAATCAACACAAAAACCTGAATAATTAATAAATACCGAGTAAAAACAGAGATAAAAAGAGATTTTACACCCACTATTTTGAACCAGGTAAAAACAAAAGTCCATCAACTATTTTTATGAATGCCCCTCAACCCGCAACTTTACAAAATGGCTGACATTCCATGAATAAATCTTTAAAAGAACATTTTTAAACATAACAAAATAATTATACATTCTGTCAGGATCTGAATCACGCGAAAAAATTGTTTTAGAATCATATTTTCTTTTAAAATATCGTTTACCCTCAAAAAGAGTATAAAAGCAGCCATCCACCATTTTGTGCTCAGTGGTAAACTGACTTCCACGGTGACCACAGGCATTTTTCGAGTGAGAAAATAATACAGCATTTGATAAGCCAAACAATGCCATCTACAGACAGAAGTAAGTGTGCAATTTAAGTATTTAATGAACACAATATTAACACATAAATCAGAAATACTAACAAGTATTTTTTACAAATATTTTCCAGCATTTGCTGAATTTCAAAACCAGCAAGAAATTAAAAAGAGATACTACCCAGCAAATAAATCCTTTGATCAGTAAGTAACAAAAAATATTAATTTTACGTGCAATAAATAAAATTAAGCGCTTTAATAAAAAGATATATATTCATTTTAAATGTAATTATTTGTGTAAAAAAACAGCTGGGAGTAAATTGTTAAAAAGATAACATTGGTGCATGCCTCAGGGAAAGAGGTGGATGGTGGTGGGGGCAAATTTACTATTGCAACTCAGACATGTGCTTGCCTCAGGGAAATTGCTGAATGGTGGTGGGGGCAAATTACTATTCCTACTCCAAGTGTGGCTTGCCTCAGGAAAAGTGCTGGATGGTGGTGGGGCAAATTTACTATTCCTACTTCGATGGGTGCTTGCCTCATGGAAAGTGCTGGATGGTGGTGGAGGCAAAGTTACTATTCCTACTCCCAGTGGGGCATTTCTCAGGAAAAGTGGTGGATGGCGGTGGGGGGCAAAATTACTATTCCTAATCAGAGTGAGGGTTGCCTCTTGTAAACTGCTGGATGGTGCTGGGGCAAAGTTCTAGTTTGCAAATTAAAAGTGGTAATTATCAATAAAGTTATATTAGCATATTTATGTCAAATATTTCTAAAGCAAACAATAAAACATTTTTTTTAAAAGTGAATCTTTTCCACAGATTTAAGGATTTACAACACCAACAGAGGAGGAGACACCCTCCAGCCCAAAATAACAACACGCCACAATTACCAAAGAAAACCAAAAAGAAAGCAAGGTAAACATATTCCCATTTTTTTTTCTTCTTTTGCAGGTTAGAAGTGCACAAGCATTTTTAAGTCGTGTATATGTAACTTTGCATCACAACTATGAAAAACACTTACAAAAGCAAAAGTCTTTTAATCAATTTAAAAAGGAAAATCTATTTTTTTGCAGGCTAATTGGTAAACTGAATATTCCTAAAAGAATACAGGAAACACCATGAAAGCCACAAATTCAACAAAGGACATCCCCTCATAAAAAAACATTGTTACAAGGTAAAGTTTTAACCATAATGTTCTGCAAATAAAGTTTAAAGTGCACAAGCAGTGTTTTACAATAAATGTATCATTGAATAAAAATGTTGAAACTCACAAACTAAAGCAAAATGTCAGAAACAAAGCAAGCCTAACTAAGTAAAAATATAGCCAACATTTTCTTTTAGATAATTTTGATTTTAGATAATCAACAAGCGTTGAAAAGCACTAATCTTTTAAATTGCATGGTAATAGTAAATCTTTAAAAATCCATGAAATAATTCATATTATTTCATCACTTTTTCCAGAACCAATTAAAACTGGAAAAAGGCCAAAATTGAAAAACAGCCTAGCAAATAAAAGCCAACCATCAACGAAAACAGAACATTGTAAAATAACAAAAGAAAACCCTCAAAAAGGTGAGCTTTTCAATTAACTCTAGTGTATTCAAATTTAAACCACATTCATTTTTAGGAAAAAAAAGCAGCAAAGTATTCCAAACCAACATCAATAAGCAAATGCAAAAAAATCATGGTTCAAACTGCCAAATATTTGAGCTGTGAAATTTTGTGGATTAACTTTTCACTTACATGTCTCTTTTTAAAACAAAAGAACACTTCAAAACAATTAAACAATATTTTTCTCTTCAATTTTTTTCAGATAAGGGCATCCAGAAAACAAGCAAATTACATCAAGTCCAGCAGAGGAAATAGACTATTAAGTCACAGTGGCTACGTTTATTGTAAGGAGAGATTAACTGAGCCCAGGTGTCATTGGAGGTGTGGGCAATATTACTCATCCCATTGCACAGGCACAGCGGTTACTCTTGGTGACTCTGTTGAAAGGACCACAGAGCATAACCACTCTGCCTCTGCAATGGAGATAGAGGTTTGGGAAAATATCAATGAAATTAAAGCCCTAGCATCCACCTCTAATGAACCATGTGGCTCAGTTTTGAGGGAGGTTTCACAACACATTCCATCAAATGTGGCAAGTTGTATGCCCACAATTCTCAACCTACGCAGAATTATTCAGCGTAAAAAACAGGCAAGTAACCCCCTACGTGTAACACCCCAAACCTTTTCTGACATTGACATTCCACCTGAACTTTCTGTTACCGTTACTAATGAACCCTTTCTTTTGCATGACAACAAAAACCCTCTAAAAAGAATACTAATCTTTAGCACAACCCATAATTTTGTTAAGTTGGAGAGTAGTGATATTTGGATGATGGATGTGAAGTTTAAATCCACACCCCATCCATTCACCCAAATATATACTATTCATACCTACATTAATCAAACAGTAGTTCCCTTAGTGTACAGTTTACTCCCTGATAAACAATCCTCAACAAATACTGAATTTTTGTCAGATAAAAGCTAAAACCATGAACAAAAGTCCTAGAAAAGTGTTAATTGACTTTGAATTATCTATGATTAACACAATAACCAAACTGTACACCGATACCCAAATTCAAGGATGTTTTTTTCACTTTTCACAGGCATATTGGCGAAAAATTCAAAAAACATTCTTAGTTGAGGATTATATATCAGACAGCAAACTGCAATTTGAATTTAAAAAACGAACTGCACTTTGTTTTGTTCCTCCTGACAGTGTAGATGAATACTACACATCTATTACTGAATCTGACTACTTTACTGCAAATGAAGACAAATTGGCACTCCTTTAAAACTACTGTGAAGACACATGGATTGGCCATCTAAGCAGGTCAGGTCGCAGGAGGAAGCCACGTTTCCATGTGAAGTGGTGGAACTGCTACTCGACCTGCTTAGAGGGAGGAGCAAAAACAAATAATGCCATAGAGGAATGGCACAACTCCTTCAGCAAATCGATTGGTAAACCACATCCTAACTGCTATCATTTTTTGGAAATTTTGAGGAAGGAGCAAAGTTTCCAAGAAATTAGAATTTCGCTATCATTAACTGGTAGTCTGAACCCACGAATTTCTAAAAGAACAAAGGAAATGTTGGAGCGACTATTGGGTGCAATTCAACAATTTTCGTTGATGGTGGCTTCAGACTACCTAGATAATATTGAACACATTCTCCATTTCTAATCTACCCTATCTCCTATAACTCCTTACTTGCCTGTTTTGACAAAAAATCCCCCTAATTCAATTGGCATTTTTCCCCCAAAATTTAAATTTAAAAAAAAGTTGGGTTTTTTAACGTCAATTGTCTTCTTTTTTCAACTCTTGGACTTAAGTACAATCCAGCATTTCACCAAGAGTCTTGATTAGTTCTTTAAACCATTGCAAATAATCCATTTTCCGTGAAATAATCCATGACCTGAGTTAAACTAACCAAAAAGTGCACAGTTCCGCAAAGCCATATTTTTACAGTCAAAAATTAAACTGTAAACTATACTGTGCACACCTACAAAAAACGCACCCAAAAAAATCCCGAAAAATAATTCTTGTATTGCAAAAAAACGCAACAAGATTCGATCGATGCAATCCTCTCTCGACCAAGTCCAGCAGATGTCCCAAAATCCATATAGCAATGGTTTAAAAACGGGCTGAAAAGTTTTTTCCCGAGCCACGAAGTCTTTCTCCATGTACCTTCGTCCTATCCGGAAAACCGCAACGACGCAATTCCATTTTTTCAAAAACCCGTCGCAACAAAAGAAGTAAAACATTTTTTTACTTTCATGACACTTTTGTTTATTGGAATAATTAATCAATCTTTTAAAATTAAATCTATTAAACAAAAATTGTTACGAAAGCAATCAACCCGACGTGGGCCTACAACTGCTACCTGTTTTGGAAAAGATTGTTAAGTTAAAACACACATTAACATCAAAATACACCTTTCCTAGTTCTTACTACCTCCCTCCTCTCTCCTTACAATAAACTTTACCACCTTTAACCTATTTTTAATGATTTAAATTCGCCTTACCTGGACGCAGCTTTCCCTTGCTTCAGATCCTGACTGCGACGAACCTCGCAATGACGAAACATACGTATACGCGGCAACGTCATCTCTTTCCGTAAAAAGGGAAAAATTACAATTTCACCCATTGACTGCAATGCAAAACCGTGGGAAAACCTACAAAGAAAGTAAAAAACATATGTTATAAAGCATTCAAAAATCTATGAATATTTTTATAAATTAATATCACTAATAAAATATTTTTTCAACATTTTTTGCAAATTTATTCATTCGTTTTTATATTTCTAATAAATATAATAATTTGTTTTACAATTTTATAAATGTGTCTATTGATTGTTTTTTAATGTTTTATATTTTTCAAAATAAAATATTTCTTCTACGGATTTAATATGTCTATTTATACATACCTATGCTGTACAATTATGCTCTATTATTTTTTAGTTATTTTATAATTAACTTTTAATTATATTTTTTTTAAATTAAAATTAAAATTATTTTAAAATTTTCAAATTATATATTACATTTTTCCATTTACATCAACCCACCCCCTAACCAAAATCACCCTGATTTTGTATTTACATTACTTATAGTTTTTTATAATTAAAAACAAAGAAAAAGTTTAATAATTAGAAAACATAAATTAAATTAAAAATAATACTACCTGGGTATTAAAACACTACCCCACCCAAAACCCCTGTTTCCCTTGCATCCCGTCCTAGAGGATAGGTGCAAATACATTTTTAAATATTATTAAATTAATATGTTTTTAAAATTACTACCAGTAAATCTAAATAATAATTAATACTCTTCATTTTTTTTAAAATACATGAGTATTAATACGCTCCCCCACCCAAAAGACCTATTTCCCTGACTTTTTATGCAAAAGAGTTTTGAATTAAATGACTTTTAAATTAATTTAAAAATTAACTAACATTAAAACAAAATTTCTATTAATTCTCAAGTATTAATATTATTACCTCAGTATTAATACATTCTCCCACCAAAAACCTATGTTTCGCATACATCTAGCCCCAAATTATAGAAGCCTCAACAGTTTTCAATTAAATACAATTTAATATAATTAAAATATGTGCCAAAGAATTTATTTTTATTTTTAAAATATTATTTAAAAAAATTATATAACTAAAACGAATTATCATTAAATACTCTATTATTAAAATTAATACCTGAGTATTAATACACTCCCCACCCAAAACCCCTATTTCCCATACATCCCGTCCCAGGGTAAAAATGCAAAGCATATTTAATATATTTTAATATATTATATTATATTACAGATTTTTTTAATAAACTATTTTAATATATGTAAAGAATACTATTACCAATACTATTACTTTTAAAATAAATCAAAATTAACAACTTACCTTAAATAATGCTATTACTAATACTATTACTATTAAAATAAATCAAAATGAACAACTTCCCTCAATAAAAATGATACCTTACCTTACAATGCGTTGTAATGTTATGCGTTGTAATGGCATGCGTTGTAATGACATATGTGTTGTAATGGCATGCGATGTAATGTCACCTGTGTTGTAAAAGTTGGGTTGTAAAGGCATTACGATGTAATGCCTGCGTTGTAATGGATGCCTCCCCATGTGGACATGTGTGCACACGCATGTGGATATGTGTGAGGGCTGCACATGGGAGACACAAGCAGTGCGCAGCCCAAGAACTGTTTACAGGTAGCCTGGCGCAGAAGGGACTATGCAGAATTGGGCTGGTGACCTGGCATAGACCTGTATTGAGGGTGGTACACATGTAGGGAAAGTCAATGTGCTTTATTGTCTTGACTGTAGTGACACTCCATTATACTACTAGGGGAAACACAGCTTTAGAGCACAGCCCCAGTTCCCCCGGAGCCACAGACTCCTGGGTCGCACCAAGGTACACTGTAATCCGTGTGAAAAGAACAATTCTGCGAAGTCCACAAGCATATCCGTACAGCTTATGGATCATCCAGGAATGTCATATTTCCCTGACTCAGGATCAGAGCCCAGGCATTTTGTGACCCTGCTGGGCTGGGTTAATTACATTTATTTCCAGCTGCAAGAACAAAGGCCTCACCCATCAAGGGAAGCAATTAACAGTGCTTAAGTCAGCTCTGGAGAGGCTGACGCCATGGACAATTGGAAGGAGGAACCCCCTGACTGTCCCCTGGACTCTGCCTCTGATTGAACCCCAGGACCAGTGGGGCAGTCCCCAAGGACCAGGGATGCTGGTTCCCTAACAGCCCCTGAGGACCAGTTGGGGAAACACTGAGGATGTGCACCATGAAGGGGAGAAGCCCAGAGGAGAAGCAAGGTGAAAGACTGGCGCAGGGAGCCAGTGACACCAGCTCCCTGTAGAAATTGTCACCTTGGAGGCATGAAGAAAGTGCTCCAGATGGCTAGGGCTCACAACCAGGAGCAAAATGATACCAAAATCGTCGACATTGAGGGCCGAGATATGCCCTTGTGCAGTTGGGTGACCTTTGACCTTTGGAGAAACCGGCAAAGAAGTGCGTGGGGCTCCACCACCATTTGCAGTCGTGCCCCCCGGATGGGCCAGGGCCTGGGGGCTGCCCCCAAGAAAAAGAAAATGTAGGAAGCACCTTCATGCTTTCACTGTGAGAAGAGGGAAGGGACCCCATCCCTGGTCTCTGGAATGAAGATGGAGCCCTGAGTCACCAGCAAGGAAAGGGGAGTGCCGTCCGAGTCTGGGGACAGCGGGAAGCCCAACTATAGAGGACGTGTCAGCCCACAGGAGTGGGAAGACAAGAATGCTGCTGCCGGCTCCCATGGCAGCATGTCAGTGTGCTGGTGTGTGGGGAGCTAGCTCGGAGCAGCTCGGGGTGGACTCCCGAGGCTGCCCCAGATCATTAGCTACATGCAGGGTGTCTGTGTGGGACCTGGCACCCCGAGGGAGAAAGGACACCGCACAAGGCCACTTCGAAAATAAAAAGGAAATCCAGTGCGGCTCTCCCCGGCCAGCAAACTAGCTGCTTTTCAAGTATGCACCGCACTCCAAGGAGCGCCCCATAATGACTTACAGGGCTGGAGTTCCTTTTTGTGTTCTCTCACTTGGGGTGACCCCGGAGAACCGGGTTACACCTAAAAGGATACAAATGTGTGGGGGGAGCTGCACGAGCAGTGCAGACCCCCCCCGGAAGAGAAATGAAATGTCCCCACCCTCAGTTTAGGGTGGCTCAAAAAAAATAAACCCTCAAGGGCTTTGATGGGTTTTCAATCGATCTACAAGTTAGAACTTTTGTTTTACAACTTGGATGTTGCTTCCTCTATGGATAAAGACTACGGCTGCAAGGTGTGTGGCCTACGGTGGGCCAATGTGAGTTTTCATGTGAACAGACACCCTCTACTGGTAAAAGGGGGTTATTGCACAGTTGTGTTTTTATCGATGGGATGTCCTTTAGGGGCCATGTTAAAAGCGCAGTATTTTATATTGAGTGTATTTCAAAATATATGCTGAAGTTTATAATTGCATATTGTTGTAATTATAAATGTGATTCCCTATAGGGGCTTTATTTGAATTGCGTTATTCATGTTGAATACACAAATGACACCAACATGCATACACATTATTCTTGCAAAGGCTTTATTTAGATAGTGAGACTGACAGCCACTTGTGACCAAAGTATAGATGCTTAATTTCCAGAATTAAGTGAACTCTCAATCAGAATTACATTTACTTATGCAAACGACTTCTGTGGTGCAATGCTTTCTTGAGATAATTATGTTGACAGCCACTCGTGATCAAAGTTGCATGCTTTATTGCCAGTAGTAATTGCTCTCACACTTAGGGGTCTATTACGATGGCGGGTGGACTGTGTCTGCCCGCCACCGCAACGGCAAAAGGGACCGCCGGCAAGAGGTGCGGTGGTCCCGCATTGGCAATTAGGATGCCACCGCCACGGTGGCGGTGGCATCCCGCATATATTGAATTGCGTTGGGCGGTGCTGTAAGCAGCACCCGCCACAATGCAATATATGCATGTTGTGCATTGGCATGTACAACGTGACAGGCACCGTGCGGTGCCTGCCACCTTGTCCATGCCAATGTTGGGGGGTACCATAGGTACCCCCCAAGTGCAGCCACCCACCTCCCCACCCCCCTGGGGGCCCGCAACGGGCCCCGATGCGAAAACTGCATGCCTTTCCATGGCGGATTCTCCGCCATGGAAAGGCATAACACCGCCCACATCATAATATGGATGGCGGTGCCTGCAAGGCACCGCCACCATATTATAGGCCTTTTCCGCCCGGTAGACAATCGTGACGATTGCCTACCGGCGGAAAAGCGGCGGACGGTCTTTCCGTCCGCCGCAGTACCCCCCGCCATGCTAATGTGGCAGGGGTAAAAGGCCGTCCGGCGGGGTGTTTTGGCGGGTGGATCGCCACCGCCGGTCGGGCGGTGACGATCCGCCCACCATGCTAATAGGCTTCTAAGTTATGCTGAAGTATTGCATTGGATGACAAATGAATGTTTTGACATGTGATTAGTGGAAATCAACCAGCCTTTTAGGAGGAAAAAGAATGATTACGCAATTTCATCCAAAAGTATTACCATCAGCTTGTGTATATTTATACATTGATGCATACTATTGAGGAGTGTGTGTGTAATAAATGTACTTTTCCTTTTCCAAAAAGAGAAAGCTCAGACTGGACAATAATTTATTGAGAGTTATTATTGTGTATCTGTAAATGGTGATTTCTAGCCCACACCACCTCCCTTGAGTAGGCCTTGGACTGCTCTGCTTCGCTACCCTGAGAGAGTCAAGCTCTACAATGGGGTGTTTGGTTCCCAGTGGAGGACAAATGAGGACCCATTACTTGTGCAGGCCACAACTAATGATGTATTTTCAGGAATGCACCATATAATGTTAAATATGATGCATTCCTGCCCTCTCGTTTCTATGCAGCGCAGCAAGATGACTTGCTGCATTACGTGAAAGTATTCTATTTCTGGCCCACAGTGTTGAGTTGGAGAGCATAAGTGAGAAGAGTTCTAAGAGAATATGTTTTAGAATCAGTAAGATAAGGAATTTACAAAGCAATGCTCATTCTAGAACATGGTCAAATTTGTCACCGTTGGTATCATCTGGGTTTTTTAAATGATTTGTGTGGAACGATTGGTGGTGTTCATGTGGTATCTCAGGATTGTAAGTTGTAACTAGATCTGCCCAAAGTGTCTTAGAAGTTTGTGTTTGAAAGCAGTATGGGTTACCCAGGTCTTCGTTAATCTACATGAGATTTTAGGTATGGCTTGAGATCGCAACTGTCACCTACTGAGAGAGGGGTTTAGGCTTCATCCACATGTTGGTTCCCCTGAGTACAGGATTTGTTTGGGTCACATGTGTGTGCTTTCACTAAAAAGACACTTTATGGCGTGTGGTAAAGCTTATGCTCAATACAGGACTGAGTTAGTCATGGTGACAAGCCATGGCTCATGGCTATTGCCCTGACCTGTTTATGAAATGTTATGATAAAGGCACTAGGCATGACATAATTATTGTAAACAGCATATGTTAAAGTCAATAGGCATTTAAGTGTTGATTGTTATTCCTCTATATTAAACCCTACTGATAGGTATTTTGTTAAATGGAATCTCACAGATTACCAAAGTAGACATTGGTTTTGGTGTTAGTTACCCCTTGTGATAAACCATTCATATAGAAGGTTTGCTCTGTGAGACTCCTTGTTAGGCTGTCTAATGAGAGACAGTATTTGCATTCCTTTCTAATTTTATGACTGTGTGTCTGATGATTGCCTGGTGGAAATGTTCATGCCCAAAGCTGCAAGCCTCAGTTGGTTATGATTACAAGCTATAGGCCCTATTGGTTTCCTGGAAAATGCTGTGTCCTGTGCCATTGGTCTGGACTGCTTATTATGAACCGTTATGATAAAGGCAGTTGGTATATCTTATTGTGAAAAGCATTTTTTAAAGCCAGTAGCCCTTTAACAGTACGTATCTCATGTGACAGGCTATAGACACATATTTTGTTACACATGATCTCAAACATTACTTTAGTAGGCAAGGGTTTTGGCAGTGGCCTCCCACTCTCACTTTTATGACTGTATGCAGGATGGTTCCCTTGTAGAAAGTTTACACTCAGTACAGTAGGCTTGAGTTTGTTATGGTGGCATTCCAATTATAAAGGTTAAAGGCTCGATTGTTCATTATGACTAGTTATAATAACGGCAGTAGGCTTGGCTTACTTATTATGAAAAGCATATGCTAAAGTCAATAGACATGTAAGAGTTGATTGTTATTACTCAGAATTAAAGCCAGCATATAGCTTTTTTGTTGTATTGTTTTGTCATGTTATGTTAAGTTGATGTAATCACCCATAAGGTTGTCCAGGTGCTGAGAAGGTGTATGGGTTTGAGGTCCTCACAGAGTTATTTGAAGGGCCAGGTCTCTATCTTCTTGTGAAACTCACCTAGCAAGGAGGAGGCTATAATGTGTTGTGGGAATTTATTCCATGTTTTGAGTGCGATGCAAGAGACCTCCTGTTTTGATTTTGTGAATGCGGGAGGTGTGTGCTAGTAAAGATCAGGCTGAGCCTCGGTGTCTGGATGGTTTGTGAAAGTGTATGCAGCTGTTGAGGTATGGGGGTCCAGGTTCGTGAAGGGCTTTTAAGGTCTACCTGAGGAGTTTGAACTGGCTGCTTTTGTGAATGGGAAGCCAGTGAAAGTCCCTGGGGGAAGGTGGGATGTGGATGCGGCAAGCAAGGTTAAAAGTCTAGTAGGGTATTCTGAATAGTCTGAAGTTTGTTCAGGAGTTGTTTGAAGATAACGGTGTACAGTGAGTTGCTGTAGTCAAGTCTGCTTGTGATGAGTGCTTGTGTGACAGTTAGCCTGGTGTTCTGTGGTAGCCACTTGAAGATTTTCCTCAGCATCAGCAGGATGTGGAAGTAGATGGAGCTCACTGTGTTGACTTGTGCCATCATATTGAGGTTGCTGTCCAGGATGATTCCCAGATTTCTGGGTGGTTGGTGGGCATTGGCGTGAGTCCTAGTTTTGTCAGTGGCCAGTTGACGTCCTATAGAGAGGTGCTGTTTCCAAATATCACTACTTCTGTTTTGTCAAAGTTTAGTTTCAGGAAGTTGGCTCACATCCAGTCCATTACCATGGTCATGCAGTTGGAGAAGTTGGTCCTGGTGGTGACTGTCTTGTTTGTAAGGGAGAGGATGAGTTGAGTTTCATCTGCATAGGAGATGATGGTGATGGCTTGAGATCTGATGATGTTGGAGAGCGGTGCCAGGTAGATGTTGAACAGGGTCGGGCTGATAGATGATCCCTTAGGGAATCTGCATATTAGGTGCTTGTGATCTGATCTGAAAGAAGGCAGTCAGACTCTTGAGGTTTGTCCTGTGAGGAAGGAGCAGATAGATCAAGGTGAGTGCTGTCCATGGATGCCAGTCCAGTGGAGTCTTCTGATGATTGTGTGGTGGGAGACCGTGTTGAAAGTCGTAGCAGGGTGAGCGCCATTATTTCTCCTCAGTTTAGAATACTCCTGATGTTGTTGGTTGGCTGTGATGAGTGCTGTTTATGTACTGTGGTTCTTTCTGAAGCTTGATTGTGTGCTGTCCACTAGTTGGTGGAGCTCATCTCACATAAAATCTCATAGATTACCTTAGTAGGTAAGGGTTTTTTGTGTTGGTTACCCCTCTGGCAAACCATGGGTACATGGGCATAAAAAAATCATACTTTGAGAATCTTTGTTTAGCCCTTTTAGGAGACAGAAGGGCTTATTTACAAGCCCCTTGCGCCACCCGTACGTCACTTTTCCCATGTTAAAAATTACGCAAAAGTGGCGCAAGGGGCTTGTAAATCAGCCCCAGCGTATTTTGCTTCGCCATCTGTAATTGTGTATACATTTGCAATTGTATCCCCATAGGCTTAATTGGTATGCAGGGTTCCATAGGTCTGGCCTATAAATTATGAAAGGTTATTAAAAAGGTAGTAGGCCCAGCTTATTTAGTGTGAAAAACATATGGTAAATCCAATAGGCCTCCAAAGGTAAGCTGTTGTCACCACATTATATTGCAGTCCATAGGAAGCTATTTGGTTACATGTAAACCCACAGATTATCATAGTAGACAAGGGTTTTTGGTGTTGGTCACCTACTGCGACAAACCCACGGATCAGAATTTAAATGTGATACTTGTTTTGACCAATTGAGAGGAGTAGTATATTGTTTTGCCAACTGTAATTTTACACATAGTTGTAATTGCCAGTTTATGCACACTTCTGTAGGACTTTGTTGTCTATAGGGTCAAAAAACTGATAGAGGCTAGAGACCTTATTGGTTCATTGGGAAACATTATATCAAATTCCTTAGGTGTGAACTTTTTATGAGGACAAGTTATGACAAAGCAAGTAGGCCTTACTTACTTATAGTGAGAAGCATGCATTAAAAACAAAATGCTTTTAAGCATGATTTTTTATTGCACTGTGCTAAAGCCTGGAGGCTTATACGTGTGTGGTATGATGAACATCCTAGTGTGACTACAATGACACACTAGAGTTTATAAGCCCTGAAGAAGTCCTGAGTGTACGAAATGCATTGGCTTTGGCTACAATTACATTGTAATTCTATAAGAAGATTGAGAAAATTAAGAATGGATTATGAATAGCATTTTGGACTATCTCTTAACTTTTTCAAATAAGGATGAATGGTGGAAATTGCTTAACATTATGTAATTAGTGATGTACTCAGATTATTGCTACATATATTAGTGACTGATCGATCCTTTAGAGTGCTGAGTAATATTTTATGTGATCCTAAAATCAGGGATTAATTTCCTATTTGGTAATAAATGGGGCTGATCTCCCATACTCGTGCACCTTTTCCATTTTTTTTATTACTTATTTTGATATGACAATAATGGATAGTGATAGGTGTGTTTGCTTTTGTGCTGCCTCAGTCACGGATTGTAAGTCCTTTGTTGGGTTTTTCTATTGTTTTGACCACTGCATTTTATTCATAATTATAATTTTATTGTAGTATACATGACGGATGTCTTGTGGGACAATAACAAGCTCAGACCCACTATTGTGGATCTACCACAATAGTGGGTCTGAGCTTGTTATTGTTTTTTTTTGTTGTGAATTTTCAAGGTTTTTAAACTTCTATTTGCTAACTATAACATCTCTGAAACCTTTGTTTTTTTTAGGGAATTTCTAAGGTGTTTTATATTCTATTTGCTAATTATAACGTCCCTGTAACCTTTGGTTTTTTGTGTGAATTTCTAAGGTTTTTAAATTCTATTTGCTAATTATAACCACTCTGCAAACGTGACTGCTAGTTAAAAAACCTTAAAATTTCACAAAAAACCCTGCTCATGACCAAACAAACAAAACTGCACATCACCATAAACCTCTTCCACGTCTGCTACACTACCATGCAAAAGTGCTCTATTCATTTCTCCTAAACATAAAGCAGGAATTTTTACATAATACAGCCTCATAACTAAATTGTTGAGTGGTAAAACTTATTTTGTGTTTTAAACGTAGCCTTGGAAAGATACGTAGGAATGTTCTTAATGTATCAATGGATTGCTGTCTAATAATAGAAACACTACTACAATTCCATTTGTATACAGGACCCTGACTACGCCTTTCTTTTACCTCTGCTGCAATACCTTCTTCTACATTTCTAGATAACATCACCTCTTTTGCTATAGGACTACCATTTTTCATTTCATAACATCATCTCTTTAATCAATAGCATGAACTAATCTGTTATCCCTGAGATAGCTTTCTTCATTAAAGAAAGGCTCTGTACAAGAAGTATGTATCCATTCTCCACTAACAACTGTACAACTGTTACTTCTGTTCACTAATCTTTTCTTCTGGTTTTGTCTTCTCATGCACAACACTATTTTGTCAAGATTCTTCATTTTATTTAGAATCAAAATGAAAAGCTTTGTCTTCAAAGCAAAGGCCTTATACACTTCTCTCTCAACTCGTTCTTTCTGTTTCACTGCATCTCTCCTTCTTCTACACTTTTTTAAATCTATCTCTAGATTTACCAGCACTCTACTACGAAACATGCTGGCTCTGATATCCATAAACTGCTTTTGTCTCCTGGTTATGTTGTGTCCATGTTTGTTACAATCTTTTCTCTTCTTCCAATGTACACTTTGCCCACTCTTGTTGTTTCTCATAGTCATAATTGTCTTTTATTCATTTTGTGATTTTTGCAAATGTCCACATATATTTTTAAGAAATGACTTTGTCCTCTTACCATTTTTTCTTTTTTCTTTCAGCACTTTTTGTGCATTTTGCCCCTTTTGTAACTTATTTCTGCAGAGATACTGTGGTTGCTTCTGTTGCTTTTTCATTTGAGCTTTTGTAGGCATTCTAATTGTGTGTACTTATGTATATCTAGTTCTGTTAAAAAAACAAGTATATTTTAAGTTTTACCCTAGCCAACGTACAAACTACTTTAGTACTGACTGACACATAATACAAGAACAGTTTTATGGTATGTTGCAGTTTTAAATCTACAGATGAACCTAGCTATATTACTACATGCACTTACTTCAATATATCAAACCCGAAGCAAAACTTCATTTATTATTTACCTTTTAACATTTTAGCACCCTGTCCTACAATACAGCTGCACCATATCTCACTTCTAACTTATAAATGGTGAAAGACCAGTTTATCTCTTCTGTAGTAAATTATAAAATGAACGTCAAGCCAAGGGAGGGTATTTACAATAGGGGTGGGCGGAATTTGCGTAGTCGCGCTACGCAAAGCTCCGCAAAATGGTAAAAAATCTCCGCGAGCACGCAAAAGTTCCGCGAACACGCGGAATTGCTTGTTCCGCCCGTTCACAATGCTTTTTTCCTGTTCGCGAACGCTGTTTGCGTGCTCGGGGAGAGATATCTCGCAAACACGCATTTTGAAAGCGAAACAAGCAAAAAATTCCGCGAAGCCACGGATCGCGGAATTTTTGGTAATTCCGCGTTCTCCGCGGAACGCGAAATTACCCAAATTCCGCAAATACCGCGAGCGGAACATAATTTAACGCCCAGGCCTAATTTACAAGCCCCATGCACCACTCTTTTTGCCACACCATTGGCATTGTGTGATGCTCCATATTTACAAGGTGAAGTAAAACTACTCTGCGTGGCTTTTCGTGGCCTTGTAAATACGGGCCCTTTTCATGCAGCACTTTACTTGAAAGGAGTATGCCATGGGTTTTGCTGTGGGTGTTCCCACGCAACACCCATGCATTTTGCCACATTCCCAAATTTACAACGATTCGTACACCTGGGAATACGTCAGAATTCTACGCCTCCCCAGGGGAGGTGTAGGGAGGCACAACAAGGAGAAATACTTCTATTTCTTCTCGTTTTTTCCTCTTTCTGTGTGTGGTCCTATACTGTTAATTTTCAATAAAATACACTATATAATAAAGAGGCACTAATTCATTTTTCTCTTACTTCCCAAAACATTCACCACTAACCTCTTAAGCACATACCCTCTAATAGATACAGTTCATCTCATATATTTTTTCAAATCACTGTGATACTCCTTTTAGTCAAACTCCCATCTACATCTTCATTTCTAATGTACATTTTTTTTAAATTACAAAGTTATATACATACCAGTGAATTGAGTTTGTAGATTATATTGCTGTTTTAGCTCTTTCTGGATAGTTTTGACACTGTTATCATTTACAAAAACTAAGCACAAGAATGGTACACCACTCTCATACAAAGTGACTTTAAAATGGCAACCTCTTCAACTTTCCACTCTATCATCATGAGAAAGGCAGAAAATTAAGTCATGTCTTTCATTTTAGACTACTGCATCTCCACTTGGGAATGGTTAGCATCTTTTAACCCTTTCCCTCTCTTTCTAAACAAGGTTCCTGTCAGTGCGTTTTCATGATATTTTCATAATCAACACAGAGAATTCGTGAAAAAAAACAGGAGTACAAACCTATATCTAGCTTCATTTTTCTGAAATTTAAATACTACACAACAGTTTATTACATAGTCCTGAGTTGGAAATTAGAACTTGCCATTACTTACATTATGTCATCACTCCTCAACTTTAAAAAAAATGTTTTGTCTCTTTAACACCCTTCCCCCCAATACAGTCTAAGCTCAGTGTACCTAGCAACCCAGTGGAACCAGTAGGTCACAAGTTCTCAGCACATTCTAGAAGGAACATGCTGCTTCCAAATAAGATACAGCAGATGTGCTTTACTCCACAGATTCAAAAGCATATCCATGTCTGTATTTCACTTCTTTTCTTAAACAACAGCCAATAATAAGTCTTCTTGCTAAGGCATTCAACACACTACGTAATTTTATTCACTTTCATGCTGACAGCATCCAATGAAATATATGTTTGAAGAAAAACACCTCCATTTTAACTGCATTCCCTTGGGAAACCTACCTCATTGAGCTCCAGCCTTCTCCTGACTACTATTGCTCCTTCACTTCAAAATGCTTAGAGTATGGATTGTGGACCACAGCTATATCTATTGGGCTAAAGAGGCTTCAAAAAAGAGAGGTATTGACAGTGACTTGAGTTTTCCAAATGTGCAGATGACTTGGTTTAGCCAGAGAGGGTTAAAGTCTCATCAGTTGCTGGCTTTGGTTAAATCCATTGTGGATTCCCAAGCTCCTCACCTCATGATTGTGCACTGTAGTGGCAATGACCTAGGCACATTGACTGGGGAGTGGGCTGGAAATCCTAATGAAGGATACCATTGCAAAACCGATGCTGCTTTTCCCTCACACTGTGTGCTCCTCTATATGCTAAAGACAGAAATGGAAGTGGCCAAATCAATTCTGTCCATAGATTGACAAAGCCAGGAAACATGTTAATAAAACTGTTTCTGCATTCCTCAGAGACCGTCGCATGGGCTGTATCTATAACAACAATCTGCATTTTGGCATGCAATGAATTTATAGAAATGATGGAGTGCACTTTACAGATGAAAGCAACAGTGTGTTTCTAAGTAAACTGAAACTCTGCATCTGGTCTTATGTATAGCAGCCATATACACACAACCAACACAACGGCTCTTATCAGAGCCCCCTAGTACCCGAAATGTTGTGAATTTTTTTCTAAAAGGTATTTTTTCTTTCGTTTTTGACAGTCTTCACGACGACATCACGATCTCCTCGGACACGTCATGAAAACGGAAATTAAAAACAGACATTCAATGACCTCCAACACACCCAAAAATAATATGTAAAAAATCATGTAATATGTACTAATCACGATGATTGCACCTTTTCCATAAATTCTAAAACACATATATCCACACATACTACAGTATTTTACACACTAGGGGTTTCTTACATTATTCTCTAAAGTCACGTTTTTGTAGAGAGTTTCTATAAAAACCATCCCTAAAACCTATTTTATATTTTTGCGGTGACTCTGGTGATTCCTCAAGTGGGGGCCAAGAAAAAGGGGAGTCCCAAAACATGTTTTTCCCATACAATTTTCATTAGATATTTTAGACACAACTACAGCCCAAACCACTGGACAGAATTACACCAAATTTGGCAGAAAGGTAGCTTTTGGTCCAGAAAGTGACCCTTTTGTAAATTGGTGTAAATTCATTCAGTAATTTTTGAGTTGTTAATGGAAATCCAAATTTGTATATTTAGGGACACAAACTCTTTGAGAACCCTCCCGATTTCGTGCTGAGATCTGATTGGGTGCCAACACTTTAACCAGGAAGTGTTGGCAGCCACTCGTGAATGGGCTTCAGCAGAGTCTCACAAAAAACATTTTAAAAAAAGAAAAGGGGGCAAGGTAGGAATACCCTGAGTCTTTAGCTCTGGTCAAAGAGGCCCAGAAGGAACCTGACAGGATGAAAAAACACTTTTTGTTAAAAATGTTTGAAGCGAAAATGTGATTGAGCTGCAAGTCTATGGCAAAAACTAAAATACAGAGTGGTTGTATGGGTTGAGTGGTTGTATGGGTGTGTGTTAGTGGTTTTGTGTGAGTGTGAGTGGCTGTATGAGTGTATACATGGGTGTGTGAGTGGCTGTATGGGTCTATAAGTAGGTATCTGAGTAGCTGTGTGGGTGAGTGAGTGGGTATGTGAGTAACTATATTGGTAGGTGAGTTGGTGTGTCAATGACTGTATGGGTGAGTGAGTGGGTGACTGAATGGCTCCATGAGTGAGTGAATGGGTGTGTAAATGGTTGTATGGGTGAGTGAGTGGCTGTTTGAGTGAATGTTTGGTGAAGTGAGTTGTTGTGTGAGTGGCTGTATGGGTGAGTAAGTGGCTGTGTGAGTGGTTGTACGGATGTGTGAATGGGTATGTAAGTGGTTGTGTGGGTGTGAGTGAATGTGTGAGTGGTTGTATGGGTGAGTGGCTCTGTTGGGAGGCTGTATGGGTGAGTGAGTGGGTGTGTAAGTGGCTCTATGTATAAGTGATTGGTTGTGTAAGTAGTTTTATGGGTATGTGAGTAGTTGTGTGGGTGTATGAGGTTGTACGGGCATGTGAGTGGGTCTGTGGAAGATGTCATCAGTGATGTCATTTGAGATCTCATCAGAGATGTCATCAATGATGTCACTGACCATGTCATTAGTGATGTAATATGTGAGGTCAAAATCAGTGCATTGTGGGGGCGTAAGGTATAGTTATCTCAGGTTACTATAACTGCTGCCTTTCACTGTTTTTGTACGAGTGAAATATGAGCCTAACTATAATGTCCCTGCAACCTTTGGTTTTTTCAGTGAATATCTAAGGTTTTGTTTAATTCTGTTTTCTAACTATAATACCCCTGTAACCTTTGGTTTTCTTTGTGAATTTCTATGGTTTTTTAATGTTATTTCCTAATGATAATGTCACTGTAACCTTTGTTTTTGTAAATGAATTTCTAAGGTTTTTTAAATTTTATTTCCTAACTGTAACCAGTAACCTTTGACAGTGAGTGTGTGAGTGAGTGCATGAGTGTCCAAGTAGGTCTGCGAGTGGGTGTGAGAGTGCCTGAGTGGGTCTGCCAGTGGGTGTGTGAGTGTCTGAGCTTTACCACTCCCACTAAGCCATAGCAAACTGTGCTCCACCAAAATCGGCCTGGGAGGAGGGACGTTTGGCCCTCCTCCCTTTAATTTGTTAAAACAATTCTCCAAAAACTGTCCATGCCCCGGGGGATGGGGTCCCCCATACAACCTCTCGTATGCCCACTCAAATACCCACACATCCACTAACATACCCATTCACAGACGCATACCGGTACTCACACACCCACTCATTCCTCCATAGAGCCACTCACACACCCACTCACTCATTCATACAGCCGCTCACACAGCCATTCACTCACCCATGCTCCTACTCATACATCCGGTCACTCACCCATACAGCCACTCAACACAGCCACTCACTCACCCATACAAGCACTCACACACACATCCACACACCCACACAATCACTAACATACCCATTCACACAACCTTACAAGCACTTGCACATCCGCTCACTCACCCATACAGCCATTCAGACACCCACTCACTCACTAATACACTCAGTACACACCCGGTTAACCACCCACAGAGGCAATCCCCCTGGCCCAGTGTGGGTGCCCTGGTCCCACCTAGGGTACCCACTTTGTACTGTTGGAGACCACAGGGGGAGCCTGAAGGCCCCTGTGGTCTCTGCTGGCTAATTCGTATCCTGTGGGAGCCATCATTGCTTTTGGACAGAGGGAGATCCTTAACATGCAGCTCCTTCTATCCAATACCAATTCTGTTCCGCTTTCAGCATTTTTAATGCTCTTGCTTGCTAAAGGCAGAGCAGCATTTGCTAAGGCTTGGTGGGAGCGGTAAAGCTCCCGCCAAGTCATAGCAAACAGCTATGTCCCGGGGATGGGCACCCTGGGACAAAGCAGGAGCTAGCCCAATGAGGTGGCGGTTCCCATGGCCATCTATGGCTCCAGATGGGGGGCCACACAGCCCCCCTCTTTGTATCATTTAGCCCCGGGTAGGTGGTGGTCCCCAGGCTTAGGGGTCCATAATGGATCCCCTTCATTATATTATTTGAGCCCTAGGGAGGTGGCGGTCCCCAGGGCTGCACAGGAGTCTACATGGCCCCCCACTTTCAATTATGCATAAATTCCCAGGGAGGTGGAGGTCCCTGGGGCTGTGGAGGGACGCATGGGCCCCCCACATTTCATTGTTAATTGCCCTCGGGAGGTGGCAGTCCCCCAGCATTCATTTTGTTAAAGCCCTGGGGAAGTGGCAGTCCCCGGGGCTGGGGTGGGCTCGCGTGACACTCCGCATTATTTAAATTTAAAGCCCCAGGGATGAGGCGGCCTCCGGTGCTGCAGGGGGGTCCACTCAGCCCCCACACTTTCAACAATGCATAAAAGTCCCGGGCAGGTGCTGTCTCTGGGGCTGCAGGGAAGGCCATATGGGCCTCCCCTGCACTAGTTTAACAAATAACTCCAGGGAGGTGGCAAACCCCAAGGCATGGGGTGCCATATGGGCACCCCCGCATATTTTCAAAAACATGCCCCTGGGATTTAGCCTACCAGGGGGCTTCTTATAAAAGACGTGCAGGGGCCCACGTTTCTTTTTTTTAAATGTTGCTGAAAATCCGCGACTCTGGGGTCCACCTGTGAATTCAGCGCAATATTTACCCCCGTGGGACTTCCCCACGATATCTGGGGCGTCAGGGATTTTCAAGAACTTGAATAATATTTAGTACATTTTCAATCATGTTTTTGGTGTTTCTGCTTTCCTGGACCGATGTGTATCCCATGTGCAATGTGTTCAAGAAACTTGTTTGGTTACTTTTAGGGGGTGATGGGTTTGCAATTTTAAGTTTAATGGATTGGGTTTTATCATTGTAATAAGTGTTTATTTTACATAATTGATTTTGTCGAGTTCTTTCAGTATGGTGTTAGAATTTACATTTTGTAGTGCTTCTTTCTGGTTGAAGTTCTTTAATATCTAAGGAGTAATATATAAAAGAGAGAGTTTAGATGTAAAATGTGCAGAGTCCTAAGGCCAGAAATAATGAAGTCAGCAAAAACAGGAGGTATGAAGGCAAAACATTAGAGGAAAAACCACACCAAGGATACCAGGTCTAACAGGGAGGTGCAGTACAATAGTGCCAATCCATGTCTACAAGTCTTTGCAGATATGGGTGCACATCAACAAAAAAAAACATGGGCGGATGCATGAAAATGCCCATGCACCACTCATGTTGCTCCTCTCTGATGCAAAGTAATGCAAGGCAGTTCAATGTACTATGCCGTAATAGTTTTTTCCAAAGCAAGACGCATAGCTATTTGCATTGCTTTGTAAATACCAAAAATGATTTTGTGTCAGGTCTGCATTAAAAAAGTAAGGCAAACCTGATGCAAAACCTTTGTAAATGTGGGCCCTAGTACATTTCCCCTTTTAGACACTTCACCCTGAAACCACTTCATTCATGAAATACTTTATTCAAATAATAATTCAACCAGTCATTCATCATAAAAAATATAAATCAGTCATTTATTGTAAATATATAAAGGCAATAATGAATAGTGGATATGGAAATGAATAATGCATAGTGTAAAACAAGGCACAGCCCTTGCACAACCAAGGCACACTCACTCATACTCGATAAATAGGATCCGCATTGACCAACTGCTGTCCATTAACAACATGAGATCTGAGGCTAAGGCCCAAGATATACTTATAATATAAACTTGACATGTAAAATCAAGACCAACTTCTTTCGGCTCAGCTGATCTTAAGGAGCAAATACGTACATCATATAGATACCCCACAGGTGCATTGAGTCCATATCCTTAGCATCTCCGTTTTAGTCTGTGGGTTTTACTTTCCTTCACCATAATTCATTGATTTTTTTATGAATCTTCCATCCGGGTGCCACCTGGGCAAAATGTACTAATAGAAGTATATTTACTTCACTTAGGCTTAATCAAAGGCAATACTCCTAACTACCAGTTTCTTATAATAAATCTACACACCAGAGCCTCGTTATAAACTTCCGAACTAGAGCAAGAAATTGGGCGTGTTTATGTGGAGCACCTTCACTCTGACCAGTGAAGTGCAGTATATCTGCATCTCTGCAAGTTTTAGGCCATACATCTCAAGAGCTGGGACCAATATTATGCATCGAAATAAATTGAAATAATGACCCAGTTGAGATAAAACAAGTCATATCCTAGGTTCTTTCAAACCCCTGAGGCAAAGCTATGTGGGACCCACCATACGAGAGGTTTACCAAAACAAAGACTCCAAATCTCAGAACGGAAGACAGCCTGATGAGTGAGTCATATCCTAATTTTCATATACTGATTCACGTGCTCAGTCCCTCACTCACTTATTCCCCCGTCCATCAAACTTACTCAATCCCTACTGCAAATTGAAGAAATGTGTGCCTCAATGTCAGTACATATTTATTTCAATAGAATATAAACTATGCATTTAGGTAGGAAGCAAGGCATGAAAAGAAAGACATCCAAAGGAAACAAAATTGTTCGATAATATCTACTGAGTTCTAAATCCAAGAAAGTAGAAATAATATTAGTGTATTTTTGTATTCTGCTTTCACAGTTTATGCCCTCTTTAAGCTCTCCAAAGAACAGGTGTTAATTAGACACAAATAAGGAAATTTCACGGGATAGACAATGTAATTTTTTCACGCCGCATGATGTCACACGTGAACTAGAACAGGCATTGGAACCACCTCTCTGCCATGTTTCACCATTGTGCCTCTTTGTTACCATGAAGCGCCTTCACCCTATGGGTGCATCTCACAGCGGTCTCTGTGCACTATTGCCCTGGGACACCGTTTGTATCACTGGGGCTTTTTGTTTTGTGTCTATGCGGTCCTGCCTGGTGCTAATGCCGATCTTTCTGCAGCTCTGCCCATGGTGAGTAGATTACGGGGAAACAGCCAGCTCCATTACACAGATTTTTCAATCCTCAACAGAGCAGAGGCCAAGCCCTGGAGCTGCATGGATCAACCTAATAGTGGTGGCTGGAAACACTATATTGTTGTTACCCTCCCTAATAACCCAGGCACAAGTTATTAAAAGGACATCTATCAACGTAGTGGTTCTGCCACTACTTCTCACATAACCAAGACCTCTATCAATGTAGTTGTTCTCCCACTACACCTCAGATAACCATAAGCGCTATGGGTCATTTTACTAAACATCGAGGGGCAAATTATCAAGCCCTTTATCGCCGCGTTAGCGGCACTTTTCTGCCGCTAATGCAGCAATATTTTTATCACACTATTAACAAGCTGCAGCTAACGGGCCTTAGCGTGAGTTTATTGGCGATAGCGGCCGTTTTTTTATCTCTAAGCATGTCAGCGATATATATCGCTAATGACACGCAAAGTAGGTGTTCCTGACAAACTCCATTGAAACAGTCGCAAACACAACTTCCCTCTATTATCAATGCCCGCGAAGCGATAAGAAAAGTCGCGCTTATCGCTGGAATTTAACGCCTGAAAAAAACTTGCCTTAACCATCTTGTCAATGGGGGGTGGATTGTTAGGTTAAGTACACACTTGCCTATTAGCAAGCTTTTCATTAGCGCAGTGAATTTAGCGCTGGAATTCTCACGCTATTTCTGGTTTTACTCGCTATCGCTGGATTTCCTATCGCCTTTGCGATACGCGTTGATAATACAGCGCTATCACGGCGAGGAAATCCAGCGATGGCCGGCGATAAAAAAAACAACGCTAAGCGCGCTTTGCGATAATTATCGCAGATCCTTGATAATATGCCCCCATGGTAGCAGCCTTCATCCTTATCTGACTGCTGTATTCAATAGTTTCATTGGTCGGTTCAGTGCTTCGGGCGACAGCTACATTTATATTGAGTCTTATACCAGCCTCAGGGAGGTGCATCTCAGATAACCATAAGGTTATGGTCTCAGATAACCATAAGTCCTAGGGGTCATATTACTTAACATCATGGGAGCAGCCTTCATCCTTGTCTCACTGTTATATTCAGTAGCTTCATTTTGGGAAAGGTGGTACTCCACAGAACTGCCTCCTATCTCTTAAGATAGATTAGATGTTCAGGTTTGGGAAACTAATTTTAGACGTACTTGCTTCGGCTATCATCAATCTAAGATCACAGAGTTTATTTACTAAGAAGCATAAACTATTTTCCTAAATGCTACTCTACCTTTAATTTATGAAAGAGGCCTAAATAAGAGATTCAGTGAATTGCATCTCCACTTGAAGCTTCTTCAGTTTGTTATTCACTTAGGGTGCCTGCTCTGCTCCAACTGCTTTGTGTCTACTTCAGCTCGCCTCAATAATTTTTGGAAGACATACCACCTCCCCAGAGCTTATTGAATAAATGGTTTCTACTAGAAGGACCAGATAACAATATAGTTCCTGTTTCATCAGCCATCCAAAAGTTCCCAGTTTCCATTCAGGACTCCAGGGCTGTTGGGTGGGCAGGCTCTACTGAAGTGAAACGTGCAGCAGAATTATCTTAGTTTTAAACTTGCAACCGTATGTGTACAGTATCCATGATCCAGCAGCAGGGCCCACAAGGGTTAGGCGTTCAAACAGCATATTGCATGTGCTGCATGGGCAGATACAGTTGTCACCACCAGAGGGCTATTTAAAATGTGGCAAACTCTCAGGCCTCGTTGGTCCCTGAATTTCAGTTGAAAGGTTGTGGCCCTTCGTGTAAAAAGTGAGACCTCAGTCACCACCAAAATGAGGGCATACTATGAAATTGATTCTCAACACGATAAAATCAGTTTAGAGGTAAGACATTTATTTAACAGACCTCTTCCACTGCTCTACTTCAGCAACTGTCATTCCTTGGAATCTTTCTCCTCCAAGGTTCCAGTTACCCACAAACTTCCATAGCTTGCCCTAAGACATCAAACGTTCCCCTTTGTTTGTTTAATAATTAAAAACAATAAACCCCAAATAAATATATAAGTATCTCTGTTACAGTTGTACAATAAAACATGTAACATGTTGATTCATCCAATCACATACACTTACACATGAGCAATTCACTTAATCCAATATTAACACAGCAAAAAATAAATAATATTTACTTAACTACATGAATCATAAAAGACTTTGGTCCTAAAAAATGTACTTTGAATAAAATCTTTTAGATAAGCAGGACTTCTTGGTTTTCTCTTTCTTCTTCTTTTATCAGAACCATGAAAACAGAGACCGTGGCTTGACTCAGTCATTACCACCCAAAAAGTGATGACACCCGTACCATGATTCAGATGATTCACACATTGTTCTTGACACTTAGAAATCCGATTAAAAATCTATATTTTCTTGTCATGTGTCTTTACTGCATTCTTAAACAACTTCACCACTTGCATTGCTTTCGGGATTTTGAACCACGAAGCATGGCCTACTGGTGTCTTCACTTCTACCCAATCTCCTATCTCCACCCTCAGGACACTAGTCACCTTTTCCATGTCATACCTCTCTTTCCTTTTGTCTTGACATTTTTTTTCTTTTTCCTTCTAAAATCCCTCATTCAGGTTTTCCACATCTCCTTTACCCCATACCGTCAGGCCTAGTGAAACACATGTGTTCGGTTTACTCCCCTAAACAGTTCAAACCGAGAACGCTGGGGTGAAGCATGAGTACACATAAGATATGCAAAAAGTCTCTTTTTCATCTCTTCTTTCTATGACATAATATTTATGCATGCAATTTGATTACCTTCCTTTAGAGACTTGTTAAAATGCTCAACTACATCAACAGCTGCCTGAAACTCAATGCCGAGAAGACAGAAGTCCTCGTCCTTGGAATCACCCCTTCAGCATGGGACAACACCTGGTGGCTGACCGCCCTCGGGAGCCCACCCACCCCCGCAGACCACGCCAAGAACCTGGGGATCATCCTCGACTCCTCACTCACCATGAACCGGCAGGTCAACGCCGTCACATCCAGCTGCTTCAACACCCTCCGCATACTCTGTAAGACCTTCAAATGGATCCCCCCAGAGTCAAGGAAGACGGTGACCCATGCACTCATCACCAGCAGACTGGACTATGGAAACGCACTCTACGCCGGCATCAACAAGTCCCTACTCCGCAAACTACAGACCATACAGAACACCGCAGCCAGACTCGTCCTCGGCACCCCCCGACAAGAACACATCAGCCAATACCTACGAAGACAACACTGGCTCCCCGTAGAGAAAAGAATCACCTTCAAAACCCTCAACCACGCCTACAAATGCCTACACAACAACGGAACCGAATACCTCAATGACAGAATCAACTTCCACGTACCCAAAAGAAACCTCCGATCCTCCAACCTCGCACTGGCCGAAACCCCGCGCATCCTCAGAGCAGGCGGAAGATCCTTCTCTCACATTGCAGCCAAGACATGGAACGAGCTACCGGCAAACATCAGACACGCACCCTCCCTGAACACCTTCAGAAAGACCCTCAAGACCTGGCTCTTTGGCTAAAACTGACCAGCGGACCCCCCTACCCCCCCCAGCGCCTTGAGACCCTCACGGGTGAGTAGCGCGCTTACAATTCCCCTGATTGATTGATTGATTGATTTGTCTCTGGGTGATCTAGTGCAACTACATCATTTGTCTCTGGGTGATATAGTGCACATTTCTTATGGGCAATACCATGTTTAGTCAAGAATTCCTCCATTTACCTTGGAGGAGGGAGATCCAACCATTCACTAACTTCTACTAGCACAATCACTCCCTGTTCTACTAGTTTATTGAACTTTTCTTTCACTTTGGCATGCATGCCTAAATGTTATCTTCTCACCTTAGACTGAAGAGGTTCCACATCACTCTTCAGTTTAATTTTATGCGCATATGATTTCAAATGCCCATTCTCCTCATGGAACACTTCTGGGAAACTGTCAACAGCATTCATACAGCCATCTTCCACCATTCATACTTTTGGTTGTATGTTTTGCTCCAGATACAACCCAAGGTCTTTTGTACCGGCCAAACCAGAATATCATCACCTCTTTCAGATACATACTTTACCCTTTGACATTCTGTTTTTAAACCCAAATCAGCATTAAAATAGCCACACATCGACATTTTCTGTCCACCATAGCCACCTGGCTTGACATCCTAAATGTTTAGATCTACATTACTGCCGTCAGTTGGTCATATTCAATTTTGCAATGTGGCATGGATTTCCACATGACATACTACACAATTGCATAACTATTTCATCACAACAATCACTTAGGGCCTGATTCCGATGTGGTTAGGAAATCATTCCAAACGAATCGGTTTGGGAATGGTTTCCAACCGACCCGGATTGGGAGAGTCTGACCAACTGAGTACAACGCATCTGGATGCTTCGAGATACGATTTGGTTGGACTCCCATGGACTTCAATGGGAGCCTATGTTCCGACCGAATGCATAGGCTCCCATTGAAGAAAGGGGTAGCTGCGGAAAATCGGGCACCCTGTGGTGGGCACCCCGTAGTGCCTGCCACACTGTGCATGGCTGGTAAGGGGGACCCATGGGTAACCCCACGGGCCTGATTGGGAAGGCTCTGGGTGCAGGGGTGCCCACTACGGGCCCCCAAAGTCTGATTCCGACTGCCGATTCGAGTCGGACGGCACGATTTGGAAAGGCTGTCTGAATCCAGCATTGTATTCGGTCGTTCGGATACGCAGACGGTAGAGACGTACGATTCTGCTCTATACAGCTCCGTCATTCCAAATGCCATCGGGTTCGGATTGGGATATTCCTAATGCCTAACTCGGATCGTACTCGGTCTGTTGGAAACCTTTCCGATTCTGGGGCCAATTCCGATTCGGGCCGGAAAACGTACCGACCGTCTCGG